>MEHQ01001988.1:0-37217 GCA_008828725.1 Saccharina japonica | reverse complement strand
ACGCTGCCACCCTGCTGCCTTCACCCACTCCTGCTAGCGGTGCTCGCAGCGGACCCTCCATCTCCCTGTTCCCTCGTGCCCGACCCTCTTGCTGTAGGCGGTAGTCTGGGTGATGATGTAGCAGCAGTAGGAGCTGCTGTGGTGCGGTTACTCAAGGACCCAACCGAGGTACAAATGCTGGTGCAGCAGTACGAGTGCTCGACACTCCAACCCCTGCAACGGCACGTGCTTCTGGCGCAGTCCCAGATAAAGCAGTACCCTGAGCTATTGTGGTCTGTCATACTCTGCGCGAGAGCTCAAGTCGACGTTTCCCGGCGGTGCCGGCTCCGCGCTCCGCTGGGGTGTTCAGGGGTGTTGGTGCGCTCAGCTCACAGGCAGGCCACATCGACAGTCTTGCATCTCCGTCGGATAACCCCACTAAACGGAATCCCATTGGGCAACATCCTACCGACCGCGTAATATATCCGGTACTTTATCCAAGATACTTTGTGGGTTATGTTGTGGTAAAGGCTACTGAGAAAAGTGAAAAGTACTGCAAAAAGAGGGGTTTCCACAAAACCCCTGCTTCCCGTTGGAAGCTTGGTTATGTATCATGGAACCATACCCCCTCTGCAGCGCTTTTGGCACAGCTCCAGCTTCAAGCTTCAACAGAATCCCGCTATTCCGTGGAAAGTTCATACATTACAGACACATCACACGAGCTGCATCACAAGTACAGGGCGCAGGTAAATCAGTGGACACCCGTTCTGTGGCCGCGTGGCTGAAGATTGGGAGTTACTCAAGCCCCTCACTGCGAATCTACAGGTATGCTTTTTTCTTCATGCTTCGCTGCCCTTGTGCTTTGCGTAGACTGATGAGCATGTATGGTGGGATCCTACATACATACTGTAGATTAAAATGGTCTGAACCCCAAGGGCAGATAGATGTGACACGTTGTGCATTGGTTGTGGCGTTGCTTGCTTGGTCGATTGACGCAGAAACAATATGACGGGGCGAGATACTTCGATGGGAGAGAACGGCAATACGCACAGCAGTATGTGGTACGAATGAACAGCAGTCGCAGCAGTAGCAGCAGCAGCAGCAGCAGTGTCAACGGGAATCACTTTCGGAAAAAACACGTTTGAATTTTGTCGCTGACTGCTCCTCAAAACTACGTAGCATAAAACGGCCGTTGCATTTTTTTTGCTTGCCACCAGTTGTGATTACGAGTACTCTCTGATAGTTGCATGCTACTACACTACTGCCTGTAGACTGTAGAATCAACGCGGGGGTAATAACCTTGGGTTGAGTCTCCAGCCGTGGCTGAGAGGCCTCAGTCCATTTCAATCCAACACTTTCATATAGAGTGGAGGCGAAGCGATACCTCAGTACTCGTATAATGTGCACCCGCTCGCAGGGGGGGGAGAAAGCGGGAGATCCCCGCGGTTGCTCCAGCAGTAACCCCCTGCTACATAGCTCCGTGTAGAGTCAACCTCCATCCTCAATTGGCGATCAATGTCGATTCTCGACGCCTGCCTCAACAGACTCGAATGGCAATACATGGGTGTACAAGACAGCGTGTACAGAGTCCAGAACAATGCATAACGTATGTACGCACCAAAACATGCACACATTCGTATATACATACAACAAGTAGGGCTTCGCTCCGCGGGAAGGAAACGGGCAGAAGAGGCCCATGATGTACTGCTGTAGTATTATAGTGCAAACACCGACTTGAAAATAAATGCAAAGAGGTTCATGGTGCAGCGAAGAAACGGCGGACTTGACATTCATGCATGCAAAGCACATGCTAGGGATGCACATTAGCTCCATGCTCCAGGACAACAAAGAAGTACGAGTATGATGTTCGAAAGAGAAAGCACAGCACCTGTAACACGGCTCACAGCACGGCGCCGCGCTGCCTGCTGTGGTGGTTGTGATTTTTGCCTTTTTCGTGAGTACCTGGTATGTGGTACAGTACAGGACACCTAATAAGAAACAGGAAATCTGATCCAGGCTGGATTTCTTATTCGAGAGAGGGTTCTTTCTACACTAATTTCAAGATAACGACTCCCAAATTTCTTATTTTACTCTAAATCTCAGCCTGGCTTTCTTATCAGCCTGTTTCTTATTAGGTGTCCTGTACTGTATTGATACAGTACCGGCCCGCTCATAAGAAACCAGACATCGGGCTTAGGCTGACTTTCTTATTTTGAGAAAGGGGTGTGTCCCACACTAACTTCAGTATAAAAGCTGCCGACTTTCTTATTTCCCCCGTATTTCTTAGGCTGAGTTTCTTGTGGGGCACTTTCTTATGTATGAGAGGGCCGGTAGTGTAGTACAACAACGACGAACGGTACGTAGTACTTCGTACTTTGTATTAATGAAAGAGGAAGCACAGCACAGCACGGTCAAGTTGTGAAGTACGAAAAACAGAAAATCCACAAAACTCAGAAAGACGTGCATTTCTACGCACTCGTATATATGATACTCGTACTGGAACAAAACGGCAGAAGCGAAAAACAAAAACGAAAAAAAAACGGTCGGAAACAAATTGAAAATCAAGTGAACCCGGAAGGGCGCACAAAAAAAAAATCCCGAGAGACCCACACTCCAATTTTTGTATTTCGGGCCTGCTGAGGGGGGGGGGTGACCTTCACTAAATCCTACCGGTATATGACCTACGACTCAACACTAGTTCCTATACACAACAAGTGACTTGATCTGAGACTGGGGACTGGGGACGAAACTATTATACTTGACTTGACTGGGCATAGAGTCACTACGACATCATTTAGAGCGGCAAGTCTTCTTGATCTGTTTTTTGAGTTATGAGTACTCTGTGTATTGCGAATGCGAACAAAAGCTGCCTTGCCTGATCCATTTGCCTGATGCAACCTGCTCCAAATCCAGCAGCCCATACAAGTCCATATATAACGTAAGGTGATGCAGGTGGCTCGAGCTCAGTGCACCTACTCGTACGAGCCTCTGCTTTGGAAACTAGAGGAGCTGCCGGCTGCGGTACGTTCGAACCAAAACGCGGCGAGACTGTTTCTTGAAACCGTCGAAAACGCGGCGAGAATGGGCGCGACGCACAACGCACGACGAGCTAGGCCCTAGCCTTTCAGGCACGCCGTAGGCGCTTTCAGGCATGCGTAGATAGGCACGCCGCAGGCGAAAAAAAATGAGATAGGCAAAAAGATAGGCATATGCCTGACGTGCCTGAACGTGCCTGAAACGTGCCTACGTCTATTTCAGGCATTTGCCTGAAACAATGCCTGAGACGTGCCTGAAACATTTTCGGCGCCTTAGAACAATCCCTATACTAATTTCAAGTATTTTTGTGTGAATGGGCAAAATGCCTCAATAAATGCCTGAAACTTGTTCAGCGCCCCAACGCAAATCCTACACTAATTTCAAGTAGTTAGTTAAAATGTCTAAAAAAATGCCTGAGACCTACTCAGCGTGGCAAGGAAATATCCTATACTAAATTCAAGTAGTTTGGTTTCGAGGGGTAAAATGCCTTGAAGAATACATACAATCGTGGTACAGGTATGTTATTAATAGTGTGTACTAGCTATTCATAGTGTGTACCGATATGAAACAAGCCGGGGTTCGTTACAGCACCTTCAGGTGTCGTACAACGGTACAACAGCAGCAGCACAAAGATATATACCTGGTATACGTATTCTAGCACCAGTACTTTTATGATAGAGATAGTATATTAATCGATCTCGGACTACCACGTACCTCGTACAAGGTATCTAGGCGTGCAATCACGCCTGGTTTGTCGTGCAGCATCATTTGGATGGACCCAGAGCCGGTCGCCCCGGTGGGCTAGCAGGTAACCACGAAGCCTGTAGGCGTCAAGAAAGCGAGTTCGAGCCCCGCCGAGTGCATGCTCTTAGGCACTTTTTCTCGCAAAAAAAATCTTGACTAGCAGAAAGCGCGAGAGCGTGAGTTAGCAAAATTCGATGCAAGTCGACGAGCGTTGGGAAGGCTGAACCCTCTGCGCGATGAAAAATCAAGGCAAGAACCGTAGTGGGGGAGGAGGGAGAGGAGTCTACTTTGTGACCCCGGATCTGAAGTTACTGACTAGGGAGGGAGGGAGAAGACAGAAGTGCGAAGATAATAAATGGGATGGAAAAATATATACATGAAAGCATGTTCGTACGAGTACGTACAGCTTCAGAAACAGGTACAGTAATGGAAGTATTACACTCAGCTACGAGGCAAAGATGAGTCACGACGAAATCCTCGGGCTCACAGCTGTTTTTTTTTTTTTTTTTCCCATCCCATTTATTATCTTCGCACTTCCGTCTTCCTCCCTCCCTAGTCGTAACTCAGATCCGGGGTCACAAAGTAGGCTCCTCTCCCTCCCCCCCCACTACGGTTCTTGCCTTGATTTTTATCGCGCAGAGGGTTCAGCCTTCCCAACGCTCGTCGATTTTCATCGAATTTTGCCAACTCACGCTCTCGCGCTTTCCGCTATTCAAGATATTTTTTGCAAGAAGTCCCTACGAGCATGCACTCGGCGGGGCTCGAACTCGCGATCTCGACGCTAACAGGCTTCGTGGTTACCTGCTAGCCCACCGGGGCGACCGGCTATCAACTCCAAAAACAACCAACGTGCGCCTCACGTATTTCTGCGTGCTGGGTCGAAAAAACTCCCAAGCCACAGCAAGCAGTGTTTTTGTTCCGACCTAAACAAACAAACGACCCTGCCCCATGCCCGCACGGTCCAACTATACTACAAATGACCATGTTCCATGCCCGCATTCCGCACTGTCCGTCGCGATAACTACTACCAGGTATTATTATAGGATGTTCCTGCAAAGTGGCGCTGCCAGAGCGAACTACTGCTGTAGTCTATAATATGCAGGACACGACAACTGGATTTTTTATTCTACATGACCGCACACACAGCGTACGCCGTTGAGCCAGCCCTTCACGACAATCTCTACTCCGAGATACGTAGCTGCTGTCTTGGTCAGATCCGCTTTCCTCGTCGTCCTCGTCCTCCGATCCGTCTTGGACCCCCACCACCGGTTTGGAGCCAGCCTCACCGCTCGCAGCCTCCTTCCTGGCGCCGCGTCGGGTTCCACGGTTGTGGCGCAGCATGACGGATAGCTCAAAGAGTGATCGTTGAGAGCCGTAGTCTGTCGTGCTCCGAAGATGTTACTTAGGGTGCTGTGACGTATCTATACTTTCATACATACCACGGCTTGATTCATACCGGTGCATAATAAAAAGCATGCTACGTTTGTTTGCATACGTTCTTTCATTATTTCATCCATTTTACTCAATGAAACCAAACTAATTGAATTTATAATAGGATTTCTCCTTGCGGCGCTCAACAGGTTTCAGGTATTTTTTCAGGCATTCTACCACTTGAAACAAAAATACTTGAAATTAGTGTAGGATTTGCGTTGGGGCGTTGAACAAAGACTTTCAGGCATTTTTTCAGGCATTTTGCCTTTTATCACGAAATCACTTGAAATTAGTGTAGGGTTTGTCTTGGGGCGCCGAAAAGGTTTCAGGCACATCTCAGGCATTTTTTCAGGCAAAAATGCTTGAAATACCGGAAAAAACAATCCCCTTTCCCCTGATTTTGGGAGTTGCAGACTAACGGCGTTATTTTTTTATGCCTTTAATGCCTGTAAGCGTGCCTGGCCCGTGCCTGGGAAAAGATAGGCAAGATAGGCACGAAAACAGTAGTTCAGGCACGCCTGTTTCAGAAACAGTAGTTCAGGCATTTTTTCAGGCATGCCTGAAAGGCTAGGGCCTACGACGACCCCCTCCCATCTATTGTAGTGTTGGTAAGCAACTAAAATGAGCATGCTTAAGGGGCCCCTTCGGTCATGATGAAACAAGAGTACTTGAGTGATGAAAAATATACATTTTTCGTTTTTTTTACAGCAGCAATACTATTTCTGGTATAATAACACCATATCAGTACTCCTTACGGAAAACGGCATAGCTCCGGTTCTAATGCTCAGATCTTCGCCCGTCAAACGTATAACTTGTTCGTTATAGTCTCTAGGAGGTATTGGAACCCTTGCGTATGCAAGGGAGGGCAAGGATTGCTGTGTTTGCATCACGAAACGAAAGTGCTCCGCAGCAAGATTTTGATCGTTTCGGAGCTCCTGTTTGGTATCTACACTCTGCTGTGGCCACGTAGGACGCTACGGGCGGTCGAACTAGAGGCCCAGGTACGTTCCCCTACTATTAATAGTGCTCGGTGTCCGCGTCGAAAATCTGAGTTAAAACAGTATCAGCAGCCGGAGAAACTGACATTTTTCTAATTCGTCTTGGGGACCAGGGGTATGGCGAGTCGTTTTCGAGTAAGAGGCACTTTTCGTGACGAACAAGGCGTCTGATTGATATGCCTCCCGAGACACAAATGTTGGCCATGATCTAGGCTCTCTAAAACTTATCGACGGGCGATAATCTGAGCATTAGAACCGGAGCTATGCCGTTTTCCGTAGGGAGTACTGATATGGTGTTATTATACCAGAAATAGTATTGCTGCTGCAAAAAAAACGAAGAATATATATATTTTCAACACTCAAGTACTCTTGTTTCATCATGACCGAAGGGACTCGTCGGAACACTATAGTATACCTGGTACGTTTATTTCAGACTGTTTAATTTTAATTTTAATTTAATTTAAATTATTTCTTCCCCCGCAAATAGACACACACTTCCTGAATTCTACAGCCTCAGATTGTGTCCCCCTCATACGGGATGTACATCCTACATGAGGACATATAAAATCCGTAAGTACGCGCGATCGAAGTATTACACTCAGCTAGCAAAGATGAGCTTCGACGAACTCCTCGAGCTCAGGCTGGATATTATGCAGTATTATTTTTGTGATTGAAAACGGAAGGAAGTCGGATTTTTCACCGGCAACAAATCCCACCACATCGTTATTCGGTGTGCCATCTTATCATGATTTTGCTTTTATTTCGTGGGGGAACCAAGAAAATCAGAACAGAACTGATATTTTGAACTCCACGACACGAACGAGTGATCTACGCCGGGTTGGGCGATCAACCTTCACCACCAGGTCCTCGAAGACAGGGAACGGACTGGGAACCTCCTGCAGAGCTGCGTAAGGGCTTGTCTAGTCGCTGTGGGCCAGCAAGGAGCTCTCGCTCTCACGGAGCATGAGCTGCTGTAGCGGTCGTAGTCAGAAAAAAAGCCGTTATATTGTTTAGATGATTTGTTTTGCCCATGGCGCAGCTGCTGCTGGGCGGCCACAACACATGCGATGGTGGCCAAGGTGCTGATGCTTTCCCTCTCCCTGGTGGTCTATGCACGAGTGCTGTGTCCCAGCTGTGTACTTGTAGTCAAGCACGTAGCGACGTGATCCGTCGTGAGCCCACAGTCTGTAACCCATACAAAATTGTGTAATGCCTCCGAGGTCTCGTGCAAAAGCGTTTTCAATCACTTTCTAAAATATCACCAAGTGGTTGAAAAAGGCCGCCAAAAAAAACCATTTGGTGAAATTTTATCGATGATAAAATCAAGGAGGAACATTTTTTCCACCAAACAGGCCCCATAAGACGCGATTTTGATCAAATCTGATAATATTTGGGATTAGATACCCCGAAACCTCCGTAAAGATTAGTATAATCACCAAAATAATACTGCATAATATCCGGCCTCACAGCTGTTGTTTTTTTTAATTTTTTAAATATATATATGACCCAACGATTTATCCATGAAACACACAAACAACACGCGTACGGCCCAGGCGTATCGTTTCGAGAACGCGTCTTGTTAATCAACTGACCTCAATTCGGCTTCGAAATGAGTGTTTAGTACCCATTTCGACGCCAATATGGCTTCGAAACGAGTGTTTATTTTGAGCAAAAAAAAATTCATTTAGGGCCGGCTGAGGGGGGGGGGGGGGGGGGGGGGGGGGTAGTGTGGGTCTCGAGTTTTTTTTTTTTGTGCACCCTCGGAACACGAACATTTGATTTTTATATAATACAAGGGCTCCGATGCCGGCACCCATGCTTCGGATAGGACATATACCAGGTACATCAGTTGTTCGGTACCATCCATATATATTTACGACAATGTGATGGCACTCGCTCTTGTTTCGATATCTGACGCTTACGTGCAGAGTCAAGGCAATGCCAAGTGTTGCAGGAAGAAGGGAATGCTGCGTGTTGAAATACTCAGTTCGCAACCTCATTTTTCAGTCTCAACAGTCAGTCCCAGAAATGTTTTCAGTCGCTTTCGGTGTTCCCTGGATAGTCTCAGTCCTCAGGATAGTTTGTGAGATTCACGACAACAATGGGATGGCGCTCTCTCGTGTTTTGATACCTGGCACATAATACGTACAGAATCAAGGCAATGCCAGGTGTTGTAGGAAACAGGGAACGCTAAGTGTTGATACCTAGTTCGTAACTTAATTTCTCGGTCTCTGTCAGAAACGCACCAGTCGAGGTGGCGGGCTCAGTTTTGGTACGTGCGGCAAAAACACTTCGTGCCAAGCAAGCGGGTTCGCGTGGATAGTCGAGAGACTCCAAAGCTGGCACGGGGTAGGAGGGGTCTCAATTCTTCTCTGACGCTTGTGTCTGAGCAGACTCGTATCTAAAGCACTACGTATACACTACAACAGTCGTACTGCTGTACAGCAGCAGTACGCACGCGTACTGCATACAGCAGTAAGTACTCGTACCAGGTAGTATACTGCTGTAGTAGTACAGTCAGTATTGTTTCCACTGTAAAAAGGAAGCTACGCTAATCAGCTACGTTTGTACAGCTGTAGTGTTATGTGTCCATTCTGTTTTAGGCACCTATTAATTTCGTCGTAGCAGTAAAAACAAATGAAGCGTCTGAACGCACGTTCTCAAGTTGGGGCTTCAGAGGGGACAATTGACGATACAAAGTGACGATTTCAGCAACGGTAACTGCGTGGGTGGGGGGTGATACGAAATCGTGGCCGGGTTCCAATGCAGTGCAATGATTCGTCCGGCAAGGGCGCCACACGATCCTATAACCGTATTGCCGGGCGCTCATGCTGCTTCATAGTAGACGGGTCGGTAACACCAAACGTATCACGGTCGCTATCTCGCGGTCCCAAAGGGGCTAACGGGCATATATCCACATACCCACGCATATATCCACATACCCACGCATATATCGCATTTTCCCTCCTGGCTCCGCGCAGTAGACACCGGAGCCCTGGACGTTTTTTGGGGGGACAAAATACATACATACTCGTACGTGCTGGATTCTTATTACGATTACGAAAGTAAATGAGCTAAATGGGTATTGGTGCTCAACAGATGGCTCGCGGCGGTCGTTTCCATGTGGGTGGCGTAAACATACATACTCAAACATAATACAAACATGCTGGAGGTTGAGGTCGTATATCACTTCTGTGTTGCCGACTGAGAAAAATATGAATATGCCCTGGTATGCGGTACCTGGTATTTTTTATGTTCTCGAACGTACCTGGTATACGTTTGGTGCTTCCCGAAAAACAAACCCCTCGGCGCTCAACGTGAAAAGCCCCCCCCGGTGATGCTGTCTACGTGCATAGCACAAAAACGAAGACTGCCAAAACTAAGGTTTGACCGCACGACACGCGTGATCTATATTGGCCGTTTAAACATTGTAGTAAAGACAAGTTGTATCAGTTATACCTCCAGATTCTGTACTCGAACACAATACACGACAATTGAGGGAAACAAAATGGGATGGAAAAAAAAACAGGCACCGAACGTGGGCATCGAACCACGGTAATGAAATCGCTGCCGGCCATTCTTTAGACGCCTTCGCCAAACGTCTACAGCAGAAAAAACATGAAAGGCTACTTCTTATGCCGTCGGATTGAGAGGATCGAAAAGCTCCGCTTTCGATCCACTCTACTGTAGATTCGAAGGGGGGTGTCTGGATGTTTGATCTCCTCTTCACGAAAAATGCATCTTCATTTGTAGTCCGTGTCGCCCATGGGGGAGGTGAGTGAAACTGTGACGGGCCCCCCTCGTCCATTTCCCCAATCCCCACCTCCCCCGTCTCCTATTCTAGCTGATGTACTCGGCTGACCTGCCTCCCACCTTGACAGGCAACCTCAACATCCAATCCCATTCAGAAGCCGCGTTCCCAGCCTGTCTCTCCCCTTTTCTTCTTCTACACGCCAGACCTCGCCCCCCTGTCCCGGCTGCCTACTCGGCTGCGCTTTCCTTCCCACCAGCCCAGTAAAACCCACAGTGGATCCTCTTTATTCGACCTTATATGTCCCGCAAACGCCTGCAACGCCCATCTCTCTTCTCTCCTTCGATCATCCGCGGTAGGGCCCCCAACCCCGCCAGCCTAAATGCTCATACTATCCTTCCCTAGTGCAGCGCTACCTGCTCCGGTATCCGCTCCGCCACTGCCCTCCCCCCTTGCGATCTAACTTTCCCCCTCACCTTCTCCAGCTCACTCAATAAGCAGTGCGTCGCCTCCACTCTCGTCCACACCTCCCCTCTCACTCCCCCCCCGGCTGCTTTATGTCGTTCGTGGGGCGGTCTCTTCCCCGAAGAATACTGCTTCTGAAATACCTGAAGAGCTCCACCACGGGTCCAAGATTTTCACCTCCAGCCCCACTCCCTACCCCGCGCCCCCCTCTCATCACCCTGACCGCCCCTGTTCTGCCCTGGTCCCCTGTTCTCTGCTGAAGTGTGCTACCACCGTGCCGACCGTTCTTCTCCTCCGGCCCCGGCTGTACACCCTTCTCGGAAGGGCTATGTAAACACTCCGGCGGCAGCAACCTGGTGCACCCCCCCCGGGAACAATCCGGATGCCGCCACCTCAGGTGGTACGAGAAGGGCAAACCGGTCCACCCCATCCCCCCGCCCCCCAACCCTCCATTTTTCGATGCCCTCCTCCCCCACCCTGCTCACCCGCGACTGGTTGCCCGCCTCCACGTGCCCCCTCTTGGGCACTTTTCTCGTCGCCCTGATCCTAAAGTGCTGCAGCGGCAGTGACCGTCTCACCCACGTCTCAGGTAAGCATTCACCACCATCCGCTTCCCCGCCATGATCGCCTTTTTATTCTTCCACTCTGAGCAGCAGTCTACCATAAATTCCATCGGATCATATATGAGCTCCCACTCCACCCCACCCCAACCAATGCCCCTTCTCTCGTTAGTTCTTCCAGTTAACCGACATCCTCCCACCTTCCACCTTGGTCCACCCGGTCGACTTCGCAACTCGCCCGAATGCATAGCGGCCTGCCAATCTCCGAACACATCTCCGTTCTTCCCCCTCCAAACTCCTGGGCCTGCCACTCCTCTCCTTCGCCCGTTAATTGTTCACTGCATCGCCGACAAACTATCGCCCCTCCTTACCACCGACTCCCCACCCTTCGCTGGCCTGCCCTTCCTGTTCACTCTCACCGCGTAAACTGTCGTCACCATTCTCAGCAGTTCCAGACCTTGATCGACAACCGGTTCCCATGCCCCCCCTTTCCACGTTACTCCTGATCTATCGTTATTTGTCTCCAGGGCACCCCCTTCTCCGGCACAGCCCCAACCACGTCCAACGAAGCGTCCAAAACCAGGCCCCCTTGCGGGCCTGTTCCACGACTGTGACAACGCAGCTTCCAACCTCTCTCCTTCGCCCGCCCCGGCGTCGCCCACCTCTCTCCCCCCGCGCCAGTCCTGCTTCGGGTCGCTCTCCCCACTCCACGTCTTCCCTGAATTCCTTCATCAGCCCCTGCCTTCTGCCGCCTTCCTAGCCTCCCCCCCTTCAACACTCTCTCCCTTTTATCTTGCCCATTCAAATGCAGCTTGCTCAGCTGCAGACGCCGCCACCCGGCCCCGCTGCCGCCCCCCCTCCGGTCCTCCCTTCCTTTTTTGCAGTGCACGGCCCAACCGCGCACCCCTTCCCAGTTCTATTCGCGACTCCGTCGCGCTCTTCCACCGCCATTCCATGCACGGCCTCGACGCGCACCCCCCCCCGCCCCCTTGTCGTGTACAACCCTGCCGCGCACTTTCCCCTGGTTCCGTGCGCGGCTCCCCACGCTCTTCCCCCCTCGTTTCGTGCGTGGTCCCGCCGGTTCGTTTCTGAATGTCGAATCGTGTACGATATTATTCTCCTTTTCCCTTTCTCGTCCACCACCTCCACGGGGTTTACCCACAAGCCTCGGACAACCCCCGCCAATCTCACCGGGGCCACAATTGCTCTCCCCGTCTTAACGTCGCCCACCGCTTTTTCCACACCTCGATCGCGTGCTTGTCGGCGCTACTATGGTTCCCGTACGCAAGCTCGTGCTCGAGGTTGACCCCTGGGCCTACGCCCACCGGCACTCCCACCCTCGCGATCTGCTCCAACCGTGAAAACAGGTCGGTGTTGTGCTGTTCCTCGTAAAACCTCGTCACCCACTCCGCGTCAATATGGGGTGACAGTAACCCCCCTCCCCAGCCTCCACACCACCTTCGCTAAGTCGCCCCCCTCCCGTTGCAATTGTTTTTCCTCCCGACCTCTGCCACCACCCGTGACAATCGATTCCGCTCCTCCGCGTCGTCCCCTATCTTCCCCAAAAGCCCCAACGCCCCCTTCCACCGCTAATTATTCCCCCCTACTACTACCCTCGCCAGTTGCCCCTCCCCTCCCGCTGTTCGGTTACCTCGCACCTCCCCCCTCGTTCCATGCGCGGCTCCGCCCCTCCCCCTTTGTCCCGTGCAAGGCCCCGCCGTGACGTTGCCCTCCCGTTCTGTGCTAGGCCCCACCGCGCACCTCCCCTCGTGTTCAGCTCGCGGCCTCGCCACGCTTCTCTCCCCTCGCTCCGTGCACGGTCCCGTCGCGCGCTCCCCCCCTCGTCTCGTGCCCGGCCCCGCCGTGCGCTTTCTTTCTTGATATGTGTGCGGCCCCGCCGCCCGCCTTCCATCTCGTTCTGTGCACGGGCCCGCCGCGCGCTTCCCTTCTCATTTCGTGCCCGGCCCCGCCGTGCGCTTCCCTTCTTGATGCTTGTGCGGCCCCACCGCTCCTCTCCATTCTCGTTCCGTGCACGGCCCCGCCGTGCGCTCCCCCTCTTGATCCGTGTGCGGCCCCGCCGCGCGTCTCTCCTCTCGTTTTGTGCGCGGTTCACCTCTCCTCGCGTTTCGTACACGGCCCCGCCGAGCGCTTCCCCTTGTTGTTCCGTGTGCGGCCCTTCCGCGCGTCTCTCTGCTCGTTCTGTGCGCGCCCCCACCGTGCACCGCTCCTTTTGTCCCGTGTTCAGCCCCGCCGCGCATCTCCACTCGCGTTCCGTGCACGGCCTCGCCGCGCAGCCCCCCCTTCGTTTCGTGCCTGGTCCCACCGCGCAATCTGCTGCCAATTTCTCGTGTGGCCCCGCCGCGTACCTCCCTTCTCGTTCCATGCGCGGCCCCGACGCACACTCGACCCCCCGTTCCTTGCGTGGCCCCGCCGCGCACGTCTCGACCCGTCCCATGTACGTCCTCAATGCCGCCTTCCCTACCACACCCACCGCCCCCCCCTCCGTGCGCAGCCCTGTTGCCACCCACTACCCCCCCCCTTCCTCTTGCGCTACCCCCTTCCCGCCGCCCCTTCCTCTTACTCTCCCGCTATACCGCACCTGAGCTGACAAATTTGATAGACCCTGGAACCGGTCCCTCCGCTGCGATGGTCTCCCAGCCGGCCCAGTCCGCGCGGCGTCCTCCATCTTGCGCTTGCGCGTCCCCCCATCTCCGCGGCACCTCGACAGGCCCTGCGGAATCGCAGAGCCCGTGTCCTCATTCACGGCTTCTCCTTTTCCTCCCCCCCCCCGCTCTGTCTCGAAAGGGATGCGTGGTCAATGGTCAAATTACTAAGGCAAGCAACAAATGAGTACGCCCCCCCCCCCCCCCCCCCCCCCCCCCCCCCCCCCCCCCCCCCCCCCCCCCCCCCCCCCCCCCTTCCCTTTCCCCCCCCCCCCCCCCCCCCCCCCTCTCAGTTTCATTGGCCTACACACACCGAGCATTCTACCGACGCAGAACGCCACAAATTATGGGACATGTCTCCCATAGGCCCCAACCYTGCTGCTTGCTCTACACAACACAACAACCGGTGGGAGCACAGAGGCTCGAGAGGTGTGCTACAGTATGATACGGACAAGCGGTGCTGGATTTTGCTGACGGGGCGCCGGCGGACTGCTGGCGGCCCGCTACGGTACGCTCTCGCCGGCTTGGTGTCGTGGAGGATGCGCTGTTCAGAAGAACTACTCGTACGAGTCGTACTCGTATGGAGACGTACTCGTACCGCCTTGCTCGTAGAGCGCGACAGGATGACAGATCGTCGTGTATCATTTCAATTTCACCACACTGCGGTAGCAGCACTAGCAGCACTAGCAGCAGCGGCGGCGCGCCGCCACGGTCTATATATGTCGGGCCCCGGGCGGGCTTGGAGCGGAGCGTGCCGGCGCGGTGTCGCGCGTAGGTCGTGGGCAGCAGCAGGAGCAGCACACGACGACAAGAAGAGTTGGACGCAAAATCGAGAAAAAAAGCAAAAACGGAAGCTGTTGCTTCTCCTGCTCTGCTGCTCCTCTGCTGTTGCTGCTGCTGCTGCTGCTGCTGCCGCTGCTGCTGGGGCTGCCGCTGCTGCTGGGGCGACCGCTGCTGCTGGGGCTGCCGCCACATAGCTGCAGCCACCGGTGCTGCTGCTTGCGGTCGTGGGATTGCAGCTGCGGCACTGCGGTCATACCCCTGCCGCCGCCACCGTTGCTGGGCTGCCGTTCCTCTCGTACGCTACTTTTTGTTTTTGTTGTTTGTTTGGTTTGCCGCATTGCCTCACCCCAMTTCCCTTATTATTTTCGGAGGCGTCGCCTGCAGGATTTTGTTTACTTCTATCGCAAACACACCGAAACCATGAGGGGAAATGTATATATTAGTATGTGTCGTACAACAGTATGTATGTGTCACCCACTTGTTTACTTCTGTTACACCCGCATAAAAAATGCTACCACTGGCCACTCCTCTGTACGAATTGATATGTGGCGTATCAAAACAGCAGTTGTTCTCCCATTAACTGGTAGCGAAAAAAACACATTTTTTCGTGGTCACAGGACAGGCGTCAAAACAAACAAAGTTTGGATGGAGTGGGAGAATACATCACGGAACAATAATACACAAAATACAAAGTACAAAGTACAACGCAGTAAGGTATGCATCATAAATGCAACGAGCTGGTTCCACGAAAAGGCGTTAAATTCCACCTCCGGGAAATAACAAACATAATACACTGTTTTTTGCAACACTAAATATATCTACACGACCGCATGAACAAGGGGAACACATCGGTGAAGCAATTTTTGTAGTGCGAGTTGTAGTTCGCGAGATATGGACATTGTCGTACTACTTAGGGAGGCGCTATTTCACATAGCGATGATATTCCTATAGTTAAATCAATATACTTTGAAATCGGGCCATATATCGGTCAGTACGTCCACATATTCGACAATAGACATGTTGGCATGATCGCACCAACAAGAGGAAGACGTTCGTGACACCTTTTTTTATTTGCAAGCCGTGAGGGGCTGTTATAAGAAACGCCCCCCAAAGTACTAGAACAATGTATGGAGCAATTTTGGCACCTTAGGGGATTATTTACTCCTCACGGGAATCGTTTTTGCGCTTTGGTTTTTGAGAGTTAAATAAAATTATTATAAATACGTCAGCTGTGAGTTCAACCGATTGAATAGTAGATACTCAACTTTGCGAGCTGCGTATAATATTTGTTCTATGTATTATTTGTGGTATTGGTGTAGGTTTCGTGATGTACTAGGAGCCTGGTAGTTACTACTCGATTTTATAATAAGCCGTTCGCGCGTGYTATGTGTTTATTCCTCGTTAAGGATATGGTTCAGTGACTCCCCTGGATACTACCCGGGTCAGCAGGACAATGTAACAAGGGTATCCCATGATCATTCTGCGCACTGATACTATATAACCCGAATAGAGGAGACAAGTATGATATTTAGTAAAGTAATCGAGTACATCTATATCACAAAATGTGTTGTTAGACGAGGATGGGGACGGGGAAACAGGGGGACGGGGGATAGGGGGATAGGGGGGTAGGTGGGGGCGTACTCATTTGTTGCTTGCCTTAGTTATTTGACCATTGACCACGCATCCCTTTCGAGACGAGACGGGGGGGAGGGGGGGTTATGTATGGTCGTGTTAGTGTAATCACAGGTCCTTACGTCCTTACAACATTGTGGGTGGGGAGCGTAATATTTTGTTGTTTTATATTAACGTTTTAATTCTTGTTATTGCTTGGTCGTTAATATGTTGTATTTTATGAAGTATTAGTTATGAAGTTTGAAGTGTTTTTTCGGGGAATGAGCTGCTGTTTTTATGTTTAGCTGCTGTTGTGATGCCCCATTGAGCACGAAAATTTTGACAAGGTCGTGCGCAACAAAATTACGAAACAGCTAGCGACTGGCCTGTTTTGAAAAAAAAAAAAAACATGTGCATGAGGAACGGTCAAAGTTGACAAAAAATATCAGAAAAAATGGAAAAATGTACCTAACGAACGAAAAAAATGAAAAATGAAAAAAGGCCAGTCGTGAGTTTTGTCTTCGTGTTGTGACGCACATCCCTGCCAAGTTTCGTTTGCCAACTCTCAACAACCAAAGCGCAAAGTTGCGAAGAGGTAAAGCTCTGGCTGTCTCTGGAACCAGCTCGGTACGGGCAATCGTACCCTCAGTCACGAGAAAAGAAGGAGCCAATCAAAAAGGAAAATGAGGAAACAGGAAGATTACAGAGAAAGGAAAGAGAAGAGAAAGGAAGAGAAAGAGAAAACGAGGGAAAGAAGAAAGAGGGGGGGGGGGGGAAGGAAGTTAAGGGACAGAGGAAAAAGGGATAAAAAAAGCAATGTGACGACCCACAAAGCGAACCAAAAACCTATCACCAGGACAACAAATCAACGCAAGCTAAGTCCATCAGCAGGCAGAGCTACTGTAGCTATAGGTACGCACGAGCGTTCAAGTTAAGCAGTGGTATGGAGGCGTGAAGGTTCCGCAATAGTGCGGGGTCTGCTCCAATGAAAGATCGCTCCCGCCACACAAAGAAAGCACCTATTTATAACCCGCGGGTTACAAATAATATTGTAACTCCTAGCTGAAAAACCGAGAGGCACCCCTTATCCGTATCCCTGAACGAAACCGTATACACCGTCTCTGCCCTCCACCTGGCACGCGTATCCGTTACCGTTAAAAACGGATTCACTGTCGTCTTGCATTATTGCCGCGTTGGCACGTTAGCGAAACAGTTAAAAGTGGAAAAAACACCGCCGGCGCCGCCGCTATAGTTCGATTTCATCTTGACTTTGTTGTCTCGATACAGGGTGTCACTCTGAACGACGATTCCCATCGCTCTCCATTGCCTCCCGTACAGTTTACCATCCTACATATTGGTCATATTGGTCACGAAGAGCCGCTTGCAATGCTCTCGTGGTACGTGCTATATACGATAGAGGTATACCTTATTTTGGCCGAACCGTTTTCCAGCTAACAGCAGTGGTTCCTTAACCTGAAATCGTCAGAATTTCAGTATCGTGTTGCATTTGGTTCGTTTTGTAGTCGGCCCATGGGATCAGTTCACCGGGCAGCACTTACTTGTATTTGCCTCCAAAACCGCTTTTTGGGTAAGGTATAGAGCTTCTCGAGTGGTGACCGCCTTCATAAAAAGCATGGTGTACCTCTGCCGTGCCGCATGCGGCTTGGATGGCGTAGGCGCAGGACCAACGGACACGACAATCGAGTTGGCGTACTGAACAGGGCCCCGCGTGGTTTTATTTCAAGTGTCATCCTTTGGCGCTGCCGTTTATAGCGTCTCATAGGCCAAGCGCTATCCGCGCCCACCCGCACAGAATGGAACACAAAGCGTGAATATAAATGTGCCGAGTACGCGTCAATCACCTCGAGGCGGCTTCTCCTGTTACGGCTTGTAGCATGCGAGCAATGTGGTACCTTGCTGCCGCGTAAAATCGACGCACGAGATGGGTGCTGTGGTGTGTTTATTTATGACTTAGCGTTGGGAAGGCTGAACCCTCTGCGCGATAAAAAATCAAGGCAAGAACCGTAGTGGGGGAGGAGGGAGAGGAGCCTACTTTGTGACCCCGGATCTGAGTTACTACTAGGGAGGGAGGGAGAAAGACGGAAGTGCGAAGATAATAAATGGGATGGAAAAAAAAAAAAAAAAAATCAGGGCAGACAAGGCAATGGCATATTTAAAAAATAAAAAACAACAACAGCCTGCAGCAGCTGTGATATATTAGAGGATTTCGTCGAAACACATATTTGCAAGCTGAGGGTGATACGTATGCTTCAATCGCTTGTACTTTTTTGTTTTTTTGTTTCCCATGCCATTTATTATCTTTGCACTTCTGTCTTTCTCCCTCCATATAGTTGCAACTCAGATCCGGGGTCACAAGGTAGGCTCTCCTCCCTCCTCCCCACTACGGTTCGTGCCTTGATCTTTATCGCGCAGAGGGTTCAGCCTTCCCAACGCTCGTCGAGTTTCATCGAGTTTTGCTAACTCACGCTCTCGCGCTTTCCGCTATTCAATATTGTTATGCGAGAACAAGTCCCTACAAGCATGCACTCGGGGGGGCTCGAACTCGCGATCTCGACGCTAACAGGCTTCGTGGTTACCTGCTAGCCCACCGGGGCGACCGGCTATCAACTCCGAAAAACAAACCAACGGTGCGCTCACGTATTTCTGCGTGCTGGGGTCGAAAAAACTCCAAAGCCAAGCAAGCAGTGTTTTTGTTCCGACCTAAACAAACATAAACGACCCTTGCCCCATGCCCGCACGTGTCCAACTATACTACAAATGACCATGTCCCATGCCCGCACCCCGCACTGTCCGTCGCGATAACTACTATTATTATAGAATGTTCCTGCAAAGTGGCGCTGCCAGAGCGAACTACTGTAGTCTATGATATGCAGGACACGACAACTGGATTGTTTATTCTACATGACCGCACACACAGCGTACGCCGTTGAGCTAGCCCTTCACGACAATCTCTACTCCGAGCTACGTAGCTGCTGTCTTGGTCAGATCCGCTTTCCTCGTCGTCCTCGTCCTCCGATCCGTATTGGACCCCCACCACCGGTTTGGCACCAGCCTCACCACTCGCAGCGTCCTCCTGGCGCCGCGTCGGGTTCTAAGGTTGTGGCGCAGCATGACGGATAGCTCAAAGAGATCGTTGAGAGCCGTAGTCTGTCGTGCTCCGAAGATGTTACTTAGGGTGCTGTGACGTATCTTTACTTTCATATATACCACGGCTTGTTTCATACCGGTGCATAATAACAAGCATGCTAATATACGTTTGTTGGCATACGTTCTTTCATTATTTCATGCATTTTTCTCAATGAAACCAAACTAATTGAATTTAGAATAGGATTTTTCCTTGCGGCGCTCGACAGGTTTAAGGCATTTTTTCAGGCATTACCACTTGAAACAAAAATACTTGAAATTAGTGTAGGATTTGCGTTGGGGCGTTGAACAAAGACTTTCAGGCATTTTTTCAGGCATTTTGCCTTTTATCACGAAATCACTTGAAATTAGTGCAGGGTTCGTCTTGGGGCGCCGAACTGGTTTCAGGCACATCTCAGGCATTTTTTCAGGCAAAAATGCCTGAAATACCCGAAAAAACAACCCCCTTTCCCCTGATTTTGGGAGTTGCAGACTAACGGCGGTATTTTTTTTTTGCCTTTAATGCCTGTAAGCGTGCCTGACGCGTGCCTGGGAAAAGATAGGCAAGATAGGCACGAAAACAGTAGTTCAGGCACGCCTGTTTCAGGAACAGTAGTTCAGGCATTTTTTCAGGCATGCCTGAAAGGCTAGGGCCTAACGACGACCCCCTCCATCTATTTGTAGTGTGGTTAAGCAACTAAAATGAGCATCGCTTAAGGGGCCCCTTCGGTCATGATGAAACAAGAGTACTTGAGTGATGAAAAATATACATTTTTCGTTTTTTTTACAGCAGCAATACTATTTCTGGTACAATAACACCATATCAGTACTCCTCACGGAAAACGGCATAGCTCCGGTTCTAATGCTCAGATCTTCGAACGTCAAACGTATAACTTGTTCGTTATAGTCTCTAGGATGTATTGGAACCCTTGTATCTGCAAGGGAGGGCAAGGATTGCTGTGTTTGCATCACGAAACGAAAGTGCTCCGCAGCAAGATTTTGATCGTTTCGGAGCTCCTGTTTGGTATCTACACTCTGCTGTGGCCACGTAGGACGCTACGGGCGGTCGAACTAGAGGCCCAGGTACGTTCCCCTACTAATGCACGGCGTACTCGTCGAAAATCTGAGTTAAAACAGTATCAGCAGCCGGAGAAACTGACATTTTTCAAATTCGTCTTGGATACCAGGGGTATGGCGAGTCGTTTTCGAGTAAGAGGCACTTTTCGTGATGAACAAGGCGTCTGATCGATATGCCTTCCGAGACACAAATGTTGGCCATGATCTACGCTCTCTAAAACTTATCGACGGGCGAAGATCTGAGCATTAGAACTGTAGCTATGCCGTTTTCCGTAGGGAGTACTGATAGGGTGTTATTATACCAGAAATAGTATTGCTGCAAAAAAAAATGAAGAATATATATATTTCAACACTCAAGTACTCTTGTTTCATCATGACCGAAGGGGACTTCGTCGGAACACTATACGAGTATACCTAGTACGTTTATTTCAGACTGTTTAATTTTAATTTTAATTTAATTTTAATTATTTCTTCCCCCACAAATAGACACACACTTCCTGAATTCTACAGCCTCAGATTGTGTCCCCCTCATACGGGATGTACATCCTACATGAGGACATATAAAATCCGTAAGTACGCGCGATCGAAGTATTACACTCAGCTAGCAAAGATGAGCTTCGACGAAATCCTCGAGCTTCAGGCCGGATATTATGCAGTATTATTCTTGTGATTGAAAACGGAAGGAAGTCGGATTTTTCACCGGCAACAAATCCCACCACATCGTTATTCGGTGTGCCATCTTATCGTGATTTTGGTTTTATTTCATGGGGGAACCAGGAAAACCAGAACAGAACTGATATTTTGAACTCCACGACACGAACGAGTGATCTACGCCGCGTTCAACCTTCACCACCAGGTCCTCGAAGACAGGGAATGGACTGGGAACTTCCGGCGGAGCTGCGTAAGGGCTTGTCTAGTCGCTGTGGGCCAGCAAGGAGCTCTCGCTCTCACGGAGCATGAGCTGCTGTAGCGGTCGTAGTAATAAAAAAAGCCGTTAGATTGTTTAGATGATCTGTTTTGCCCATGGCGCAGCTGCTGCTGGGCGGCCACAACACATGCGATGGTGGCCAAGGTGCTGATGCTTTCCCTCTCCGTGGTGGTCGATGCACGAGTGCTGTGTCCCAGCTGTGTACAAGAGTAGCCAAGCACGTAGCGCCGTGATCCGTCGTGAGCCCACAGTCTATAACCCATACAAAATTGTATGATGCCTCCGAGGTCTCGTGCAAAAGCGTTTTCAATCACTTTCTAAAATATCACCAAGTGGTTGAAAAAGGCCGCCAAAAAAAAACATTTGGTCAGATTTTATCGATGATAAAATCAAGGAGGAACATTTTTTCCACCAAACAGGCCCCATAAGACGCGATTTTGATCAAATCTGATAATATTTGGGATTAGATACCCCGAAACCTCCGTAAAGATTATTATAATCACCAAAATAATACTGCATAATATCCGGCTCACAGCTGTTTTTTTTTCATATATATATATATATATATGCCCCAAAGATTTATCCATGAAACACACACAAACAACAAGCGTACGGGCCAGGCGTATCATTTCGAGAACGCGTCTTGTTGATCAACTGACCTCAATACGGCTTCGAAATGATGAGCGCTTAGTACCCATTTGGACGTCAATATTGGCTTCGAAACGAGTGATTAATTTGAACAAAAACAAATGCATTTAGGGCCGGCTGAGGGGGGGGGGGGGGTGATAGTGTGGGTCTCGGGATTTTTTTTTTTTGTGCACCCTCGGAACACGAACATTTGATTTTTATATAATACAAGGGCTCCGATGCCGGCACCCATGCTTCGGATAGGACATATACCAGGTACATCAGTTGTTCGGTACCATCCATATATATTTACGACAATGTGATGGCACTCGCTCTTGTTTCGATATCTGACGCTTACGTGCAGAGTCAAGGCAATGCCAAGTGTTGCAGGAAGAAGGGAATGCTGCGTGTTGAAATACTCAGTTCGCAACCTCATTTTTCAGTCTCAACAGTCAGTCCCAGAAATGTTTTCAGTCGCTTTCGGTGTTCCCTGGATAGTCTCAGTCCTCAGGATAGTTTGTGAGATTCACGACAACAATGGGATGGCGCTCTCTCGTGTTTTGATACCTGGCACATAATACGTACAGAATCAAGGCAATGCCAGGTGTTGTAGGAAACAGGGAACGCTAAGTGTTGATACCTAGTTCGTAACTTAATTTCTCGGTCTCTGTCAGAAACGCACCAGTCGAGGTGGCGGGCTCAGTTTTGGTACGTGCGGCAAAAACACTTCGTGCCAAGCAAGCGGGTTCGCGTGGATAGTCGAGAGACTCCAAAGCTGGCACGGGGTAGGAGGGGTCTCAATTCTTCTCTGACGCTTGTGTCTGAGCAGACTCGTATCTAAAGCACTACGTATACACTACAACAGTCGTACTGCTGTACAGCAGCAGTACGCACGCGTACTGCATACAGCAGTAAGTACTCGTACCAGGTAGTATACTGCTGTAGTAGTACAGTCAGTATTGTTTCCACTGTAAAAAGGAAGCTACGCTAATCAGCTACGTTTGTACAGCTGTAGTGTTATGTGTCCATTCTGTTTTAGGCACCTATTAATTTCGTCGTAGCAGTAAAAACAAATGAAGCGTCTGAACGCACGTTCTCAAGTTGGGGCTTCAGAGGGGACAATTGACGATACAAAGTGACGATTTCAGCAACGGTAACTGCGTGGGTGGGGGGTGATACGAAATCGTGGCCGGGTTCCAATGCAGTGCAATGATTCGTCCGGCAAGGGCGCCACACGATCCTATAACCGTATTGCCGGGCGCTCATGCTGCTTCATAGTAGACGGGTCGGTAACACCAAACGTATCACGGTCGCTATCTCGCGGTCCCAAAGGGGCTAACGGGCATATATCCACATACCCACGCATATATCCACATACCCACGCATATATCGCATTTTCCCTCCTGGCTCCGCGCAGTAGACACCGGAGCCCTGGACGTTTTTTGGGGGGACAAAATACATACATACTCGTACGTGCTGGATTCTTTATTACGATTACGAAAGTAAATGAGCTTAAATGGGTTTTGGTTGCTCAACAGTTGGCTCGCGGCGGTCGTTTCCATGTGGGTGGCGTAAAATACATACTCAAAACATAATTACAACATGTGGAGGTTGAGTCGTATATCCACTTCTGTGTTGCCGACTGAGAGAAAATATGGAATATGCCCTGGTATTGCCGGTACCTGGTATTTTTTATGTTCTTCGAGTAACTCTGGTATTACGTTTTGGTGCTTCCCGAAAAAACAAACCCCTCGGCGCTCAACGTGAAAAAGCCCCCCCCGGTGTGCTGTCTACGTGCATAGCACAAAAACGAAAGGGACTGCCAAAAACTAAGGTTTTGACGCACGACACGCCATAATCTATTATGGGCCGTTTAAACATTGTAGTAAAAGACAAGTTGTATAGTTATACCTCCAGATTCTGTACTCGAGCACAATACCGGAACAAATTGAGGGAAACAAAAATGGGAGGAAAAAAAAAACGGGCACCGAAACGTGGGCATCCGAACCCACGTGTAATGAAATCGCTGCCGGCCATCTTTAGACGCCTTCGCCAAACGTTCTACGCAGAAAAAACATGAAAGGCTACTCTTATGCCGTCGGATGAGAGGATCGAAAAGCTCCGCTTTTCGATTCCACTACTACTGTAGATTCGAAGGGGGGTGTCTATGTTTTATTTCTCCTCTTCACGAAAAATGCATGTTCATTAGTAGTCCGTGTCGCCCACGGGGGAGGTGGGTGAAACTGTGACGGGCCCCCTTCGTCCATTTCCCCCTTCCCCACCTCCCCGTCTCCTATTCTAGCTGATGTACGCGGCTGACCTGCCCCTCACTCTGACAGGCAACCTCAACAGCCAAACCCATTCAGAAGCCGCGTTTCCAGCCTGTCTCTCTCCCTTTTCTTCTTCTACACGCCCCACCTCACCCCCCTATCCCGGCAGCCTGCTCGGCTACGCTTCCCTTCCCACCAGCCTATTAAACCCACAGGGGATCCTCTCTATTCGACCTTACGTGTCCCACAAACGCCTGCAACGCCCATTTCTCCTCTCCTTGGGTTTTTCACGGTAGGGGCTCCCAACCCCGCTAGCCCCACTGCTCATACTACCCTTCCTTAGTGCAGCGCTAACTGCTCTTGTATCCGCTCCGCCACTGCCCCCCCCCCTAGGGATCCTCATTTCGCCCCCACCTTCTCCAGCTCACTACTTAACCAGGGCGTCGCCTTCACTCTCATCCACACCTCCCCTCTCACTCCCCCCCCGGCTGCTTTATGTCGTTCGTGGGGCGGTCTCTTCCCCGAAGAATACTGCTTCTGAAATACCTGAAGAGCTCCACCACGGGTCCAAGATTTTCACCTCCAGCCCCACTCCCTACCCCGCGCCCCCCTCTCATCACCCTGACCGCCCCTGTTCTGCCCTGGTCCCCTGTTCTCTGCTGAAGTGTGCTACCACCGTGCCGACCGTTCTTCTCCTCCGGCCCCGGCTGTACACCCTTCTCGGAAGGGCTATGTAAACACTCCGGCGGCAGCAACCTGGTGCACCCCCCCCGGGAACAATCCGGATGCCGCCACCTCAGGTGGTACGAGAAGGGCAAACCGGTCCACCCCATCCCCCCGCCCCCCACTCTCTATGTTTTCGATGCCCTCCTCCCCCACGCTGGTTAGCTCCCCCGTTTACGATCTCCTCACCCGCGTCTGGTTGCGCGCCTTCACGTGCCCGTCTTGGGCGCTTTTCTCGTCGCCCTGATCGTAAGTGTTGCAGTGGCAGTAACAGTCTCACCCACGTCTCCGGTAAGTGTTCACCACCATCCGCTTCCCCGCCATGATCGCCTTTTTATTCTTCCACTCTGAGCAGCAGTCTACCATAAATTCCATCGGATCATATATGAGCTCCCACTCCACCCCACCCCAACCAATGCCCCTTCTCTCGTTAGTTCTTCCAGTTAACCGACATCCTCCCACCTTCCACCTTGGTCCACCCGGTCGACTTCGCAACTCGCCCGAATGCATAGCGGCCTGCCAATCTCCGAACACATCTCCGTTCTTCCCCCTCCAAACTCCTGGGCCTGCCACTCCTCTCCTTCGCCCGTTAATTGTTCACTGCATCGCCGACAAACTATCGCCCCTCCTTACCACCGACTCCCCACCCTTCGCTGGCCTGCCCTTCCTGTTCACTCTCACCGCGTAAACTGTCGTCACCATTCTCAGCAGTTCCAGACCTTGATCGACAACCGGTTCCCATGCCCCCCCTTTCCACGTTACTCCTGATCTATCGTTATTTGTCTCCAGGGCACCCCCTTCTCCGGCACAGCCCCAACCACGTCCAACGAAGCGTCCAAAACCAGGCCCCCTTGCGGGCCTGTTCCACGACTGTGACAACGCAGCTTCCAACCTCTCTCCTTCGCCCGCCCCGGCGTCGCCCACCTCTCTCCCCCCGCGCCAGTCCTGCTTCGGGTCGCTCTCCCCACTCCACGTCTTCCCTGAATTCCTTCATCAGCCCCTGCCTTCTGCCGCCTTCCTAGCCTCCCCCCCTTCAACACTCTCTCCCTTTTATCTTGCCCATTCAAATGCAGCTTGCTCAGCTGCAGACGCCGCCACCCGGCCCCGCTGCCGCCCCCCCTCCGGTCCTCCCTTCCTTTTTTGCAGTGCACGGCCCAACCGCGCACCCCTTCCCAGTTCTATTCGCGACTCCGTCGCGCTCTTCCACCGCCATTCCATGCACGGCCTCGACGCGCACCCCCCCCCGCCCCCTTGTCGTGTACAACCCTGCCGCGCACTTTCCCCTGGTTCCGTGCGCGGCTCCCCACGCTCTTCCCCCCTCGTTTCGTGCGTGGTCCCGCCGGTTCGTTTCTGAATGTCGAATCGTGTACGATATTATTCTCCTTTTCCCTTTCTCGTCCACCACCTCCACGGGGTTTACCCACAAGCCTCGGACAACCCCCGCCAATCTCACCGGGGCCACAATTGCTCTCCCCGTCTTAACGTCGCCCACCGCTTTTTCCACACCTCGATCGCGTGCTTGTCGGCGCTACTATGGTTCCCGTACGCAAGCTCGTGCTCGAGGTTGACCCCTGGGCCTACGCCCACCGGCACTCCCACCCTCGCGATCTGCTCCAACCGTGAAAACAGGTCGGTGTTGTGCTGTTCCTCGTAAAACCTCGTCACCCACTCCGCGTCAATATGGGGTGACAGTAACCCCCCTCCCCAGCCTCCACACCACCTTCGCTAAGTCGCCCCCCTCCCGTTGCAATTGTTTTTCCTCCCGACCTCTGCCACCACCCGTGACAATCGATTCCGCTCCTCCGCGTCGTCCCCTATCTTCCCCAAAAGCCCCAACGCCCCCTTCCACCGCTAATTATTCCCCCCTACTACTACCCTCGCCAGTTGCCCCTCCCCTCCCGCTGTTCGGTTACCTCGCACCTCCCCCCTCGTTCCATGCGCGGCTCCGCCCCTCCCCCTTTGTCCCGTGCAAGGCCCCGCCGTGACGTTGCCCTCCCGTTCTGTGCTAGGCCCCACCGCGCACCTCCCCTCGTGTTCAGCTCGCGGCCTCGCCACGCTTCTCTCCCCTCGCTCCGTGCACGGTCCCGTCGCGCGCTCCCCCCCTCGTCTCGTGCCCGGCCCCGCCGTGCGCTTTCTTTCTTGATATGTGTGCGGCCCCGCCGCCCGCCTTCCATCTCGTTCTGTGCACGGGCCCGCCGCGCGCTTCCCTTCTCATTTCGTGCCCGGCCCCGCCGTGCGCTTCCCTTCTTGATGCTTGTGCGGCCCCACCGCTCCTCTCCATTCTCGTTCCGTGCACGGCCCCGCCGTGCGCTCCCCCTCTTGATCCGTGTGCGGCCCCGCCGCGCGTCTCTCCTCTCGTTTTGTGCGCGGTTCACCTCTCCTCGCGTTTCGTACACGGCCCCGCCGAGCGCTTCCCCTTGTTGTTCCGTGTGCGGCCCTTCCGCGCGTCTCTCTGCTCGTTCTGTGCGCGCCCCCACCGTGCACCGCTCCTTTTGTCCCGTGTTCAGCCCCGCCGCGCATCTCCACTCGCGTTCCGTGCACGGCCTCGCCGCGCAGCCCCCCCTTCGTTTCGTGCCTGGTCCCACCGCGCAATCTGCTGCCAATTTCTCGTGTGGCCCCGCCGCGTACCTCCCTTCTCGTTCCATGCGCGGCCCCGACGCACACTCGACCCCCCGTTCCTTGCGTGGCCCCGCCGCGCACGTCTCGACCCGTCCCATGTACGTCCTCAATGCCGCCTTCCCTACCACACCCACCGCCCCCCCCTCCGTGCGCAGCCCTGTTGCCACCCACTACCCCCCCCCTTCCTCTTGCGCTACCCCCTTCCCGCCGCCCCTTCCTCTTACTCTCCCGCTATACCGCACCTGAGCTGACAAATTTGATAGACCCTGGAACCGGTCCCTCCGCTGCGATGGTCTCCCAGCCGGCCCAGTCCGCGCGGCGTCCTCCATCTTGCGCTTGCGCGTCCCCCCATCTCCGCGGCACCTCGACAGGCCCTGCGGAATCGCAGAGCCCGTGTCCTCATTCACGGCTTCTCCTTTTCCTCCCCCCCCCCGCTCTGTCTCGAAAGGGATGCGTGGTCAATGGTCAAATTACTAATAACAAAAATATTAAAAAATCAATTGGCAAGCAACAATATGAGTACGCCCCCCTCCCACAGCGCCCCCCCCCCCCCCCCCCCAACCCCTCCCCCCCCGTCGTCTCGAAAGGGATTGCATATATCTTCGGGTCAATTGGTCAATGGGATAAGGCAATAGCAACAAATGAAGTTTACGCCCCCCCCCCCTCCATCTCCACCCTGGGTCGACTGCTCCTCCTTCCCCCCCCCGCCCCATTTTCTCGTCTGCGTCCCCGCTTCCCTCCCATTGCTTCAAACTTTTTCAGCCGCCCCACTCCTCCATGTAGAGGTAGTTACCAGTCCAGTCCTTCTTTGATAACAAAACACTCCCTTGATTGCCCCAGACGCCTTTGGCGCGCCCCCCCCCCCCCCGCCCCCCGTTCTCCTGCCTTCTTCCTCTCCCCCCCGCCCCTCTCCTCCCCGGCGGGTGCTCTCGGCGTACCCCGCCCTCGCCCCCCTTCTTCCAACCGTACTCCGCCCTGATGTGCAGTGGCGCCAACTGCAACCACGTCCCCGTTTCCTGGAATGTAGGATCCGGCAGTGGTCCAGCCTCCCTCGCCGTCGGCCACGTAGTTCCCCTCCATTTCAGCTTCATGGCCGTCATCCGCACCGCCTCCTCCAGCCTCATCAGGTCCGCATTGAATTGCTTCGTGAGCTTTTCCTCCAAGGCCTCCGTCTTCGCCACCCTCTTGTTGGTCACAAATAAATGGTTTATCCCTTCCTTCACCCGCTGGGACTGATTTCCCCACTGCATCTCCACCCGGCTTGCCGCCTCCCTCCCCATCCTTGTGTTATCATCCGTCGCGAGCGTCGCCATGAACATTATCACCCCCATCGTCGCCCCCACCCTATTTGGAACCGATGTTCCAACCTCGCCCCTGCGCTTCCCCGATATCTCTGTTGTCGCATACAACGACAAGTCGAGGTCGGCGAAGCCCATCAGGTCCCTCCCGCCTTTCCTGGTCACATGAAGAAAATTACTTGGCACAGCGATGCTATCGCCTGTTCCTTCACAGAACCCCACGGCGGCAGCCCGCCATCCGCTCGCATCATCCCCCACACGAGCATCCCTATGACTGTCACGTGTGTCCATGACGCTGGATCGGGCCCCCTGAAGAAACTGCTGGATCCCGTGTCTCCATCCTCCCCCCTGAACCCATCCCCCCGCCTGAAATCGCTCGCCCCTTCCCCCCAATTCCCCCTTTTTTCTCCCCCTCCCCACCTCGGCTCACCGAATCCGCCTTATTCCCAGCCCGGAAACGTGGACAGCATTATATAGTGCGCGCCGCCGCCAGCATACTTTGCTTTTGGCGACCCAGGCTAGGAAGCTATCACTCTCAGGGTATCTTGAGTGGGCGTAGGAACCCCTGAAACGCCACGGGCGAGACAGCGACGGCGATGGTGCTATCGACTTGAGCGTATCCTGCTGTTTTTGGGTCGATCACTCGGTTTTTGATCGGTTGGAGCATCGAGCTGGTTGAAAAGTTGGGATTGCGACCGCCATGGTTGGTTTTGAGGCGCCACCGCCTAGGTACGCTGTGCTATGGTCTGTAGACAGGCGCGCGGCTGTTGTCCCGGTGGCCTCGGGTTGTGGTTTACATGTTGTCTCTCTCGTGGTCATCGATGCGACCAAGAAATGCGCCAGGTTGTACCGGGGGCGTTTACCCACCATGGACATGCCGGTCCAAGTCGGGCCAACCCCTAAATTTGATTGAAATTCTACCCCGAAAAAGATCCTGGGACCTTTTTGTTTTTTTCGTCCAATTCAAATTGAATATACCCCATAATCCTAATCTTTGGTGGTGGTGCGTGTTATGACCAATGAAACGCGAATTTGAATTTTCTTTTTTCCAAATGGAATTTCATTTTGTATTCATTAATATGGGCACTAATCTGATTATATAAAAGCTGCTATTCTGTCTGTCTGTGTGTCTGTCTGTCTGTCTGTCTGTCTGTCTGTCTGTCTGTCTGTCGGCCTGTCTGTCTTTCTGTCTGTATGTCTGTAACTGAGTAGCGCTATCCAGAGCGGTTCAGCCCCACCTTGCCCCATGGGTACAGCTGGGTGCCACAACCCGCAGAACACCGGGTCCCATGCCGCACCGAGCCGTGGCCGTGGCATAATCCCGACGCACAGTTCTGACAGCCATCTAGCCAGCCTACCTGCTGACCTACGATTTTTGAATTACTATTCTGGCAGCTGATTGGTTGCCTAAACCCATGCCAGTGGCTGCTGGCTCTTTCTAGAACATCGGTACTGAAAAGAGTCACCGAGGTTCCGCCAGACCCGGGGAGGATAGGCTCCCATACCCGGATCATAAATCCCTCCATATCTCTACAACTCCGACTGTCGGGGGACAAAAACGGCGATTTCCCGGGTCGACACTGCCCCGCACGGTATGGAAACCCCACCCCCACCAGTTGGTCACTGATTGGCTGAGGCTCAGGGAGCCAGCGGCACTCGGGGACGATAAGTTCCCATCCCCGGATCAGAAATCCTTCAATACATCTACAACTCCAACGACCCGGAGACGAAAAATGACATCCCCCGGGTCGATACCGCCCCGCAAGGTGTGGAAACCCCAACCCCACGGGCTAATTTATAATTTACGGTTGTCTGGAGTTCATAGAGCCCGCACGCAGCGAAGGTTGCTCCTCGGGGCAACGGCGAGGTCTCATCGCACCGGGGGATGATATGATCCCATCCCCGAATCAGAAGTCCTTCCATACATCTACAACTCCAACGACCTGGGGATGCAAACGGACATCCCCCTGGTCGATACCGCCTCACAGGGTATGGAAACTCCAATACCACGGGAAAATTTACGGTTGCCTGGCCCTCATAGAGCCAGCGTGCGGCGAGATTTCCCCCTCGGGGCAACGTCGGAGTCCCGTCGCACCCGGGGAAGATAACGTCCCATCCCCGGATCAGAAATGCTTCCATAAATCTACAACTCCAACAACCCGGGGACGACAACGGACATCCCCCGGGTCGATACCGCCCCGCAAGGTTTGGAAACCTCAACCTCACGGGCTAGTTCACGGTTGTCTGGAGTTCATAGAACCAGCATGCAGCGAGGGTTGCCCATCGGGGTAACGGCGAGGTCCCGCCGCACCCGGGGATGATATGATCCCATCCCCGGGTCAGTAATCCTTCCATACAGCTGCAACTCCAACGACCCGGGGACGCAAACTGACATCCCTCGGGTCGGTACCGCCCCGCAAGGTGTGCAAACCCCAACCCCATGGGCAAATTTACGATTGCCTGACCCTCATAGAGCCAGCGTGCGGCGAGATTTTCCCCTCAGGGCAACGTCGGAGTCCCGTCGCACCCGGAGAAGATAACGTCTCATCCCCGGGTCATAAATCCTTCCATACATCTACAACTCCATCAACCCGGGGACGAAAACGGACATCCTCCGGCTCGATACCGCCCCGCAAGGTGTGGAAACCCCACCACCACTAGCTGATTGCTGATTTTTCTGGGGCGCTGGAGCCCAGAGAGCCAGCACGCAGCGCTGGTTACCCCTCGGGGCAACGGCGAGGTCTCACCGCACCCGGGGGTGATAACGTCCCATCCCCGGGTCATAAATCCTTCCATACATCTACAAATCCAACGACCCAGGGACGCAAGCGGACATCCCCCGGGTCGATACCGCCCCACAATGTGTGGAAACCCCAACCTCACGTGCTAATTTACGGTTGCATGTTGCCTGGCCCTCATAGAGCCAGCGTGAGGCGAGAGTTGCACCTCGGGGCAACGTCGAATTCCCACCGCACCTGGGGATGATAACGTCCCATCCCCGGGTCATGAATCCTTCCATACATTTACAACTCCAACAAACCGGGGACGAAAACAGACATCCCCCGGTCGATACCGCCCCGCAAGGTGTGGAAACCCCACCACCACTGGCTGATTGCTGATTTGGCTGGGGCGCTGGAGTCATAGAGCCAGCACGCAGCGAGGGTTGCCCCTCGAGGGCAAGAGCGAAGGCCCACCGCACCCGGGGGTGATAACGTCCCATCCCCGGGTCATAAATCCTTCCATACATCTACAAATCCAACGACCCAGGGACGCAAGCGGACATCCCCCGGGTCGATACCGCCCCACAATGTGTGGAAACCCCAACCTCACGTGCTAATTTACGGTTGCATGTTGCCTGGCCCTCATAGAGCCAGCGTGAGGCGAGAGTTGCACCTCGGGGCAACGTCGAATTCCCACCGCACCTGGGGATGATAACGTCCCATCCCCGGATCATAAATCCTTCCATACATCTACAAATCCAACGACCTGGGGACGCGGGTCGATACCGCCCCGCAAGGTGTGGAAACCCCAACCCCACTTGCTAATTTACGGTTGCCTGTTGTTCACAGAACCAGCGTGCGGCGAGAGTTGCCTCTCGGGGCAACGGCGAAGTCCCGCCGCACCCGGAGATGATAACGTCCCATCCCCGGGTCAGAAATCCTTCCATACATCTACAACTCCAACAACCCGGGGACGCAAACGGACACCCCCCGGATCGACACCTCCCCACAAGGTGTGAAAACCCCAACCCCACGGTAAAATTTACAGGGCCTTCCTCGGGAACGGTTTTTCACCTCGGGAACTTTTCCCGCGGGAACTAGCCACCACGGGAATTCACGTTTTTTTTTGGACGGGAGCTGACCTCCACGGGAACCCTTCCCGCGGGAACTAGCCACCACGGGAACTCACGGGATTTTTTGTACGGGAACCGGCCACCACGGGAATTCTTCCCGCGGGAAGCAGCCACCACGAGAATTCACGGGACTTTTGTAAGCACCCACCACGGGAATTCACGGGACGTGAATGAGCCATCGTGACTGCTGAAGGTGTCGTGGGGCATTGCATGATGCGCAGACATATTAACTAATAGCGTCCAAGAGAAATGTAAAAACGTTATACATGACGCACAGGGATCCATCTGGAACATTTCCGGGGATGCCCAGGGGATACCCGGATAACAGCCCCGGTTTTTCGTTCGTTTTTTCGTCCGAGTATTGGTGCGTGATTGAACTGAACGAAGTGTTTAAACGTTTAAACATAAAAAAAAAACTCAGCAAAAAAAAACCACACACACCAACAATCTACAATCTACGTACACTGATCGGACTCCGAAATATAGAATATAACATACATATATAGACTACAGTAGTATATATAACTTATACTTATACGGGCTGGTGCAGGAGCATTCTTGCGTCACGTGGGGAACACACACCACACACCCCAGGGACTCTGGATGGACAAAAGCTCAATCACAATACAAGCTCCACCTCCGTGCCCTCTACTGCCTCCTGCACCCGGGCCAATTCCTCAGCGATCTTGGCTGCAGCTCGCTTTTTTGCCTCCTTGGCATCGTTGAGAGCCCGGACCTCCGGGATGAACAGCCTGTTCAACCGAAGGAACATCATGCACTCGACCTTGTCGGGAAGCATCGAGCTGCGCAGGGTGCCAATCATGTTGGAAAGCGACGAAAAGTTCCCCTCCGCCTGACAGCTGGTAGACTCGACTCCGCGGAACAGTTGAGCAAGGAGCGCCAAATGCGGCATTGCTGCCTCGGCCTCCCCTGCCGAGGTGCATGCAGTGGACGTGGTCCTTCGCTGCCAGAACCCCAGAAGCGAAAAGTCCTCCTCCTCCGGCTGATCCGAATGCGTGTCCATACGCAACTCCCGTATAATGAGCGGCCGCCGCTGCATCGGCGCCCCCCGCGATGCCGGCTGGCCACCGACGGCCTTGGCCCTGGCGAGACGTTGTTGGCGCCTCGCGTCCAGCAACGAAGGGGTTCCCCGCGCATTCTTCTTTGCCGGCTCTCCGGATTCGCAAAGGGGATGGCAACAATATCAATATTGTCATTTTGTCATTTTTATATCTTATCTTTTAAGTCCTTGTTACGTATCAGGTAGTAGTTATTATTTATTGTCATTATTAAATATTAATACATTATAATACGTGCCTTATCCAAAATTGTAATTTTATTCTGAATTTTGAATTTTTAGTTCTATTTTATGTATTTTTAATTTTCAACATATTTTTATATTTTATATTTTCGATTATTTAAATAAATTATATGGGGATCCTGGTGCCAGTATAATATACCTGGTATTATATAGTTTGATAACTTAAAAAAATAATTAAATTTACAAAACTACAAACCATAGTTTCATAGTTTCATGTCATTCCAGACCTCGAACTGCTGTAGGTATATATATATATATATGTATAGGTACCAAATGGACGTTTTCCCGGAAGAAGTTCACTTTTTACCTCCGGCTGCGGGTCTTTTCTCGCGCTGTCGGCTGCGGGGCACGCGGGGGGCCCGCGTGTACGCCACGGCGCAAGTGCGGGTCCCGGCCGAGGCCCGTGGGGCGTGCTCTGGGCCTTCAAAGTCGCAAATTCTGGCAAATAACTTAGGGGAGGCGTTCCGACTTGACACCGCTTCGCAACTACTCTTAAAAAAACTGTCGTTGACAGTTTTTTCATCCGCATCCGGGTCTGAACTTTGATGGTTCGTTTTTGACCCGTCGCAAGAACGAAGCGCACAAAGCACGCACCACGCACGAGAAAACAAGGACCACGCCGACATCGAACGAGGCACGCATCAAGCATCGTGCAGCAGTAGTTGATACCATGTTGCATGCGTCTGCTCTGTCTGGGCTGCGTACAGCAGTAGTAGCAGTTGTACGACACGCTTGATAATTTTATGTAAATTTATAATTTGGTTCCAATATTTGGGGATCTACGTAGAGTACAAATACACAGATCTACGAGTAACGACTACGTATGTACCATCATGCAGACTTCGAAGTATCATATCTACGACCTCTCTCTATTTTCCAAGGATAGGCCGATCTACATACATACGAACACGAGTATTTCGGTTAGCACTACTGCTGTACTTTACGGATACATGTCTCCACAGTAGTCTAGGCTACAAACTGCGAAGTAGCCAAGGCGCCGTTTGTCGAACAGCCTCTGGATTAAATCCTCTGTGCTTTTCCTTTAACTACCCTGTGCTTCCAGGGTGGCCAGGCTTCGGCAGACTGGTCGCTACGTGCGCTCCAATTCTCAGCAGTTCGGACCAAACCCTGGCTTCACAACCTTTGTGCCAAAAAAGTGTTCATTTGATTGGGTGCCGACTTTACCGTTGTGTACGCCCCCATGTTTTCGGAAAACACCGGCTCTGAAATTCATCCGAGGGGGTGTGCTATCGTAAATGTTGTACGGTACGAGGTGTATCATCCACATGTCATGTATCCAGCCTTTCGCAGCGCCCGAAATAATGTCTGGTGGGTTTTACCCTTCGGATTCGATGCTTATCCTTGCGTCGCGCGCCTATACTGACGGAACATTGACTATCGTGGAATATGTATATAGCCATTTCTTACACACACAGTGATACTGCGTTACGGGACACCTTGGCTTTATTTCCAGCCCCAGCCAATCAGCGAACGGGCGGCGGAGCTGGGGTTTCCCACACCGTGCGGGGCGGTTTCAAGTCGGGGAATCGTTTTTTTCGTTCCCGGGTGGTTGAAGTTGTAAAAATACGGAGGGATTTCTGAACCGGGGGTTGGGCCCTATCGTTCCCGGGTGCGGCGGGACTGGGGGGCTCCCCCGAGGGGCAACTCCCGCCGCGCGCGCGCCGCGGCCCCTAATTGGCCAAGAGCGGCCTGGGGGGCCCCCTCGGCCAATGGGCGCCAGGCTCGGAAAACGCAGGGATGAAATGTAATCCTTACTATATTAATATTATTATACAGCACAACAGTAATACCGTATACCGATACCCTACTATGATACCACATTCGAAACCAGACAGGCAGGGGTATCCGTAGAGCAGGTAGCCCCTTTTAAGGGACCTCATATTTCTGCCACCGGTTTTGCCCACTATACACACTACAACCAAGTGAAACATCTAGCAAAAAATCGTCGTTTGTAAATTTCGTACACGGTTTCACGATGACTTGTTGATGAGCGTGGTGTTGTTTTATCTGTTTATCCAGTTCCTTTTACTATCACCGGTAACAGCCGTCGTATACATGCCTCACCTCCGGTTGGCGATGGAAAAATGCTTGGCTTCTCGCTGTTTCGAGGTGTAGTTCCACAGGCTGATTCTGCCTAGATGGGTGTCTGATCAGCGTTGTAAACGCACTTGAACACCTGGAGCTGCACAGCGAGCAGCTCAGCCGCAGTGGCCTCAAGAGTCGCTGATGCCTCGTCTCATTCATCCATCAGCGCAACCGCTGCAGATGTCCTACGACCACGGCCGTGCACGACATGAGTACACCCCCCCCCCCCCCTATAAATATATTATATATTATAAATAGGTTGGGTTGGCGTCGGTGGGCAACTACACTGTAAAACATGCCGCTCACTACATGAGCTAGACCACCAGGGTACCGTTTTTTGTTTGTTTGTTTTTTGGCGGCCGATCACAGCTGGCGGTCGAGTTATGGATCATTTGTGCGAGGTGGAGAACATTTACTCCGCACAAGGGGAATGATCGTACCACGTAGTGTTTATGGCAAGGCAACCACGAGGCAGATACATAGTATTACCCATTGCTGTCGCTGGAAGTGGCCACACCATAAATTAAATCAATTGATTGCAGGCTGTTGTTCATATGCAAGTCCGCCTCACAGGCGGTTCTTAACAGGATGCAGCTCACCCTCCATGCGACTCGCCCAATACCTCACGGCGCTTCGCGCTTGGTGCAAGCAATGTCTGCCTGGTTGGTGAAAACCCAACGTGCTCCGCCCCGGCATTGTAGGGATGCGAGGGTCTATGGCCATACGACTACAGCCATGCATGAAAATAAGGTACACCCCCCCCCTACCAACGCCCCGGCATTGTAGGGATGCGAGGGTCAATGGTCATACGACTACGGCCGTGCACGACATGAGTACACCCCCCCCCCCCCTTCCCTCCCCGCTGGGCTTTTTCTGCCGCCCCACGTTCGCCTTGCGCCGGATCGAGAGCTTGTTCCTCCGTCGGAACCTCTGGTACCAATGTCCGAATTTTTGGTGAAACTTTTTCATCGCCCGCGGGTCACTTGAGGGGATTCCTCCCAAGGCGTCCGGCTTGAGGGCAATCAGTTTCCGCAGAACGACGACGCGGGTGACGGCCAGACTCTGCTTGCGGCAGTCGTTGATGTACTCCACCAGCTCCGCCTCGACGTCCTGCGTCGCGGACAGGGGTCCTGCATGCATCTTCTTTCCCTTCCCGCCCCCAACTTTGTTCTCTCTGCGAATCTTCTCCTCGTTTTGAACCCAGTCCCTGATCCGCTTCGGGCACAGCCC
>MEHQ01004060.1:12571-26549 GCA_008828725.1 Saccharina japonica | reverse complement strand
TGATCGATTATCACCATCACCCCTACCCTCCGCTGGCACCACCAACACGATCGATCATCACCATCACCACCTGCTGCAGCCACCATCACCATCAAGCCTGGGAAGCTTCTATATAGCGGGGTGGTGGTGATGGTAGTGGTGGTGATGTGTGGTGGTGTGGTGGTGGTGTGGGTGTTGGTGATGGGGTCGTTTGGTGTGTTTGCTGTTGTAATGCTCATCGTTGCTACTTACTCGTACCAACTGCTATTAGTTTGCTACTGCCGAAACATCCCAGTGACAATTGCCACTGGTAAAGTTACTAGGGCAAAGTCACTATGCGGTCTGGCTCTGCGATCTCGGCACCGCTTTCGACACGAGCAGTACTAAACTTTAAGCGTAAATAGCGGGCGTCTATCAGTCCCGAGCGCGTCTGAATCGGTTCGGTGTACGCGTCGCACGGCAAAAGCAAAGCGAACAGACGAAGGACGGACAAACCTCAATATTAAGCAATCCGGTAAATAAAGGTACGCTGTGGCAGTTTTCAGAACTGTTTTTTGTCCGTTTGTGTCGATCGTGTACCCCCGCGTGTCCACTCACCCACACACATGACCCGTTATAGAAGAGTATCTAATGAGGCTGGAAGGCCTTCGGCCTTCTCGCCTCATTAGCTCCACATTACAAGAACGGTGGGAGTGAGGAGCGTGACAGACGCCTTCAAGTGGTCAAACTCCTAACTGCATTAAGCTACTGCGTTGGCGTTTTTTCTCTTTTTGCTGTGTTCCTGCACTTGACATTAATTTGGATCGTTTTGTATTTTAAGCGATTTTTGTCAGCACATAAAACTTTTTTGGCTCATGCGCAAGTGTATAGGTTGGTGGGGGTCCGTTGTGGGTTGTGGGTGAGAGAGTAATAACTACTAGGTGGGTCGGTTGATCCCTGGGCCGGTTGTCCCAACACCATCCACCAACATTTCTAGTGAAGCGATGTGCGTCAGCGCAAAACCTTGTACAGGAGTGGATCGGTAGGTATACGTGAATAACAAAAAAATGGTACAATGGTTTCAAGATCAAGTTATCGTAAAAAAATGAAAGAAAATTAAGAAGGAAAGCAGCAGCAGCAGCGGCCGGAAACGTAGGGCATCATATTTGTGTACTCGGCAGGTCAAATACGACGTAGGTATACGTGAAAAAAAGGAATAACAAAATGCGAAACAAAAATACCTTATACAGCAGCAGCAGCAGCAGCAGCAGTGTAAATGTTGATATACACAGCAGTATGTTGGCCTATTTTGTGACCCCGGACTATCAATAGGAGTTATTTCAGTCAAACATTGAACACTCGTATATGTAACGAAGGATAAGAGCTGTTTTAGACGTACGCACCCTGGTCTCCAATCCACCTGTCCCTAGTCTCTCACCGCTTCGTAGTTCGTTTCCTTTCCGTACATGCTTTCAGGTTGGCTTGCCTCCTTGTCTTCTGGTATCAACAGCTTCCTGCAAAGTACCAGTCTTCTGCCTGTGAACTCCTCCTCGATCCTCCAGTGCTACACAACAGATCTCCATATCAAACCTTCAACAATACCTTGCTGTAACGATCTCTCTACTCAATCTCGCTTCGCAGTCACGCACGCTCAAGTTCTCTTCCGTTTTTCCCTCAATGGTATTGTGTGTTTTGGTTTGTTTTCGGACTGCCCAAGAGCGGTGCTCTCTCGACTGACAGGAGTTGCAGTCTTTAGGAAGCATTCCGCTACGTACGTATTTTACGTTACGTACGGCTCTAAATCCGCCGCAACACCCCTCCAGCACGGTTCTCTAAGAATACCGTGCTAACCGGGCTGTGGATACACTGGAGTAAGAGTGAGGGTCCTTTTCCCCACACTTAGTGTGTTTCGATTGCCGTAAGGCTCGAATGAGTGGCGTCTACCATTTCCATGGAAAGGCGTCACCCCGGGGGTAGGGACCCTGGGTCTTCCGCTTTCCGCATTAGGTCCCAGATCGGTACTGCTGGACTTGCTAGATTTCTCATCAAGCGCACCAGCTGAAAGCCTCTTATCCACCACTTCCCGGCTGTTCCCGTTAACCCGGGTAGGCCGAGGCCTTGATCCTGCTCGCTGAGTCGATCTTCGGCCAACGTCTTCTCCCGTTCTCCATCGAACTCCACTTCGCTTCTTCGTGTTTACGGGGAACCGGATTGCGAACTTCCGGTTCTCCTAGCTTTCAGGATCTCACGTTCGTTGAGTTCCTACCAACCTCCGTCTGCATACCGAACCCGCCAGTACGGTGATTTGTAGTCGAAGATCTTTGAAAGGTGACGCTTCTTATTTCCTTCAGCGTCCGCGAATTCCCTCCAGATCACGGTCCCCACGGGGTTTTGTTTCAACGCTTGTTCACGGTCGATCCCATCTCTTTCCTTCCGTGTCAGCGTGAAAGTCGGCCTTGCCCGGCACTCCGCTCCGTGATACGTCTCCCACAGTGCATGGAAAACGTCCAGCTGTAAGGGGGTGAAACTGTCTCGCGCCTCCTCTTCAGACAGCCACTGCGACTCCGTGCCATCCACGAATCGTCCCTTGTATCGCCACTTCCAAGCGTTGCCCTGACCCATCACAGCCTCTCTGTCTATTAGGGTATACATAGGCGACGCTACAATCGACGGCTCCGCAAGTCCAAAGTCAACTCCCCATGCCAGGTGAGCAAACTCGTCCTCGAAGTCGTGACGGAGGTTGTCCGGACGTAAGTGGAACATCTTGATGTTCGCTGTTGACGCCCTCCGTCGGCGAATTCCTCGCCCATTCATCGTGACGATGTAGCTGAGTCCTGGTAAGACAACTTCAGTCACCTCCCAAGGTCCGGTTCAGTGTTCGTGGGCTAGTTTATGATGTACCCCCTCCCTTGCCATCACAGACTCCGCCTCCTTCACTAGCACCTTGTCTCCGACAACAACACGGGTTCCTATCGAAGTCCGACCGATTTCAGCATTCCGACTCTCACGAGTTTTCTGCCTGTCATCATGTATTTTCAATAGAGCCTCCCGTACATCCCGTACCTCCTTGAACGCTTGACGTTTGTCGGCCACGTAACTGTGCATCCCGCCCCTGAAATCACCACCATCGATCTCGGGGTGCGTAGCATCAAGTTGCGTGCCTTCATCACGACCGAAGAAAAGACGGAAGGGAGTTGGCTTCCCCAGCAAGCGCAGGTCCGGAGTGGTACGATGGATCCACAGTGCCAGCTGCACGTACTCGTCCCATCTGCGAGGCCAGGTCTTGCACAGTTCTCCCAGTGCCCCAGTCTCTCCACCGTCCCCTGCGCACGAGGATGGTCGGCAGGCCCATAGGCGATGGTCACTTTCAACCACTTGCATACGTGTTGCATCACCTCTGCCGTGAACTCAGATCCCGGATCACTGCGAATATACAGCGGTAGCCCAAAAGTAAGCATCACTTCGAGCAGTTTCTTCGCTACTCCGAGGGCTTCTTTCGTGGGGAGCGGGAAGGCGAGCAATCATTTGCTGGCTTTGTCGACTGTCACCAGTAGAACTTTGTGGCCTGCGTCCGACTTCATCCCCATGTTCTGGATGTCGACTTCGAGTACCTCCCCGGGTCGCAGAACCTCGCCGGTAGCATGGCAACCCGTTGACTCGCTGATCGCTTGCGACGCCTGCACCCACACGAGAGAACGTAGTCTCTCACGTCTCTGATGAGGGTAGGCCAGCAATACCGACGACTGACCAAGGCTGTGGTCGGCTGCTGGTGTCCTTCGGTGGTTCCTCCAAAGGATCTCGTTGCCATTTCGGTTTCGGGATGGGCTCTCTCTGTCCCCTGCGTTTGCGTGGGCGATCAACTTCCACTGGTAGCTCAGTAGTAGTGATTGTCTGCGTCGGTGCATTCTCCATCTCCTCCTCCTCAGGTAACGGTGGTTCTGCCTCCCAGACAATCTCCGGTTCCTGGGAAGTGGCCTTCGTCTGCGATCTCGTGACCGCTCTCGTCACCCCCAGGGTTTCTGCTGCTGCGAGGTAATCCTCAAACACCACGCAGGCCAATCCTTCCAGTTCCACGACCTCTGGCACCGGTTTTCCCAGTAAGCCTTGAACAGCTAGTTCAACTAACACTGCTCGTAACATTGGAGGAGACGTAAAATCTGCGATGACGTTCGCCGCTGCGCTTTGGCTGACCGTCTGCGGGATCACATAGTGTTCCTGTCCTGTGGTGATCTTGGCATAGTCGTTGAAGTGCAACTCCTCAGCTTCTTCAAGGCGTGTCGTATCCTCTGGGTGTGCGACATACCCTTCGGTTGGCTTTTCCCCCATGATGTGAACACGGTTTAAAGAGATGATGGGTTCGCTGAACGAATATATCGCCCGCTCTCCGATACCTCTCTTCAGGAAGTATGCGCCTCTTCGTCCCAGAAATTCCCCCAATTCCTGAACTGGTTGCTTTACCTTCTCCAACCTCCGCTTCCAAACGGCTAACTTCCCCTTCGTGGCAAGGCCTCCCTTGATTCCTACCACGAATGTCCGTTTCCTCCTCCACGGAATCCCTACTTGGCTCGCCGATATCTCTGCCTTGTCCACGATGTATGACTCTCGTTCTAAAGCAGGGAGATTCTCGTCGTTCCATTCCGTCGTTCGCAGAAGGTTGCTCAGACATTCGAGTATAAAAACTCGTGCGTCTGAGGCGATGGCAGCTTGGACTAAGCTACTCGCTCCGGATACTCCTTCCTTCTCTCGTACCCCTTCAAACCTCCTGCAGGCGTCACCGATCACCACGTCTGGTTTCACCTCTCTCAACATGCTTGGGTATTCCTGCGACCCTGTTGTCACCCTAAGTAGCCTCGCACCTTTGTCCAGTCCGTTTGCTCTGATGCATTTCAGTGCTCTCCAGTCCTGGTCTACTGCTTTTCTGACTGTCAGCAATCCTTCCGATGCAAGGATGCTGCTTCCCCCCCCACAGTCGAGCATGACCACCACTGGAAGCTCCGGTGCAATAACAAGCTCGGCCTGTTGAGTATCTGCCTGAGATGGGTCTGCGGGTGTGAATGCGACGGCTGCCAGCACTGCAAGACTTTGAGTACTAGTTTCGTCCACACGTTCCACTCCTAAGGTTTCGAGGTGTACGCCGTCGAGCACTGGCCCCTGTGGCCCTTTGTAAACGTTTGGCAACGACTCATCCCCTGGAAAAGAGTCGTCGAAGTCCTCGATCACGTTGCTCTTGTTCGGTAACCGCGACATGGCGTTACTGTTTTACAACTTCCTCCACCGTGTTCGGCCTTGACAGCTTCGTGATAGCATCAACCTTGCTCGGGGCCGGCCTGGTACCGAGCCTATCCACGATCATGCCGACGAACTCCATGACCGACTGACAGAAATGCGATTTCTGGAGATTGATGGTTAGACGTCCTTGTCGTAGACACTCTACCGTTTCTCGAAGCAGTCCACATTGATCTTCAAGGGTTTTCGACGGGATGGCGATGTCGTCCAACCAGTTATTGATTCCCTTATCCTTGACTGGTAACAGTCGCCCTCCCACGTTGTTGGCAAACACGGATAAAACTGTCTTCAACCCGAAGCCGCAGCGAACGTACTCGTACAGCTTCCCGTCAGCATCTCGAAACGCCGCCAGGTGTCGATCGTCCTCATGGATCTCGAGCTGTAAGAATCCTGAAGCCAAATCGATGCTGGAGAAATACTTCGACCCTTCCATCTCATCCATATTGTGCTGCAAGTCCCCGAGTCCACCACTCTATGATTTGATAAGCATATTGGCACCTCGAAAAGCCTGCACAATCCGCACTGTCAAGTCTTTCTTGCGAACCGTCGAACAATTGGCGGCCCACTCGGAAGTTGGTTCTCGATGGTTTCACCGCGCAATAGTGGTCCCACTCGGCATACATCGCTCCTGTTGCGGCCTCTCCGACCTCCTTCGGGGCGAATGGTACCCACGATGAGGATGGTGTCGGCTGGAAACCCTCCTCACCATCGAAACTGATGATACTTCGTTGATCAGTCATGAACGCGGCTCCAAGCACCATCGCGTACGGAAGTCCTTTCACCACCCGGAGCTTCACACGGAATATCTGGTCGACCGGTGCAAAGACCAGCGGTAGCATACACGGGCCTACCATTTCGATCGGGGGTACGGCGCTGTTCTTTGGGTTCGCCGTGCTGAGTAGGCCCTTTCCCGATGGACTAACCAGCGATTTGCCCAACCATCACGTTCCCCAATGGACTCGATGAACTGCCGAGACACGTAGTTTCCTCAGCTCCAGTATCTACCAGCACAGCAATCGGAAGTCGCCGGCTGGGGTGTTCGAGAGCCCCCTTACCGCTCCCGGTGCAGCACCGACTCGTAAGCGCTCTTCCGTCCTTCTACCCCCATTCCCTTGACTAGGTCGTCGACCATGCGTTGGGCTTCGTTGGAAAACCCCCCGGTTATGTCGTATAACGGATTAAGCTGTCCGATCCGCGATCCATCAGTTCCTAGTGGGAAGGGTGGTTGTCTTCCCTGGGGTTCCCACCCCTGCATCATGGGTTGACCACCCCACGGTGCCTGCCCCCCATGATCTCCCGCTGGTCCGATGAATCCTGGCTGTTGTTGACCAGTGAACCCTGACTGCTGTTGTCCAGCGAACCAGCGAACCCTGGCTGCTGTTGACCAGCGAACCTTTGCTGCTATTGCCCAGTGAACCCTGGGTGCTGTTGCCCAGCGAACCCTGGCTGCTGTTGCCGCGACGGTCTTCGCACCATCAGAGGTCTCCACCGCGATCTAGGGTTTGGTTTTGCTCCCCTTGGGGCTATCTGTGGACCCCATGGTCCTCCGACTCCAAAGGGCGACGGTAGAGGGGGAGGGGCCATCTGATTATACCCGCCTCCCGCTCCTGCAGGATTTTCCGGTCCTGCTGCCCCTTGTCCTGCACAACACTGCGGACCCCATCCAACCTGGCCTGATTGCGTGCTTGCTCGATGATCGGAGAAGAGGAAGAGCATCATCACACACACAGATTTGCAACCACCACCACCACCACCACCAAACACCATCACCACCCGCACCGCCACTACCACCTACACAGGTGGCCATTTACCTAGGTTGCGGGCCCACGTTGGGCAACCTAAACGAAAATCAGGTTGGCCACAAATTGCAAGGTCCTACCTTGTACAATGTAGGGAAGTACAACCTCCAGTGGTTGGGAAAAATAGGCGCACAAGGTGTCAGGTAGCCAAGGTCATGACACACAAGCTCTCCAGGTTGGGAAATGCGCCCGTATAACGTTACCGGATTGGGGGGAAAAAACGACAACCTCTCAAGGTTGGGAAACGAAAAAGAGCGCCCATACAAGGTAGTGGCAATGCGGTTGATTGACGGGTCGACGATGCAGTGTCGTCGTAATTTATGAGCTGAAGGGGCGTTTGGTGTGCCAAACTACTTGAAATGAGTATACGTACGCGGCCACATTTTAGATAGTTGTATATTTTATGTATGTATTCACCAATAAACTTCAAAGGCGCAGGCAGGCGCAAAGTCGGGGGTTCAAAAACGTAATGACGACACCGCATATAATAGCGCGCATAGTAACGGCCACTGCGCGTACAATACTCATTATATATAGATTCAACGTAGTATACCAGGCATATATTATTTATATTATTAATCTTCACCAAGAAGACGCTGCTCCCCCCGGTAGGTTCCAAAACCAAAGCTCACTACACCCAGTATATAGACGGTACCCATGCATCTACGGCCAAGTTAACAAAAAATAAAGTACGAGTCTCTCTCTCTAGTCGACTGCAAAATCCAAGAAGGCAAAACCAGAAAATCGACACAACACGGGCGTGATATACATGTGCTAATACTCCATGATCGCAAGTAATGATTCAACTCTTCTTCAACCTCAATCCACTCCGTGAACGATATGAAAACACTAAACGACGACGCAATACAAGAACGGGTGGAATGAGGAGCGTGACAGACGCCTTCAAGTGGTCAAACTCCTAACTGCATTAAGCTACTGCGTTGGCGGTTCTCCTCTTTTCGCTGTGTTCCTACTGCGTTGGCGGTTTTTCTCTTTTTGCTGTGTTCCTGCAATTGACATCGATTGGATCGTTTTGTATTTTAAGCGATTTGTGTCCGCACATAAATCTTTTTGGGCTCATGCGCAAGTATATAGGTTGGTGGGGGTCCGTTGTGGGTTGTGGGTGAGAGAGTAATAACTACTGGGTGGGTCGGTTGATCCCTGGGCCGGTTGTCCCAACACCATCCACCAACATTTCTAATGAAGCGATGAGCGTCAGCGCAAAACCTTGTACAGGAGTGGATCGGTAGGTATACGTGATAAAAAAAAAATGGTACAATGGTTCCAAGATCAAGTTATCGTAAAAAAATGAAACAAAATTAAGAAGGAAAGCACCAGCAGCGGCCGGAAACGTAGGGCATCATATTTGTGTACTCAGCAGGTCAAGTACGTACGTTTGTGTTTGGTTTGTATTTTTCTGCATTATTTCATAACTCGTTCTGTTTTATTGTCTTTCTGTTACGTACGAAAAAAAACAAAATGGTCGAATGGTTCCAAGATCAAGTTATCGTAATAAAATGGAGTGTTTGCGTTTTTTTTTCTTCTTACTTTTACTTCTCTAAACATTCTCCCGAAGGAAGGATTTGCGGTACATTTTTTTAAAGACGGCAAAAAAGTACTTTAGAGAAGTACGTTTTTGATCAAAAGTTACGGTAACTTTTGGCTCTCAGTTTCATTGGCCTACACACACCGAGCATTCTACCGACGCAGAACGCCACAAATTATGGGACATGTCTCCCATAGGCCCCAACCTTGCTGCTTGCTCTACACAACACAACAACCGGTGGGAGCACAGAGGCTCGAGAGGTGTGCTACAGTATGATACGGACAAGCGGTGCTGGATTTTGCTGACGGGGCGCCGGCGGACTGCTGGCGGCCCGCTACGCGTACGCTCTCGCCGGCTTGGTGTCGTCGTGGAGGATGCGCTGTTCAGAAGAACTACTCGTACGAGTACAAGTTACTCGTACGAGTCGTACTCGAATGGAGACGTAGTCTTACCGCCTTGCTTGTAAAGCGCGACAGGATGACAGATCGCCGTGTATCATTTCAATTTCACCACACTGCGGTAGCAGCACTAGCAGCACTAGCAGCAGCGGCGGCGCGCCGCCACGGTCTATATATGTCGAGCCCCGGGCGGGCTTGGAGCGGAGCGTGCCGGCGCGGTGTCGCGCGTAGGTCGTGGGCAGCAGCAGGAGCAGCACACGACGACAAGAATAGTTGGACGCAAAATCGAGAAAAGCAAAAACGGAAGTTGTTGCTTCTCCTGCTCTGCTGCTGTTCTGCTGCTGTTGCTACTGCTGCTGCTGCTGCTGCTGCTGCTGCTGCCGCTGCTGCTGGGGCTGCCGCCACATAGCTGCAGCCACCGGTGCTGCTGCTTGCGGTCGTGGGATTGCAGCTGCGGCACTGCGGTCATACCCCTGCCGCCGCCACCGTTGCTTGGCTGCCGTTCCTCTCGTACGCTACTTTTTGTTTTCGTTGTTTGTTTGGTTTGCCGCATTGCTTCACCCCACTTCCCATATTATTTTCGGAGGCGTCGCCTGCAGGATTAGTTTTTACTTCTATCGCAAACACACCGAAACCATGAGGGGAAGGGAATTCACTTTTTTGAGCGGAAGGAAAGTATATTTGTTTTTTACTTCTATCGCAAACACTCTAAAACAAAATTAAATAAGAGAAAAAAATGTTTGCAAAAACCGTACAGGTATCAGCAGCAACAGCAGGAGATAATAAATGGGATGGACAAAAAAAAAACAAAAAAACGCTGCTGCTGCTGCTGTACGAGTACGTACCAGGAATATGAGCCAAGCGGTGGTCTGGTGTGACTTATCACCTATACCATGCATCGAGGAGGCTGGGAGCACAAACTACGACCAAGCTTAGCCATCTTAAAACGCACGTTCACCAGCCACCACAAGCAACAAGCTTCTCGTGCTCCTGTTGCTCGGCTGGTGGCGGTGGTGTTTGTGGTGTTCGTGGTGGTGGTGATGGTTGCTGGTACTACTGTCGTTTTTCCGTGTTGCTGGTGGTGGTACCTGCGTTCCCGAGAAAGGAGAGCACAACAAGGCAAGCCACACCATACACCACCACACCACATGCTGCACGACACCAACCCACCAGGACAGAGCTATTGCACGACTGCGCATCTTCCATATAGCTACTAGGTGGTAGTGGCGGTGCGGGTGGTGATGGTGTTTGTTGGTGGTGGTGGTGGTGATGGATAGTGGTGGTGTGGTGGTGGTGTGGTGTTGGTGTGGTGGTGGTGATTGGGTGTTTGGTGTGTTTTCGTGTGGTAATGCTCATCGTTGCTACATCACAGGACCACGACACCACCACTACACGACCCCCAGCCACCACGAGCACGAGCCACAAGCTTCAGGTGCCCCTGCTGCTTGGCTGGTGGTGGTGGCTGGGGGTCGTGTGGTGGTGGGTGGTGGTGGTGGTGGTGGTTGTGGTGCTGTGGTTGCAATCTGTGCGTGTGGGCGGCTCGTCTGCAGAGTGTGTGTGTGTGTTCTTCAGTGCGGAGGGTTGACTCCCGCCAGGAAAATAATCTCAGTGACAATTGTCACTGTGGTAAGCAATTATGACAGTCACTACCGCCTAGCTCTCCGATCTCGGCACGGCTTTCGACACGAGCAGCACAGGACGGTCGGCACAAATAGCGGGCCACTATCAGTCCCGAGCGTGTCTGAATCGGTTGAGTGTACGCGTCGCGCGCCAAAAAAAAACAAAGCGAACGAGCGAGGGACGAGCGAGGGACGAGCGAGGGACAAACCTCAATATTAAGGATTCGTTAAATAAAGGCACGCTGTGGCAGCTTTCAGAACTGTTTTTTGTCCGTTTGTGTCCGTCGCGTCCTCATTACAAAGATAATCCAGAGCACACAAACGCCTACGTATATACGTAACCTGAGTCGAAAAACTCCAAAAACTGTACGCATTAATACGTACCGGGAAATGGTAGGTAACACTAAACTACAACTTCCTGCTGCCACTCTATATGTTTCGCCCCCTGTCACCCCCTGGGACGAAACACCTATACATACTTGATATATAGTAGTACACTGCTGTAGTTGCCTCTACAATGCCGTTAATAGCAAGATTCGAATAACCATTCATTTTTGTTTTTCTGCTTCGACCTCAACCGCACGTCGAAATAAATAGTACAAAAGACAACCAACACCAAATAAATATCCTAAACGTATATAACTGCTACTACTACTACTACTACTACTACTACTACTACTACTACAGCAGTGTTTCGACGCGTAGTTTCCCCCCCCCACATGAGTGCTTCGCGCCTGGTGCAAGCAATGTCTGTCTGGTTTGTCAAAATCCAACGTGCTCCGTCCCGACATTGTAGGGATGCGAGGGTCCATGGCCATAGACGACAACGGCCGTGCACGACATGAGTACACCAACCTTCCCCCCCCACAAAAGATAAAAAAAAACATAATCAAACGACATAATCAAACGACCACGTGAAGGTCTCCGTGTGCGCCTCCAGATCTGCAAAATATGTGAAGCGCGCGCGGAATAAAGGGAATATGACGCGTCGCGGTCAAGGTGGAACGTTAGTAAAATGTAGCGTTAGGGTTCTTCGTTTGTTTGTTCAGTTTTTGTTTGATCGATGACTCGAATTTCGATTGAAAAAAAACGACAAATAAGGATAACTCACCGCGGTCTCTTGGGTCTCATGTTGGCTGTTTCGCCTATCAAAGGGGTGTACCTCCCGATCCAATATCCGCTTTTGGTTCCAGGTATTGTTATTACTTCAAAACGCGCCGTTTAGGTGGACCCTATAACATCAATATATACGTATTTGGTACCCGAATGCAAGCCGGGCACGCGTTAACCGAAACACACTTTTGATTGTGCTGTACAACAATACGTGCAGCATGAACTTCAACGTTGATAATTTGTAAACATATTCCAAAAAATAATAAAACCAAGGGAAATAAAAACTAAAGGAATCAACTACAGCATGATTGCAATACAGCCACCAGTATGCCACGGACGAGTGGTAAAGTAGATGTTAAATACGAGAAACATGTTTAAACTTAACCAACCTTTAGTGCCTGGGTGTAAACGGGGTGCAGCAGGTTTTAGCAATCATCCGAGAAGGCGCCATCAATCCCGTCTTCCTCCTCATCGAAGCCCCCCTCCTCCTCCTCCTCCTCCTCTTCCTCCTCCTCGCTGTACTGCGGCTCATCTTCATCCTCATCCTCACGCTCGTAGTCCTCCTGCTCCTCGCCCCCCCCCTCCTCCTCGCTCTCGCTCTCGTCATAAAGGTCTGCCTCGAGGAGCTCTCGTTCCGTCTCTTCGTCGTCGACTTCGTCGCTTTCCGTGCCGGCATCGTTTGAATGCCCGTTTTTGAAAAGATAGGGCTGCAGGTAACGCCTCCCGTCCTCGGCGGAGTCGATGGTACTCCTGCTCGGCACGTCCCCTAGCGCGTCCACCGCAAAAGTTTTGAGGCGGTCGACCATCCTGGAAAAATAAGAAGCGCACACGAAACAGAAATATTTATGTTGCGGTCATCAGTGAGATGAAAGCATGCGTGTAAATGATAAGTTACACTCCCCAGATACATCTGCGTGTTCGTGTTGAACTCTGAATCTGTAGATATTTGGCCGAGTGGTGTTGCTGTGGATGTCTTGGTGTCTCCTTTTGATACAGCCTGCTGTATTCGTAGGAACAGTTGCGGCATATTATTATCAGCATATTGTGTACCAAATAATAGTATACTTCGTATGCAAGCTCTTTTGAAGAGCCCTTACGATCGTTGTCTTATGTCCGCTTTCTCGTCTGCTCCTGCTGGTGCTGTCTCTACTGCTGTAGAGGTACGTAGCTGCCCATTTGTTTAAGGTTGCGGTATGTCTACTGTATACAGCCGTGTACAGCAGTATATACCTGCTGTTTTTTAATATTATGAGCCAAGCGAGGTTCTAATTTACATGGCGCTGATGACAGGGACGGACCCTTTCGAGATTTCAGAAGCCGGAATCTTCGACCGAGCGCTTAGCGCCGTTCTTTCTCCGGAACGACATAAATACGAGTAAGAGACAGGTGGCATTTTTGTTCCAACAATGACGACAAACCAACGTGCAGGCCAGTAGTGTGCAGAGTTCAGCAGACAATGTCAGTAAAGTGCTGAGTAAAGTGGACAGCACAAAAAGCACGCACCAGCATATGTCCACACAACAAAGCAGCACGAGTACGAAGCAAGTAGCAATTGTATCTTCGCTTCCACGCACCGACGCACACAAGCTGACGACGGCAGCTACAAGCATGCTATCAGATACCAATCTGGGCGAAAATGTAAGAACTCTTCGATAAACATATTAATATACCAACGGTACCTATATTTTCGTCCAAACAGGTTTTTACAGCAGTCATACGTTATACACGGGTGGCCATTTGGGTACGTTGCGGGACGTTGTGCCGAAATCACAACCTCAGTACATTGGGGCGACGCACACAATGTACCGCAACGTACGAGAAGGCCCTTCGATTGTGAGATCTCCTCTTGATATCTTAATACAACGTGTAAGGTTGTCGTCAAGTTGGCAGACCTTCTTGCAACCTTACTATATTTTTTGGATGTCCAACACATTTAAATATTTCGCTCGTTTCGCTCGTTATTCTATTATTGTACGTATTAACAGTATTATTGTAGTACTCTACACAACCAATCAGTAAAAACATATTTTTGAGGTAAACAACCGGATTTTGAATGGCTGAAAACCAATACTTCAATCTAGTATATTTGGATCATAAGTCTTCGGCGTTCTCACATCGATGATAACACCCATACCTAAATGAAGGTAAAACTATCATTGATATAGACAACGTTTCACTACATCAACACTAAAATCAAGTCAAAATATGTTTGAGGCAGTCGAATTTGTCACGGAAAGTTGTTAATAACGACAAAAAAAA
>MEHQ01004060.1:0-12082 GCA_008828725.1 Saccharina japonica | reverse complement strand
CCTCCTCCTCCTCCTCCTCTTCCTCCTCCTCGCTGTACTGCGGCTCATCTTCATCCTCATCCTCACGCTCGTAGTCCTCCTGCTCCTCGCCCCCCCCCTCCTCCTCGCTCTCGCTCTCGTCATAAAGGTCTGCCTCGAGGAGCTCTCGTTCCGTCTCTTCGTCGTCGACTTCGTCGCTTTCCGTGCCGGCATCGTTTGAATGCCCGTTTTTGAAAAGATAGGGCTGCAGGTAACGCCTCCCGTCCTCGGCGGAGTCGATGGTACTCCTGCTCGGCACGTCCCCTAGCGCGTCCACCGCAAAAGTTTTGAGGCGGTCGACCATCCTGGAAAAATAAGAAGCGCACACGAAGCAGAAATATTTATGTTGCGGTCATCAGTGAGAATGAAAGCATGCGTGTAAATGATAAGTTACACTCCCCAGATACATCTGCGTGTTCGTGTTGAGCTCTGAATCTGTAGATATTTGGCCGAGTGGTGTTGCTGTGGATGTCTTGGTGTCTCCTTATGATACATCCTGCTGTATTCGTAGGAACAGTTGCGGCATATTATGATCAGCATATTGTGTACCAAATAATAGTAAACTTCGTATGCAAGCTCTTTTGAAGAGCCCTTACGATCGTTGTCTTATGTCCGCTTTCTCGTCTGCTCCTGCTGATGCAGTCTCTACTGCTGTAGAGGTACGTAGCTGCCCATTTGTTTAAGGTTGCGTTATGTCTACTGTATACAGCCGTGTACAGCAGTATATACCTGCTGTTTTTTTATTATTATGAGCCAACCGAGGTTCTAATTTATATGGCGCTGATGACAGGGACGGACCCTTTCGAGATTGCAGAAGCCGAAATCTACGACCGAGCGCTTAGCGCCGTTCTTTCTCCGAAACGACATAAATACGAGTAAGAGACAGGTGGCATTTTTGTTCCACCAATGACGACAAACCAACGTGCAGGCCAGTAGTGTGCAGAGTTCAGCAGACAATGTCAGTAAAGTGCTGAGTAAAGTGGACAGCACAAAAAGCACGCACCAGCATATGTCCACACAACAAAGCAGCACGAGTACGAAGCAAGTAGCAATTGTATCTTCGCTTGCACGCACCGACGCACACAAGCCGACGACGGCAGCTTTAAGTATGCTATCAGATACCACTCTGGACGAAAATGTAAGAACTCTTCGATAAACATATTAATATACCAACGGTACCTATATTTTCGTCCAAACTGGTTTTTACAGCAGTCATACGTTATACCTATCATACGGGCAGGGTACACGAGTACGTATAAATACAACATTTGATGAAAATCGACGAACAGCAGTCAGTGGAACAGCTGAATGCCGAGCCCTCTGCACAATAAGCGCAACCACCAAAGCAGGTACCTGGTACAGGGTACTCGTTCAGTATACGAGTACCTATTACATGGCAACCGGCACACCCACGACGCAAAGCGTGCAATATTATTTCGAAATTCAAAAATGAATCCCGTTGGGTACTTATCACGAAAAAAATAGAGCAGTAGGTAGCGATTCAATTGCTGGAGTCGTAGCTACAACTAGAGAATTAGGTGGCGAGGCGAAGGCGAGGCGGCTCTGTGGCAGCTTCTACTACTACGATACTGTTGGCCTCGCTCCGAGTGGCTCAAGTTGGTACAGACGTACACCCCGTCTACGTGATGAGACGTCACGGGTTAACGGATGAAGGACTACGTATACGTACGAGTATACTGGGCGAGTATCTGCTGGCTAGAAAACTGTCATGGGGTCACTCTCACCTCGACGTATGCCATCATCGCTGTGGGCGGTCGTTCGCCCTTGCTTGGTGGGGGCGATATTCCGGACGTCAGTCGACTGAGAGCGTCGCCCTCTCTCGTGAGGTCTCGTCCTTCGTCCCGTGCCAAACAGGGTTTGAATGCCCTGGGTTACGCCGCACGCCGCACACATAGAGCGCTCGTGTCCTTTCCTCGGCGTGTGTGCGCCCCTTCAAGGCCTCATCCGCAGATTGTCGGCTTTTCCTTCTCTCATGATCGGGGCTATAAACGACAGAGGGGGTGCTTACGTCATCTGCGCTCGCTGGCCGCCGGTGCCGGCGAGTGAGCGAGTGATGTGAGACGTGGACAACAAAAAAGGGGACTGATAATCACGACTACGTAGGTGATATTTAAATCACGACTACGGGGACGTTTGAGCTTCATCCCCGGGTTTCCAGCCTTGCATTTTTCATATTTCAACCCGCCGCGTCCGCGAACAACGCGTGTAGTATCCGTCCTCTCCAGCACCCCAGGCAGCTCCCAAGGATGAGTACGTGACGACAGGGAAGCCCCTCAGCGTCCCATGTGGTGTACATCACGCCATAGAGCCATAACATCCCGTTGCTGCAGCCCTCACAGCCCTCAAGACCGGCACAAAGTACCGAAGTACGGGCTGTATCCTACAGCTGCAGTATACTGATATTAATATAGTAGCAGTGGCAAGGTTACAGGTACTATAAGTATACGCTGTACGAGTATGCTGACTCATACTCTGCTTGCTGCTCGTACCGCCGCCGCCTCTGTCGCGCCTCCTTACAGCAGTGCGTATAGTACAGCAGTACTACCTACAGTCGTGGTGCAGCAGTACAGTAGTAACTGGGCCAGTACTGTAGTACTACAGCAGCCGCAGTAGTATAGTATAAATACTGTAGTATCTAAATTGTATATTAAACAGTACCACACAGACAGCATAGACGCAGTAACGAGCAACACCACGGCGGTACAGTCAGTAGTACAGCAGTACAGAGTTTGGGCCTGCCAAACACCGTACGAGTACGAGAACCATAGTGTGACACCATCCTTGAACAACCTCGAGCATAATAGGCTTTTATACCGGGTAGGGTTAAGTGTAGCGCTCGCCGCTGAGCACGATTTACGATTTATCAATCCAAGTTTCTTAAACGTCCCCCATTCCAAGTTTCTTAAACGTCCCCCAACAAGTGATCGATACTCGGTGTGTTCTTATAAAGGTCACCAGGTACACGCACACACACTCGGCAGTGATCTGGATCGAAAGAGCAGTGGAACCCCTACCGGTACAGCCGCCGTCACACCACCCAAACTGTCTCGAGATGACAGCCAGTCGTACCAGTACAACCACTGACACTACTGAGTTACCACGCATTACGTACAAGCGAGAAATCGTATCACGATCAATGCATACAAATGATACGTGCCCTGTACGACGGATTTTATATGAGGAAGATAATGTACCGGTATGACGATTGCGAGTTAGATATGTGCCCGGGATAATTGCGGCTTCCTGCTTGTTGAATGGCGAGAGGAGTCGGCTTCGTGTGGGCGATCTGTCTCCGCCGCGGATACAGCGAGCCAAACAACTCGTAGCGAGGGTCGGCCGGGCGTTGAAAGCCCTGCGAGCTTTGTCATGGTGAGACTATATTCGCATTGTGCCTACACGGCTGTATGTTCCACAGCTCAGTTCGTAGTATCCCTACCCATAAGTAACAAGATGGCGTACCACCAGTCGAGCATAACGTGATGCCACTTTAAATTTCGGCATCGTCTGTGATATGAGCACGTCTGGCGTGGCCCCGATGCCCACGCCACCACTGCCCGAAAGATTGTGGTATGGGTACACGATGAGTTAGCTGCTGCATTATGAGGCGTGGCGGCGGTAGTAAGCGATTCACCACTACTACATTCACTCTTGTAGTATTATACTGGCAGTACACAAGCGTACGTCCGCTACTTTACCTGCACGAGTACGTATAGTACCTATGTTAAGAACTACTGTAGGGCACAATAAGAACAAGAGACAAGCTGAGCTTCACGAAGAAATATAAGAACTTCGTATATGTGGATTGGTATTAAATCCAATAAAGCCGCGGGCATCCATTTAGTTAGGTGACCTGTGTTGTCTCCGCCGTCACCTGCGTTCGTACTGTTTGGCAGTATTATCAGGCGTTTGTGTTGACAGGTTCGGTCGGCTGGTTGACAGGTACGGTAGGCTGGTTGACAGTCCCGGCATCTGGTGTGGCCGTCTCTCTATATTTCAGTTAAAAAAAAGTGACCGTTTGAGCCATTTATAGGTACAGTGGAAGCCAGAAATAGGTGATACGCAAACTGACTAGCCGAGAATAGGTGTACCTGCGTACCTGCGCACTTTGAGCCATTTATAGGTACAATGGAGTGCAGGCCCAATATCAGGCGGCCCAGTAAGCCTTTTCCGGTGTGCAATATTAAGTGTACCTATAAATGGCTCAAAGTGCGTAGGTGTACCTATTTTTGGCTAACGCCCTTAATGGTATGTGCGGTACCGCATGTGCATCGACCGCAACGGGTGCCGCACACACACGTTCCGCGGGCACGACGTACGATCCCTGGCGCTACGAGAAAGGCACTACAGTAGTTGAATACGAACTTGTCATCGCATGGCATAGGGTTGCAGGTAGTTTGATTGCCTCTGATGAAGCCGCGGTTGCTTGACTGTAGATATGGTACCTTTCCCCAGAGCCAATGTCAGGGAGGTTGCCGACAAAATACTAAGTGCCTGGTACGGCTTCAAAAAACTGTTTAAAAATAACAAAAAATGTGTACGCGCACCGCAATGTCCCCAAGTTAACATCCCATGAACTGATGAAGGCACTTTGCGAAAAACATGAAAAAATTGTACGCACAAGACGGGGATTGCCAATACCCGCTGTGTGATGGGCAGTTCTTCAGTTGAGCACCATCCACGATAAACACAACGATTGACTCCCAGAGCACACCCTCTAAAGTAGCGCGAGTCTCGAACGGTCAGCTTACTGATGTCCAGAAATGTTGCTCCTCCGAGCTCTCTCGTGCACGAATTTGTATTTATTTATTGGCTCTTTGGGCAGCTGACCTTTACAAAGCTGGGAACCGCACGCAACCAGCGGCGTCCTAGAACCCGCACACGGAATGTAAACAAGTCTTTAGACCACCCGCTACACTACTCCGGGGCATATTTCCCTTTCTTTTTTGACCCGCCCTCTAAACAGTCCTTAGTCCTACTTTCCTTTCTGTTCTTGGAAGGACTAAGGGGCGGGTCGAAAACCCTCGCCGCATTGTGGTGTGGGTCGGCAGGGCCAGCACTCGCCTCCACCAAGGCGAACATGTCGCGGTGCATCCTCTCAACGATTTCTTGGCCCCGCCTAAGCATAGACGAATCATCCGCTTGCAAATTAACAACACACAACTTGACGGCCCTTGTGCACTGTGCCGTCAAGTTCGCCCTCCCACGAAGTACAGATTGTGCAGCTTTGGGTGCAATATCATCCTGACAGTCCCCAAACTCCATATCCTGCATATCGTCGGTGAAACCACCACGAGACGGTCCTAAACCGTTTCCGTAACGCGCGCAGCCCCGCATTCGCGAGACTCCATTCCTCTGAGCGGTGTCGCCAACGGGGGTGAAGGGACATCCCACTGAACTCTTTGGTGCACTTCAATTGAATGAGAACGGCTAACACGTGGCTACATGGCAACCCAGTTATTTTTATCTGCAAACACGTGCACAGCTGAAAGTTGTGAGGCCCGAGAACAACGATGTGGCCAACCGGTGGGTCCTTCTGCGTTTACAACACCTTAACGACCGTTCCGATCTCTACATCCTCAATAAGTTTAGCAAAACAAAGCAAAGACGTCGTGCCAAACATGGAGAGATCCACTAATTTCTCGTCTGCATCGCTGTTAAAGGCATCCTCTGGCACGTCACAGCACACGTCTCTGGATCGGCCGTCCTCCAGCCCGTTAGCCAAATCCCTCAGGAATTTCTTTACATCAACTCCTTATTTCAAGGCTGTTGCGGAGTAGGCCGGAGTCGCGCACGCCTCGGCGCGCATCTCCTGCGCAACGTCAGACACAAGGCATCCCAACAAAAAACAATGCCCACATGTAAGGACGGTCAAGGAGCGGCAAGCGACAACGACGACGTACCTCTTAAAGTGCAGGACGTGCAAGCGCCAAAACGAATAATGGTAGACAGTCGGGTATAGCATAGTTGTTGAACTCACATCTTCGGTGTATTTGCTAGCTTTGTGCGCAGATAGCTCCTTGAAGAAATGCTCCGCATTGTACATGACGTTGGCATCCACGTGTAATTTTCCGAGAAAGGTGTTTGTCGTGCCGACCCATTGCCGGTCGCCCCGGTGGTCTAACTGGTAGCCACGAAGCCTGTAGGGCCGGATGTCGAGGGTTCGATTCTCCCCCATGGAGGTTTTTATTCTCAAATGACGCCGACTGTCGAGAGCGCATATTATAGCGTGGGTAAGCAAACTTCGACGAGAGTTGACGAGGGAAGAAAGTGCTGAAAACTTCTCGCGATAAAAATGCAAGGCAAGAACCGTAGTGGGGGAGGGGGGGGAGGAGCCTACTTTGTGACCCCGGATCTGAGTTACGCCTAGGCAGGGAGAAAGACGGAAGTGCGAAGATAATGAATGGGATAGGAAAAAAACAAGTATACAGGAGCAACGTCGAAATGAAGCCATTGGTCAGACTTTATACGTGGCATGCGTCGGCATCTATGGGGCGCACGGGATAAGTGGCACGCTTCCACGGGAAAGAACATCGGTATGTTGATCCTCGTATACCACTAAGTTAATCCTCATACAAAAACGTAACCAAAACATGCAGATCCAGGAATAGAGGGTAGGGTGCGAGGCACGAAGCCACGGTTTCGGAACCACGTCTTTCAACATCTTCCTTTCCCGAGGAACTCACCATCAAAATGTTAGAGCGAGGTTCTCCACACGCCTATCCACCTCGTTCAACACAGCAAGGAGGCCGGAGCGCTTGTTGACGTAACGCCCGTTCTTGATGAGGCTGAAAGTCCTCTCCATGCGCGAAGAGGCCGTCATACCCAGCGTCATTGCTGTCGGATTATAGCAGCGCGCCCAGTGTTTCCGCTGGCTGTGAACGTCACGCGTGGAGTAGTTGAAGAGGATAATGCGCGTTGTCGTGGAGTCTGAACTTGATCGCACTTAGGAGACGGTATAGCACGTATCTGTATCACACTCTAGACGACAGTACGTGGGCAAATTACATTGGCCGGCAAGCACCTGGAACGTCCAACCAGTGCATGCAGATAACTTATTGGCCAACTCACTTATAAACGTAGCCAGTGGTATATCCTTCACACTTGGTGCCCTTGACGAGAAGGTTAACCTTGTCCCAAATTGCTTCAAACGCCTGTCCATCGTGTACATGGGGGAGTGGGAATGTCGCTAAGTCGGACGTATCGAGGAACCAAAAACACGTTGAAAAACAGCAGTATCAGGAAATGTTGGAATGGGGCTGGCCAGCCGAGGTAACTTACATTACCGGACGTAGCAAACGCAGCCGCTTTGTAGCGCCGGAGCAGGTCCGGGAATTTTCCATTCCTCGCCCCTGTAAAATTCTTCCTAGGATTCTTCATAATACGCCACGAGCAATGCAGGTGCGCTGCGTGCGGCAGGACGTCCGCGATAGCGCTTGTCATGTCGGCGTCGGCGTCGGTTATTATTACCTGTGGGAGAGAAGCACGTCAGAGAGACGGTCGCCGTTAGTACGCACATATTTCTGCACACCACTCTCTAAGTTCGCAAATCCGAAGCCATTGTGCATGAACAGTATTAGCACCCTGGTTTTTGGGGTTCCGACCACAACGATGAACTGATCTTCGGGCGACCTCCACTGATCCTGATCGAAAATCTGATGGCGAATTCGAAGGAAGTTGTCTGCTCGTTGGTGAGAAACCCTTGCGCGAAGACAGCTATTTTGAACTCGGAATCAACACCGACAAACAAGCACAGCTTCATGTCATACCTGCCGCACGGAAGGCAGTAAACAGTGCGCCAACGTCAGTTTTCCGGCCTGGTTGATGTTAGATGAAGCCCGTTATTTGGGTACACTATAATTGAAGTGCATGCCAACGCTACATTGAATACTCTCACCTATTCATCAGGCACGTCTTGTCCTGGATGACCACACCACCAAACTGTCTGGCCATAACCTCCTGGTTCTGGGTAGACCACATCACCGACCTGAGTCGATGGTAAGATTCCAGCTCCCAATCCGCTTCACATGTTTTGTCTCCAGACAGTTTCGCGATGAGGTTGGCGGCGTCCGTGCCCGTTGCCCAATTCTCACGCATCATCCTGTCGGAAATTTTCTCAACTGTGGTACAGATAGCGACAGCACTTAAGCACTGCCTAGTTGACGACAGACGTAACCGTTAAGTTGACCACGAACGACCACCGGCAGTTCTGGACGGTGACTAGTTTGGATGTCGCCCTCGTTTCTGCGCACTTGTACCTATCTGAACGTTGGTAGTGTCTGAAATCCTAAAACTCGCATTCATATTCCTACCTGTATTTTTAGAACTACTGTAGTGGTGTACTGAGTAAAAGTGAGAGGGGGTAGCAGGCGAGTCCGACTATCTCGCCGCGCCTATGCTGTGTGTGTGGTACTGTATAATATACATACGAAGTATCATACAATATATATACTACTTTACTGCGGCTGCTGTAGTACTACTGGCCCAGTTACTACTGTACTGCTGCACCACGACTGTAGTAGTACTGCTGTACTATACGCACTGCTGTACGGAGGCGGGACGGAGGCGGCGGCCGTACGAGCAGCAAGCAGAGTACGAGTCCTCATACTCGTACAGCGTACGTATACTGTGACAGTACCTGTAACCTTGCCACTGCTACCATGCTAATATCAGTATACTGCAGCTGTACGATACATTTTGTACTTGGTACTTTGTGTCGGTCTTGAGGGCTGTGAGGGCTGCAGCAACGGGGTTTTATGGCTCTATGGCGTGATGTACACCACAAGGGACGCTGAGGGGCTTCGCTGTCGTCACGTACTGGTCCCTGGGAGCTGCCTGGGGTGCTGGAGAGGACGGCTACTACACGCGTTGTTCGCGGACACGGCGGGTTCAAATATGAGAAACGCAAGGCTGGAAACCCGGGGATGAAGCTCAAACGTCCCCGTAGTTGTGATTTAAATCTCGCCTACGTAGTCGTGATTATCACAGTCCCCAACAAAAAAAACCCAGGGGTACGCGCGGTAAAGGTCGGGACGGGAAAATGTGGTCGGGACCGGAACGGTACGGTACGGGAATGGGAAACCGTCAGATTTTTCGTTCCCGACCGCGATTTCCCGACCCGTACCATCGTCAGTTTCTGTCCCCGAGCTCTACCGTCCCGCGGTAATGGCCGTGTTCCCGTTCCCGACTGTTTCCCATCCCACTGTCTGCCCATTCCCGACTATTCCCGTCCCGCTGTCCGCCCAGTCCCGACTATTCCCATCCCACTGTCATGTAAGTGATTCCCGTCCCATCCCGACCATGGGGCACAGCTTGTCCCATCCCGCATCTCACTATTGGGGCAGATATTCCCATTCCATTTACCGCCAATTTTTTCGTTTTCCCATCGCATGACCATGGATGGATATAAGTGCGTATACTGCATTTTTACTCGTATATATTTCCGAACTATAAAAACAAATCGTCTACGCGCAAATATATGTTTCCTTTTTTCTTTATGTTCCCTCTCGTTTTTTTTAATTCAAAAATTAAACATGAACTTAAAATTTGTATCAACCATTCAATCGGCCCAACTCACATCTCGCTTTTTGAAATAATAGTGCGTACAAGGCTTTCCTACGGAGTGGTCTTAATATAGTAAAGGCGACGCAAGAAAAACGGGTTACCTCGCCAGCAGCATAGCGTCAACATAATGCACAGCAGCAGCTGCAGCAGCTGCAGCAGCTGCAGCAGCAAAAAAGACAGAAGCAACAAACTGCACTGCTGCATCTTCATCTAAAGCCGAGGAGTGCGGACAAAGCGTTTATTGTGTAGACGAAGAAGGAAACAATAACAATAAACATTGTGCACGTGAATATATACGAACTCTCGTTTTATGTTTTTACCATGATGCTGCCACCTGGCTGGTCGAACATTTACGTACAGGGCCTCCTACATCATTACTAATAGTACGTACTTCTATGCCGGTGTCTTCCTCTCCTTCGTGTTGCTTCGCCCGTGCAGCAGTTATCTGTTATCTTGGGCACGCATGCTTTTCTTCTAGGGGTGCTTCTGACTCCGTGCATTTCATAATTCGTTTTATTGTCTTTTCGTCCTTACTCTTTGGTTTGGCTCGTGTCGATGTGTTCTCGTATCCGGTAAGTTGACATTTCACTTGCTTTACCCATTCATTTACGTTTAATTTGTTTGGGTTTTCTCTGTCTCACAGTCTGTGACCACATAATAATTTGTATCGCTCTAAGATTAGGGATCAGGACAATGGGTGTATGTGATATGACTGGCCATACCATTACATGTACTGCTGCAGTTAGGTTGTAAAACGCATTACAGGGTACAGTAGAAAGAACGGGTTTCCTGTGAAGACAACACACACTGCTGTTTTATACATATATAAGTAGTGATACCCCCAACTATGCCAGGGCAGGGCCGGTATAGCGAACAAAAACAATATAGTGTTTGCGCAAAAGTCTTTTCAGAAAATATTTTTCTTGACGCTAAAAAAAGTGAATTTCCTTTCCCTCCCGATTTGTTAGTGTTTGCGCAAAAGCAAAAAAAAAAAAAACTTTGCAAACCCTTCGTGCCGTATGAAACAGGGGAGCGGGTGAGCACGGGGAGACAAAAACGAAGAAACAAAACGGAATTCGTATACCCGCAGTACGAACGTACCGGTATGTACGACTCGTGGTACCAGGTGCATCCTATAGCAAAAGCAGCAATACAAGCAGGGTATATAACAACAGCAACAACAACCCAGCATCGGCGGCAGCCGCTGTATACCCAGATAGCAAGCAAAAGCAGCAGCACAGTTAGAAGCAGCTACTCGTACTCTCCTAGGGGTAGCAGCAGCAGCAGCTCAGCAGCAGTACGAGCTCAGCAGCAAGCAGCTTCCGTTTTTGCAACTTTCAATTATGTGACCAGCTTTTTTTCTTATTTTTGTGCTGCTGCTGGGCTTCGAGCCTACGCGTGCCAGCGCTACGCTTCCAGCACGCCCGATACCCTCGCACAGCGGCGCAGTCGCCACCGCGCCCACCCCCGCCGCGCCGCCGCCGCCGCCGCTGCTGCTGCTGCTGCTGCTGCTGCTGCTGCTGCTGCTGCTGCTGCTGCTGCTGCTGCTGCTGCTGTAGTAGCTGCAGCCGCTGTGCTGCCGCCACCACGGTCGTGTTGCGGAAATGGTACTCAAGACTTTTCATGCTGTACTCGTAGGGGGTACAGGCGGCACGTACGAGTAGTAATTTCTGATCGAGGCACCTTCCACGACGACACCAAGTGGGCGGGTGCCGCAGCAGCGGCCCGCCGTGACAGCCCAACGCCACTCGTCTGTGCTATACTCCAGCCTACACCTATTGAGCCTCGGTGCGCTCCGCGGTTAGTTGCCGTGTTGTGAGTAGCAGCGCTTTTGTCGGGTGTGCATGGTACGGCTCCCGGTGGTGTGTCGTTGAGGCCAATTGAGGCCCAGTGCGTCGGGGGAAAGCTCGGTACGTTGCACGCCAATGAACAGAGAGCAAAAAAAGTACCGCAAATTCCGGCCAAATCGTTACTTCTGAAAAGTATTTTTTGTCGTTTTTTCAGAAAAATACCGCTAATTTTTACCGCGGGGGAATTTTTAGAAAACTATTTTTCAAAAACGTCTTTTGCGCAAACACTCTAATAACACAAAATAATAACTGGGCCACGACCCACACACCTATAACGCGATCCATTGATCAGGTAAATTGACACACTATAATATGCCGGCATCCACGCGGAGCCCTTGTAGCAGACAAACACAATACAAAACAAAAAAACGGGGCCGGCCACGACGAACAGGTACGAACGCAGTCATCCACGTACGAACCGACCCACCCACACCGACCCACCGACCCACGTACGCACCAACCGATCGACACACTCACCAATCGATCCATCCACCCACTACAACAGCCCACATACAACAGTAGTGTGAATACACAGCAGCACAGTACGCACAGCAGTAGTAGTAGTGTAGTGTTGTAGTAGTAGTAGTAGTAGTAGTAGTAGTAGTAGTAGTAGTAGTAGTAGTAGTAGTAGT
>MEHQ01003176.1:48788-85293 GCA_008828725.1 Saccharina japonica | reverse complement strand
TGTGTGTTTTTTTTTTTTAAACATTACATCTGACTTTAGTTGTTGTTTTTTTTTCGTTTTTCGTTTTTCGTTTTTTTTTTTGTCGCGCAGGGTTGTGCCTGCGTTGTTGGCAGCGGCGACAGCGGCAGCGGCAGTAGCGCCGCAAACGCCAGAGAACTTCGCCGGGAAGGGAGGTGTCCCAGCCGTCGTCACTTCCTCCTTCGGAGCTTGCTGCCAGCACGCCGAGGCCGCCTTGGCCTGCCTCGATGACCGAACAGCCAAAAACGCCACCAAGGTGAAATTCGGCCACACCGATGGGGATTTCAACGAGGTGCGGAGGCGTGTCAAGGAGGCCACCGTGGAAGGCTTGTTGTCAGAGGGTGACTCCCAGGAGGTGACACGGCTTGTGGAGGGGGCGTTCGCGAGCGGGGTGTGGCCGCTCTGGAAGGTCGGGGAGAACCACTACGCCGTCTTTGAGGAGCAGAGTCGGGGGACCGAGCATCGCTGGGCGCACGTGCAGATGGATAAGCTCGGGCCGGGGGGCACGCCCAGGAGGGTTTCCAGTGATCGGGACTTGACGTGCAAGGTGAGAGGCTGTGCCGCACCGTACAAGTCCCCAGTAAGTCGGTGGTGTTGCCAGAGCAAACATGACCGTCTTTTTTTCGGGGGGGAGCCGCCTTAGTTCATTTCAGGTTATGAGTGCATGTTTCCCAGTCGCGCCAAGCGATTTTGACCGCCTTGTATCGGGACACACCGCCTTCCTGAGACCGCCTTATAACGGGACACCCCGCCTTCCTTAGACCGCCTTATATCGGGATACCGCATTCCTCAGACTGCCTTATATCGGGATACCGCCTTCCTCAGACCGCCTCATATCGGGGTATACCGCCTTCCTCACACCCCCTCGGATGACCTTCAAAGGCGGTTTTTCTCGACGACGGGAGAGAGTTTGTTTAGACGCCGAGCGACGAGTCAAAATGGCGGCAAATCTCGACGAGATGTTCCCAACGCCCAGACCATTTTTCGCTGTGTTTTGTGTGCCCCCCCCCTCCCTTACGTAATGTTTTGGAGTAAATCGACTCTGGAATTCGTCCCGGAGGAGTTGTGTTACCTTATTATCTTGGTTACAGTATACATGGGGGGGGGGTGTTGTCTTTTATCACTCGTGTGATAAAATACAATACATGTATATTATTAATAATGTTTTGGGTTTTGGGGTAAATCGACTCTGAAATTCGTCCCGGGGGACTTGTGTTACCTTATTATATTGGTTACAGTATACAGGGGGGGTGTTGTCTTTATCACCCGTTTGATAAATACAATACATGCCTATATGTATGTATGTTATGTACGTTTGCACACTTAGGGACGGATCAACCGACTAGATCCCCATTTCACCCCTATAGGAGCAAATGCGTCATTAATAGGAGACATGTCAAGCAAGGCAAAAACGAGGTGTCATTAATAAGAGGCATGTCAAGCAAGGCAGAAACGAGGTGTCATTAATGAGAGACATGTCAAGCAAGGCAAAAACGAGGTGTCATTTAATTAGAGACATGCCAAGCAAGGCAAAACACGTTTGCGCTGCCAAGGGCGTGTATATAGGGCCGAGTGTTCCACACTACAGTAGTAGTATATAGTGGGTACCCCGATTTAAGAGCGTTTGCGATTTAAGAGCGGTCAAATCGGCATGCCCCGCCTATACTAAAAGCTATATATTGCCCACTACAGATAAGAGCAAGGTGTAGTTAAGAGCGCTTGTTTTGGCTTAAGGCTGTCACGGGGCGCTCTACCCTATTGTACCCGTATACAGAAGGAGACATGTCAAGCAAGGCCGAGTGCTCCACACTATTAACAAATAAAACCTATAGTGGTGTGGTGTCAAGTCAAGGCATGTCAAGGCAAACTGAAAACTCAAGCGAGGCCAAACGTTTTCGCTGCATCGTATATACAGGTCCCCTATTTACTATGGTCCCACGTAATAGTACTGCAACCCCTTGAGAAAAACTTACTCGGAATTAGTGTAGGGTTATTTTTCTGCTGTATTCATAGTACAGGGGTAGATCTTTCAGAGGAGGGTTGGTCTGTATGATCTGTATGATCTGTATGATCTGTATGCTGTGTATGGTCTATGCACTGCTGCCGTAGCTCATTTTTCCGGAGTGGACGCTGCAGAATTTGCATGACCTTGCAATACGTAGCACACGATCTGTGTTTCTACAGATCCCGCACAACATCTCATAACGCCAGGTTAGGGTCTACCAGATTTATCTACGGTAGATCGTGACCTGCCCGGCGTGTGGACTATTTATTTTCTTTCTGTTCTTATATTTTTATGACATGAACATGACATCCCTTCTCGTAGTGCTGGAAGCACACACCGACCCCAAGTCCCAAACGCTCATTTCTGTATAATACTTGCACTTAATCCCCATGTAGTATTAGTAGTGGTGGGAGGACTCTTGACGAAAAAGGAGACTACAACATGTTTTTTTATAATTTCCCCTTGTTGTTTGTCGCACCCGACACCCGACCCAACTCGACACCCGACCCGACCCGACCCGACCCAACCCAACCCAACCCAACCCACCCCCCCCTTTGTGCAGGCTGTGTGTGGTCAATTTCTACCTCGCCCGTCGACCCAGACCAAGCCGACCCCAACAAACATACCCCTAACCCTAACCCCAACCCCCAACCCCAACCCGACCCCACCCCACCCGACCCGACCCCACCCGACCCGTCGCGCGCAGGCAGTAAAGGGGGTAGCCTGCACCGGACTGGCGGGGCCGGACCACGCGAGCTGTGTGCACACGCTCATGGCCGCGGTGGGCCTCCGGGCGGGAGGGATCGAAAGCGGGGGTTTCAACGTGGACAAGGGGGCAGTTTCTGGAGCGGATGGGGATGAGGGTGAGGCAGGCGGTGATGCTGGTGTTGATGGTGGTGGCGGTGTGTCGGATAGCGGGGGAGTGGGGGTGGCAGGGGGGGGTGGTGCTGGTGTTGATGAGTCGCAGGATACGCTGCTGCTGGAGGACGAAGTGTTGTTCGCGAGGAAGGTGCGGAGCTGCGTCCGGTACATCTCGCGGCACCAGTTCCCGCAGGCCCGGCCGTCTTGCCTGGTGCCCGTCACCCCCAAGGCTGTCTACTCCGCGTCTCAGAGAACGTGCTCGTGCGGCGGCATCTTCGTGCACGACGGGGAGGTGGATGCAACTCTCATCACAGCGGTGAGATGATTTGATTTTGCACTCGACTTTTTTCGTTGTTGTTGTATTAAGGTTGCAAATAAATTCAAAAGTCCGACCCACGTGGAGTTTTGAACTCCGTAAATCAACTCTTAGAAGCGTTCGAGGGTACCGCTAACCACTAGACCATCAGGGCGGCCGACTTGTGGCGACCAGGAAAAAAAACACACAAGTGCGATATTTTATATTTAACTAAATAACTCATGTTATTAATAGTGCAGCAGTATGCGTTTGTTTGCAGATGCCCGTGCATTGCGACAGTCCTCTCCTAATTACCGTACTTCGGTATAGGGTCTACTCTCGTACTGCTATGCGTCTTATTGGCAACGACTTATGACACATCTTCCAGGGGTCGGGCTGATTATTTCGATTCTGGCGCTGGTAATCAGAGCACGGGCGTAGACCCAACCCAACCCCCTGCCCTAACCCTAACCCTGACCCGGGCCGAAAACGGGCCGAAAACGGGCCGGAAACGGGCCGAAAACGCGGCTGCGCCGCTTTCGTTTCGTTTTTTTTTTTAAATTATACCGAACTGCGGACAACGAAATTCCTCCCGCTCCTGATACTAACAGTGAGTTGAAATTTCCCGGAAACTTATTACCTGCCGCTGGAAAATCTATCCTATCATACACAGACAGGATTACTGCGTACTGTAGATGAACTATTAATACTACTGTAGATGGTGATCCTGTCTGTCTATGTCTGTTTGTCTGTGCTGCAGGGAGGACTATTACCATATCGTCCGGTAATATGCTGGATCAATGTACGGGCGTGGACCCCCCATATTAACCCTAACCCCAAACCTGACAACACTATCATACGTACGTAGTGACCTGTAAAATTCCCGGAAATATCCCACTGGACGGAATGCGAATACTACTGGTTGCAGGTGCCGTCCATTGCGACCGTCCTCTCTTTACCCTTTTAGAACTGCACGGTCTAAAACGAAACGTTTCACTCTAATTCCAAGTGTTTTGTACCCACATCGGGACTGCAGTCCTACAGTAAATGGGTTAACTCTTAACCCCTCGAGAACCGGTCCCCCGTTTAAGAGTTTTTTGGTGAGGGATAAGTTTTAAGTTTTGTAGCTCTAGAAGGGTTAGCGATCGATGTAATACAGTACAGGACACCTAATAAAGAAACAGGAAATCTGGTCCAGGCTGAAATTTCTTGTTGTAGATACTCGTAGGGTGCTTTCAACACTAATTTCAAGATAACGACTCTCGAATTTCTTATTTTTATTTAAAGCTCAGCCTGGCTTTCTTATTGGCCTGTTGCTTGTTAGGCGTCCTGTTACAGTCCTGTTACAGTCCTGTTACAGTCCTGTTACAGAACACGCGTGCTACGAAGGAGGCAGCAAATTTTGCTGTTTTTTTTTCCGGAACGACGGGGTTCCCACACTAATTCCAAGTAATTCGTCCCCCAATTCGTGGGACCAGTTCTTAAGGGGTTAACCCAAAATCGTCGCAATTTGGGTCTTGTGTGTACCTATTTTTTCGTTTTTTTACCTAAGGCCACTGGATTCTTTATCGGGTACCACTCTGTCCCGAAATTTAAGCACCGTTTTTATTTAATATTCATGTTAAAAGGGTGCTTATATTTCGGGACAGACTTTTGTTTCCCCCCGAAAATAGTTTTCGGATCAGGTATAGAGCGCTCCTCAAGTGGCCATCATCAGAAGAATCACGGTACACCTATACCCTAGCATGCACGCATTATAATTAATATATATATATTGTGATCCGTCTCTCTGCATCTATGTTGTAGGTGCCGTACGTCGCGACGGTCCTCCCTTGAATGCCGTACAGGGTGGGAAGATCCGCAAGTGCATGAAGTGTGTCCTCCCTCAAACCGTGTATGCCGTGTGTCACTACTACTTCTACTGTAGATGATCTACAAGTAGATCGCGATCTCTGTGTGTCTCGTACATGCTTGTTGCAGGCGCCGTGCATCGTATATACATCTCGACCGTCCTCTCTTGAATACCGCATAGGATCTAGATGATCTATTACATGATCTATTAGATTATCTAGATGATCTATTACGTATGGAGGACCATAGTAAATAGGACCAAATATTGTTAGTAAAAAATGGTAAATATATAGGTTTTTGTGTGTACCGTAGGTCCTACTTACTACATTAGCCCACCCTGTAATAGATGTGATCAAAGATGATCTAGATGATCTAGATTTGATCAAAGATGATCTAGATCATCTAGATACATTATTCTTGCGCCACTCCGCTAGGCACGTCCCGGAGGGGAACCTTGTATACATTATTATTCCATTATTTGCCGTTTGATAATGTGCAGCTCTTTTTTCAGTCATACCATTCACACATATATCTATCCCAATCGCCAATCATCCCTGAATACTATTACTAGACAAACGTTCGTATACCAATAATAATGCCGCCGTCCAAATCGTGATCTGTCTTGTCTGTCTGTCTGCATATTACGTTTGGTGTAGGTGCCGTACATCGCCACCGTGGCAGTGGAAATCCGCAAGTGCATGAAATGCCTCTCGTACGCGTGGGCGAGCGACAACTGGCGAGAGACCATGGTGTTCAACTTCAACAACTACTGCCTCATCGAGGTTTCCATCCTCTACCGGTGCCTCGACGAGTTCATCGGGGGCACGCCGATCGAGACCTTCTTCACCCACCTGCTGCAGCCCCTCACCACGAACGCCTGCTGGTTATTCAAAAACCCGTATCTCGGCAAGAGGTACGTATAATATGAGGCCGTTTCCTACATATATGCGGTTTGATTTCAAGCTTCAAATTTGTTTTTTTTTGGAATAGAAAAAAATGAAAGCATCTTCTTGTTTTTTTGCAGGCCTAATTTGTGCAAAATATCTGACCGGAATGTTTTTTTTTTCGATTTTGAGAATCCGGTGTCGGTCGCCGAACAACCTCTGGTCTCTGGTCGGTGAAAGCCCGACGTGCTCCGTCCCGGCATTGTAGGGATGCAAGGATCTACGAATGGTCATAGGACTACGGCCATGCATGATATGAGTACCCCCCACCCCGCGCCTTGGTGCAAGCAATGCCTGCCTGGTTGGTGAAAACCCAACGTGCTCCGTACCGACATTGTAGGGATGCGAGGGTCTTTGGCCATACAGTTACGGCCATACACGGCATCAGTACACCCCCCCCTCCCCCCGCCTATTGTCTTACGTCTACGCCCATGCACGGTATGAGTTCACCCCCCCCTCTGCTCCGTCTCGAAAGGGATGCGTGGTCAATGGCCTAATGACTAAGGCAAGCAACAAATGCGTACGCCCCCTCCCCCCCGCTCCGTCTCGAAAGGGATGCGTGGTCAATGGTCAAATGACTGAGGCAAGCAACAAACGAGTACGCCCCCCCCGCCAGATGCGAGAGTCTATGATCATACGACTACGGCTATGCATGAAAATGAAGTACACCCCCCCCCCCCCCCCGCGCCCCCCTTTTGGCTCGTGGAATATAAAAAAAAAAAAAGCTTGGGGAGAAACTCTGGGCTGCCCGAGGTCCTCAAGAACGCCTTCTTGAGCTTTCTGGCGCTCATCGACTTCCCCTTCGAGTTCCGGTGCTGGATGTGGGGAAAGTACCCCCAAATCGTCACCGCCACCTCCACCGTGGAACTCCCGTCTAGTTTGATGATCGGCGAGGTGAGTGGGGAACTGATAATCACGACTACGTAGGCGAGATTTAAATCACGACTACGTAGGCGAGATTTAAATCACGCCTACGGTAGTCGTGATTTAAATCACGACTACGTAGGCGAGATTTAAATCACGACTACGTAGGCGAGATTTAAATCACGACTACGGGGACGTTTACGAGCCCATCCCCGGGTTTCAGGCCTTATGTTTCGGGGTGAAGACAGGGTCAGGGTTGGGGATAGGGTTAGGGGTATTGTTAGTTGCCGGTCTTTTGGGCTGTGAGAATTACAGCGACGGGACTTTACGTGATAATTACTAAAGAGTTTAGTGTTTGTTCACCTAGAAAGACGTTGCTGCAGGGCTCAGCTGTTGTTTCACGCTGGTCTGTGGGATTTGGTTGGTGTGCTGGAGAGGACGACGGCAACGGGAAAATACGAAACGCAAGGCCTAAAACCCGGGGATGGGTCGTAAACGTCCCCGTAGTCGTGATATAAATCTCGCCTACGCAGTCGGGATTATCAGTTCCCAGGTGAGTGAGTGAGTGAGTTAGTGATTGAGTAAAACGCCGATTAATGCCACGGAGGCATGTCTGTGGAGGGAAAAAGCGTGCGCTGCTTGTCAATGAGAAAGGTGTTTAGTTTGGGGGGCGGGGGGCGGGGGGTTCGATCCCATTTGTTTGTCTTTGCCCCTTCTTAATCAGCCGTAGCTCAGATCTGGGGTCACATATATAGAAGGCTCTCTTCCCCCCCCCCCCCCCCCCCCCCCCGGCGCTTCGCGCTTGGTGCAAGCAATGTCTGCCTGGTTGGCGAAAACCCAACGTGCTCCGGCCCGGCATGGTAGGGAATGCGAGGGTCTATGCTCATACGACTACGGCCGTGCACGACATGAGTTCACTAAGATTAGCAAAAAGTTTCTTTGTAATATATGGAAACAACGTGATGAGCGCCCAAGTGTTGGAGGTGTCTCTATTAGGAGTAGGAACGGTGCTCCGTCTCGAAAGGGATGCGTGGCCGATGTTCATATGACTAAGGCAAGCAACAAATTAGTACCCCCCCCCACCCACTCCTTCCCTTGTACTACCTTTGCCTAAACCGTGTCGCGCTTCAGGGACCACAAGCGAGTGGCGCGGGGGGAGAGTCGAGACCCGCGCGACGCCGCGCGATCGACAGCGACAGCATGACCTTCTCCCTCAAGCTCAGCCTGGTCTCCCCCGCTTTTTTTGGTGGTACGGGGGTCCAGTTTGTGGTGGGAAGTTTGGCAGCCCCTGGAGGTTCGCCTGTCTGGACGTGCCCAGCCAACCGCCTATCGGAAAGGTTTTTGAAGTCGCGAGGGAGCCGGGAGTTCGAGGAGGCGGAGCGCGAGAGGCTTGTGGAGGCGTTGGGAGAGGAGGGGATTGGGGCGCTGGACGGTATGGAGGTGGAGGAGCTGAAGGAGGTCTACGGGATGGTGTTTGAGGACGAAGTGGAGAGCACGTGAGCACGGGGGTAGTGTTGTTGTTGTTGTTGTTGTTGTTGCTGTTGCTGTGTGGCAAATGGCTCAGCTTTTTGAGTTTATGCCCATGTAGTGGAGTGGTGTTTTAGCGCTACGATACGTTGTTGCGTTTGCTGTTGTATCGCGGTTTGTCCGTTCCCAATCACGCCGTGCGCATGCATGCCTGCCTCGCTATTCAGGACCTTTCCGAAGCGCCATCCCAAACCCGACATGCTCCGTCCCGGCATTGTAAGGATGCGAGGGTCTATGGTCATACATACGACTACGGCCATGCATGAATATCGAGTATACCCCCCCCTCCCCCGCGCGCTCATGCTCCATCCCGGCATTGTAGCGATGCGAGGGTCTATGGACATACATACGACTACGGCCATGCATGAATATCGAGTACACCCCCCCCCGCGCCCTCATGCTCCGTCCCGGCATTATAGGGATGCGAGGGTCTATGGTCATATGGTCATACGTACGACTACGGCCATGCATGAATATGGAGTGCCCCCCCCCCCCCGGCATTGTAGGGGTGCGAGGGTCTATGGTCATACGACTACGGCCATGCATGAAAATGAAGTACACCCCCACCCCCCCAACGTCCCGGCATTGTAGGGATGCGAGGGTCTATAGTAATACGACTACGTACGGCCATGCATGAAAATGAAGTACCCCCCCCCCCCCGTCATATAAATATATGATATATTTATAGGTTGGGTTGGCGTCGGTTGGCAACGACGCTGTAAAACACGCCACTCGCTGCGTGGAGCTAGACAACCAGGGTGCCGTTTTTTTTTTTATTTTTTTTTGGCGGGTCACAAAGCTGGCGGTCGATTGTAGATCATTTGTGCGGGGTGGAGAACCTTTTTTTTTTGCGTCTAGCTGCGCTTATCATTGCGGTGAGACGGCTGACAGGGTTCGTATCACGTAGTGTGTAATATGGTAAGGCTACCCGCGAGGCAGTTACATAGTAAGTCCCATTGCTGTCTCCAGGAGAGTGGCCACACCAGAAATTAAATTAACTCATTGAAGCTGTCATCCATATGCAAGTCCGCTCTCAGAGGCGGTTCTTAGCATGGATGCAGCTCACCCTCCATGCGACTCGCCCAATACCTCACGCATCTTCGCGCTTGGTGCAAGCAATGTCTGCTGGTTGGTGAAAACCCAACGCTGCTCCGTCCCGGCATTGTAGGGATGCGAGGGTCTATGGTCATAGACTACGGTCGTGCACAACATGAGTACACGCCCCCCCCCCCAATGCCCGCCAGTAGCTGACATTCCTAGGAGAGCACGGTGTAGGTGAATGGCGCAGAGGCCAGACTGAATCACTGTAGACATCGACGTACCGTTATCGAGTCACCGTCGATGTTGAAGGACGGAGGGGGGAGGGGTCCCGGCTTGTGGGGAAGGGGGGCAATATGTGCGGTGAATCACGTTCTGAATATATCGGCAAAAATAGTCGTCGCCATTCTACGATTCCGATATATATATTTACTTGGAAGTATATTATACCAGAGTATATATCACGATTCACAGCTCTACGTACGTACGTGTTATACCAGGTATGTTATATTAGTAACGCTCTTGCGGAAATATAACGAACGTTTTCTGATCCTTGAGAACTGGTCCGACGTATTTTGTTGGAAACACTAATTGGAATTACTGTAGTGTAGGATATTTTTTTCAGTTATTAATGGGTTTCCAAAAGGGGTTTCTATTCACAACCATTGTGTGGCCAGAGTGGTATAAGTAATGGTGGGAGACTGGCAAATAGTATAGATTGACACCAAATCACGCCTCCGACGGTTACAACTCCGACTCTCCGATTATCGCTCCCCTCCTGCCTGGCCGATGGAAAACCCGACTTGCTCCGTCCCGGTACTGTATCATGTTAATAGGGGTGAGAGGGTCTACTGCTGTATGGTCGTCTGACTCCGGCGTTGCATGACATGAGTGCTCCCTCCCTCTCATCGTTACCCTAGGAGATAGATGGTGGCCACAGGCGGCGCAACAGGAAGGGGACTCGTAACATTAGCAAAACGTTTCCATGAAATATATGGAAACAACGCAAATGAGCACCCAACTGTTGGAAGTGTCTCTTAATTGGGAGTAGGCACGGTGCTCCCGCCTCGAAAAGAGATGCGTGGTCAATGGTCAGATGACTTAAGGCGAGCAACAAATGAGTACGCCCGCCATTCCCCCCCCCCACCCCTCGCGCCCGAGTACACAGGTGAAGCCAGATCTCCTCTCTTACGAAGGCGCATGCCAGCTGGTGCGGCCGCTCGAAGCGGCCTGTCCAGGCCTCCTCCGAAACGGGGGGGAGCTCCCTCGCGACGCCGAGGGGGTCGTCTCCCTCCCTCGGCTCCGACACCTGGGGTCCAACCGAGACGGCTCCATGCTGGCGGTGGCGCGCTGCTGCCCGCTCAAGGAGCCCCGGAGAGACCACACGGCGAACGTGTACGCCCTCTTGGGGAGTTCCACTCCGAGCCCCGGCGTGCAGAGCCGGGTGGATGTCGACGAGAGTTTGTTTTGCGGAGGCGTGCTCGTGGGGCGGGCGGGGCGGCCGAGCGAGCTGGCGGCGAGGAGGGCGCTGGCGGCCCTCCGGAGGAAGGGGGTCTGGGTGCTGTCCCTGTTCGAGGTGCTGGTGTTCACGTTCCACTGGCACGTTACGGCCCACCGCAACGGCTTCGAGGAGCTGGTGATCGGCCCGGACGGGTGGGTGCTGCTGGTCCCGACCCCCCACACGGCACACCCCTCCCCAGGTGGTGGTGCAAACCCCAACCCTGTACCCTCGGCGATCGTGGGAAGTACTGCTGCGGCTCACGGGCAGGGGCAGGTGGGTGGGTTGTATGGGAGGGGAGGGTCCGCGGGGGGGCAGGGACAAGCTGTGGGGGGAGGCGCGGAGGGGTCTACTGGAGGAGGAGGAGCAGGAGGGCATGGGGGAGGGGGGGTCCAGTGGAGTTCCGTCGGTAAGGCGGCTGGGTTCGTGAGCAATCAAGACGCGGCGGAATTTTTGCGGCCGCTCCTGGTGGCCATGGTCGGGTCGAGGGTCGGGAAGGTGCCCGCTCTGCCGGGCTGGCTCGGCGACGACGCGATCTTGCAGAAGGATGTGTTGGGCGGGTTGAGGGTGTACGCCAAGGTGAGCAGTAGAGCTGAGCCGGCGAGCACAGCGGAAGCGGAAAGGGAGCTACCGGTATACGACTCTGAACCGATAACATAGGGAACTTTTGCATATTTACCCCTTAAGAACTGGTCCCACGTATTTGGGGACAAACTACTTGGAATTAGTGTGGGATATTTTTTTCAGGTCTGAAGACGTAATTGAATTGGTGCCTATATTTAGAGTCATAGTGGTACCAGGTTCAGCTTCGAGCTGTAAAGTAGGCTCCGTTTCTTACGGCGGGCCATAGTAAATAGGACCAAATACTGTTGGTAAAAATAGTTGAATGTATACCGGTAGGTTTTTTGTGTGTACCGTAGTGTACCGTGGTCCCCCGAAATAGTGTTCGTATCAGAATCCACGCGGACTTTGTATTTCCCGGCCCGAGTTGTGTTTGTTAGGGCCGTGAGCGGGCTGGTCTTTCCGGCTAGTTGGTAGTTGGCTGGTGAACGGGAGCCAAGCAACTGACTTTACAGTAGTTGACTATTTGATAGTCGGCTGGCGCTGTTTGGTTTCATGAAAAAAATAAACGTCAACGACCTTCGGCACGGCCATTGGCACTTGGCACCGTCCCGGCATTGAAGGGATGCGAGGGCCTAAGGTCACACGACTACGGCCATGCACGACATGAGTGCACCCCCCCCCCCCCTCCTCTACCACCATTACCAACCACCACCACCACCACCATGGCCAGTCGAAATGCTTCTCGCCTGAGGGGCTGTGTTGTAAAACACTACCGATAAGGCATGCCTTGCAAGGCGCATACAGTGGCATATCGTAACACGCGTCTCCGCTTCCCCCCCAGGCCCGCTCTCTCTCTCTCTCTCTCTCTCTCTCTCTCTCTCTCTGAGTGATCTCACGGGGAAAATGCTTACCCTGTAGCAAAGACGCCTTCCATAAGCTAGCAAACCCGCCATGGTCGGTTAGGTGGACAGACTTTGATGAAGCTTTGTTGACAGTAGATATTTACGGAGGTTTTGTGCTTGGCGCCTGAAACCGACCCTCCGACCCTAACCCTAACCCTATACCAGTGGTTCAGTGCTTGGTTTGCTGTGCTTGGTAAGACTCTAGGTAGACCTCGGCCGGCTTGGATGCTGAGCTTGGAAAGACTCTAGGTTGACTCGGGATGCTGTGGCTGGGAAAGACTCCCAAGTTGATTGAGCCGCGTAAAACATACCCTTAGCCAACCAGAGTGCCTAGATAGCTACCTTGGGAAGATTCACTACGTATCAAGGTTCGTCCACCACTGGATAGTTGACACCGCTGAAGCGGCCTAAATTGCCTAGGCAACTTATATACTACTGTAGGTGTGATAGCTGGCGACTTTTAGTTTCCAACTTAAGGCTATTGTTTGTAGTCGTACATACGAGTAAGCGAGCGCATCTTTTCTGTTTTTGTTCGTCCCCTCGATATTGTTTTGCAGGAGAAGGAGGCTTTTATCGTGGAGGGTCTCAAGCCGAAGGGCGACGAGGAGAGAAAGCGAGCAGGTGAATTTCATGACTGTTCGCGGGTCAGGTCGGGTCGGGTCGGGTTGGATGAGCTGACCCGACTCGACCCGACCCGCGAGATTTTTTAAGCCTCCTGACCCAACCCGGCCCGGCCCGGCCCGGCCCGACTCGACCCGTGAGATTTGAAAACCTCCTGACCCGACCCGAACCGACCCGACCCGACCCGCGAGATTTGGAAAGCTCTTGACCCGACCCGACCCGCGAGATTTGAAAACCTCTTGACCCGACCCGACCCGACCCGTGATATTTGAAAACCTCTTGACCCGACCTGACCTGACCTGACCCGTGAGACTTTGAACACCTCCTAACCCGAGCCGACCCGGCCCGTCAAGTTCCGATTGACCCGTGAGATACGGGTCATGTCATGTCGCGGGTCGAGTCACCTCAACCCGCGAGACAATTTACCTCGACCCGCGGGTTCGACCCGTGGCTCGACACCTCTAAATACCATTTAATTTCATTATGTATCCCACAGCCCATGATACGTGGCCTGCCTGTAGTGGGTATGGATGATGACGCGGACACGCGTGTGTAGGTTTGGCAGTGTTTAAATGTTTTGAACATGACACCAAAGGAGTATAGTATTGTTCAGTGTTGGTATGTACGAGATAATCCTTTTGACAGAAAGTTGGAAAAAATATTGAACGTGTCGGGTCCGCGGCCCGGGTGCGCGGGTCCGACCCACGGGTCAGCAGAAAAAAACTCGCGGGCCAGGCTGGCCCGACCCGCGAGTGACCCGTTTCTCTTCCGGGTCATGACCCGACCCGACCCGTGAGTTTTTTGTATCACCTCTTGACCCGGCCCAACTCGAACCGACCGGTGATAATTTTTTTGTTTTGTTTATCCGACCAGACCCAGCCCGGCCCGTGAGATTCGAAACACTCTTGACCTGACCGGACCCTCGAGATTTGAACACCTCTTGACCCGACGCGACCCGACCCGATGCGCGAGATTTTGAACAATTCTTGACCCGACTCGCGGGTCAAATCATGACCCCCGAACAGTCCTGGTAAAATTGATGCGTTTTTTGTGTATAGCTCCGCCTTGTTATTTTGTTCAATGTACGTATTTTTTAAGAAAATATGCGAGACACGACGGCCGAGCCGCGCAGTTCAGCTGCATACCCCCACCCCCCTTCGAAGGATGCGTGGTCATGGTCATGACTAGGCAAGCAACATGTTGGACGCTCATTACGCCTGTTCCGTATATCACATATATATATATGTTGAGTTGGCGTCGGTTGGCGACGACGCTGTAATACACGCCTCTCACTGCGTGAGCTACAACCAGGGTACGGTTTTTTTTTTATGGCGGTCACCAAGGCTGGCGGTGTTGTTAGATCATTTGTGTTGGGTTGAGAACCTCAACTCCGCACAAGGGGAATGGTCGTATCACGTGCGTATATGGTAAGACACCCACGAGGCAGATACATAGTAATACCCACTGCTATCTCTAGAAGTGGCCACACCAGAAATCGAATCAATTCGTTGGGAGACTGTCGTCCATATATGCAAGTCCGCCTCACAAGCGAATCTTAGTAGGATGCAGCTCACCCTTCATGCGACTCACCCAACACCTCACGACGCTTTGCGCTTGGTGTGAACACTGTTTTTTTTTTTCCTTTTTATCTCGCGCCATTCTGTCTGTTATTTGTTTTCCACTTGTGTTGGTGGGTGAAAAAAAAACAAAATGTCGCAGAGGTCGCAGTCCGCGGAGGGATCGGGTCTGGGCGAGGCGTTTTTTCGATCAAGGCCCTCCAGTTCACGCTGGCGGCCAAGCCCGGGCCGCGGGAGAGCGCTCGGAACGGCAAGGTCAAGGGGTTCGACGCGGTGTTCCACGAGACGACCTACGACACCCGGGAGGTGCAGCTGACCGGGAGTGGAGACCGGCCCAACCCCCTCACAGGTGTGCATGTTGTGTGTTGTGTCGCGGCGGTGTTTTGCAATACGTTAGGTGGTCCCTTTTTTAAGGAACCCCGCGATACAGCAGTAGCAGTCTTTTTATAATAAAAATCTCTATACATACGGAGACGAACCCCTGTCTTCAACCTTAGCATTTTTCGTGGTTAACTTCTACTGTAGACCATCGGGACCTTGTAACCCCTTAGAACTGGTCCCCCGTTTTTGGGGACAAACTACTTGGAATTAGTGTGGGATACTTTTTTCAGTTCTGAATGGGTTACAAGGGGTACACCCACTCCTTTTCCTCTTTTTTTTTTCCATCCCATTTGTTATCTTCGCTCTTCTGTTCTCTCTACCTCTTAGTCGTAACTCAGATCCGGGGTCACTAAGTAGGCTCTTCTCCCCCCTCTCCTCTACGGTACGTGCCCTTGGATTTTTTTCGCGAGAAGGTTCCAGCACTTTCTTCCCTTGTCGACTCTCGTCGAACTGTGCCTACCCACGTTATAATAGGCGCTCTCGACATCTGACAAGTTGGTGTCATTTGAGAATAAAAGTCTCCATACAAACATACGGAGACTCGAACCCCTGACTTCAACCTTAGCAGTCCTCGTGGTTACCTGCTAGACCACCGGGGCGACCGGCATCTGTCGTATTACGGAGGACCATAGTAATATATAGGACCAAATGTTGGCAGTAAAAGTATGTAAATATATAGTTTTTTTGTATGTACCGTAGGTCCTATTTACTACATTAGCCCACCCCGTATTATCAATAGTAGCTATTGATAGTTGGTGACGAAGTTAGCCTGCGTACTATTCCGGGGGGGCATACGAGTGATTAGAACCAATTATGGTCCATAAAACACACGGCGATGTGTGTGTGTGTGTGTTTTTGGGATCCACATTGGGTTCTGATCACTATACCCCCTTGGTAGTAAAGCAGTAATGGCCCCTCTTTATGCCCCCTTAGTAATACAGCAGTAGTGGTCCCTTTTTAGCGAGTTGGTCCCTCTATAGCGTCGGTCAAATCGCTTGGCACAGTCAGTTTTACGTTTCCATACTAAAACCTATATATTCCCCAATCCGGAGTAGCGCCGGTTGCCCGCTATACGTAGCGCCGCTGAAATCGCTTGGCACAGTCAGTTTTCCGTTTCCATACTAAAACCTATATATTACCCTATCCGGAGTATTGCCGGTTGCCGCTATACGATCGAAGTATTACACTCAGCTAGCAAAGATGAGCTTCGACGAAATCCTCGAGCTCACAGCTGTTGTTTTTAATTTTTTTAATATATAGCGCCGGTTTTTTCCCGCTGGCACATACCGGCGCTAAAAAGGGACCGCTACTGTAAGGGCAAAATGGTATATAAGGGACCTCACAAACTTCTGAGCAGCGTCTTAGCCCACAATTATTGATTGTCATGGACCGGTATAGACCATCTCTGATGAAGAGACGTCGCTATATATGGGACCTCCGGCTCGTCAGCAGTGGGTGCGTACGCCATGTACAGCCTGAGCGCCCGGGAAGAAGGAGGTTCCGACCCCTCCCCTCTCGACTGCTTCGAGGTCGAGGGCACCGTCGGCGCGCTCGCGAAACCCCGGGACGACTGCTCTCGCTCCCCCCCCCGAGACGACGAGGGAAATGAGGGTCAGCGATTATTATCCGGCAACGACCACTCTCCAATCCCGAAATCACTATGCAGGGTTCCATAAAAGGGGCTATACCTACTGGCTGTGCAACACAAGTAACTCTTATTACCAGCATGTATAGGGCTGGGTCCTGGTAGCTATTAATAGTACAGCAGTAGTACTGGCAGTGGCAGTACATACTGGATCAGGGCCCCCGGCTCTTCAGTAGGTATTTGCGAGTAACGTTGTCCTTTTGAATGTTTTGAAGTACCTGGGTACACACGAGTAGGTCATGGGTACATACGAGTAGGTGATTATTTATTTATTTATTTATTTATTTATTTATTGGCAATGCTAAAACGCTACGATGCGAGCAAAGCTGTATCCCACGAGAGCACCTACGACTGCCATGCGGTGGAGCTGACCGGAACAGGTACTGTAGGTAGACCTCCCTACAGTATAACCCTCTCAGGAACTCCACACGACCAAAGTGTGTATCTGGTCGAATGATATTTACATGCAGTTTTTTTTTCTCAGTGTACTTTCCATCCGGGCGCCCCGGTAGTCTAGTGGTCAGCTTCCAAGGCTACTAATAATAGCATTGGTACCCGAGTTCGAATCCCACCGCGGTTAGATTTTGACTATATTTGAAAAAGTAAAAAGGAACCAATTGCTGAGAGCGCCTTCGTGGCGTGTGTAGGCGGAATCCGACGCAAGTCGACGAGGGAAGAAAGTGCTGAAATCTTCTCGCGATAAAAATGCAAGGCACGTACCGTAGTGGGGGGGGGGAGGAGAATAATCTACTTAATGGCCCCGGATCTGAGTGACGACTAGGGGATGGAGAGAGAAAATAAGGGCGAAGATAATAATGAGATGGAAAACAAAAACGAAAAAAAAGAAAAACACGAAAGTATATGGGTGTTAGTATGCCCATACTAAAAATTACATATACACACATACAGACGGATCATGTTAATAGCATGCCATAGAAACCCACAAACCAATACAAAGGTACCTGGTATATATGTATACATAATACAATACCGTCATAATGAAACAAATCACGACAACAAAACAATCAATCGAGTCGAATAACCTAGTAAATTCCCCCCGTTTTTTTTCCCCCACCGCCCACAGGCATCTCTACTGATTTCTGCATGGGGCGGGCTGGAGGAGGGCCCAACGACTACGAGGAGGAAGAAGACGACGACCACGACCCAGCATGCAGAATCAAATACGGCGGCTTGGCCGACTGCCCCGACGTCGCGGGGGTCAATATCACCCCCCACCTCGGGCGGGGGGAGAGGGGGCCCTCGAGAACAACCCCCGAGTGCTTGCCCTCCGTGGCCTCCATGGAACTCCCGAACTTCACGTACTCGATGAGGGTCATGAATGAAATCGAGAACGGGAGACGAAACCGGCGGTATTTGGACCAGCTCTTGAGCTCGGTTCCCGGTCACGCCCCTGGAGGGTCGGCGGCTTGCCTCGCCGCCCTGTGGTCCTGCGGGAGGTGCTTCTGCGCGAGCCCGGTGATGCGCGTGTTCGACTGCTTCGGGAGGGTTGACATCGTGTTCCTTGCTTCGGCGCTGGCGGTGGGGGAGGAAGAGTACGAGTGGGTATAAATTTAGTTATACTCCTTCGTGAAGAAAAAAGTTTTATTATAGTGCGGGCAGGGTGTTAAGGTTGTAGGTTTCGGTCGAGTTTTTTTTTTTTTTCAACAGAAGAAAAAGAAACAAACCGAAACCGAACGGTTTTCGATGGAAAATACAGAAATTGTCAGGGTCGGTTTCGGTCGGTCTGTCCAGCAAATACACCGAAAATAAAATAAAAATGTCTGTTTTCGGTCGGGGAAAAAAACAGGATAAAAAACGGCCGGAAAAAAAAAAATCGGCTTTCGGTTTTGGTTCACAACCCTGACTGTGGGATGTTTGGGTGGCACTCGGTATAGAGTAGTACCGGTCTTCCTCTGGGCATGCTGAACCAGGCATAGACTAGTCGTCGTGAGGGTCTCGTCTGGACATCATCTGCCACTACTACTGCACGTACCGCCGAGCGGCGTTATATTTGTAAGGGTACCTGGTAAAAAAAAAGAAGTTTTGCTGCAGTAGTACGTACCACTCACCCTCTATGCGTACCGAAATACAGGGATCGTTTGGATTTAAACACCGAACGTATAATACAAGCGGTCGTTGTGTTTCGCGACAGAGTGGTGATACATATACTGCAAAAAAAAAAAATCACACACCAGCAAAATTCTCTCAAGTGTGTTTTTTTTTTCTTAGAAGTTGCCTTAACCCACTTTTTCGAGTACAAATTAGTTGGACTTTTTAGCGTGGGATAGGCATCGCAGTTTATAATTACATATATAGGTCTAAAGGGTTTATTTAGTAACCCCATTTTTGTTTTTTTTTCTTCCCCTTAAAACTACTCCTACGTACCTTTTTGTTTTTCGGGAACATCATTTTGTGCCCTGCAATTGGAGTGTGGGAGATCTGGTGCAGTGTGTCGTAGTGGTAGTTTCAGAACTTGCCCCCCTTGGATGTGCTTAGACTTCGTATATCCTCTTGGGTACCCCGGGAACCTCACCTGGTTATTTGTTATCTCGTTATCTCTTCGCGGACTCGCCAGGATTTTTTTCGAAATCTCACGGGTCGGGTCGGGTCGGATCAGGAGGTTTTCAACCTCTCACGGATCTGGTGGGGTCGGGTCAGGATTTTTTGGAAGTCTCACGGGTCGGGTCGGGTCACTCTTACTCGACCTGACCTGACCTGACCCGCGAGGGTGTTTGACCCGACCCGCGAGGGGTTTTGACCCGACCCGCGAGGGGTTTTGACCCGGCCCGCGAGGGTTTTGGACCCGATCCGCGAGGGGTTTTTTGACCCAGTCCGCGAGGGGTTTTCACCCGACACGCGAGGGTTTTTGACCCGACCCGCGAGCAACCCTGGATGTTTTCGTCATAGTCGGGAAGACACCCGGTTACCCGTAGAGCATGTACCCTACTGAATAGGCACGACTACCCCCCAGAGTGCCGTGTTGCTTACTGGGCACGTCCCTTCGAGCTTGTCCCGCTTGTTTTTTCTCTGACAAGTTGCTTGGAGTTTCTATCATTTTTTTTAATGAACTTTATAGTAGGAGTGGGGGCACTGGCGCAGGCAGTACTGTTCGGGACACCCGATTGCGTTACAGTAAGAACCCGAAATATGGGGTGGACTGAGGCTGGATTGGTCGATTTCTTGTTTCGGGGGGGAGGGGGGGTGTTCTACGCTTAACTTAAGTATGACGGCTCCCCGAAGTTATTGTTTTTCTTCTTGTATACGTATCAGCCTGCCTTTGCTCAGAGCCCGTTTTAGCATGGTGTGTCATGTACCTGTATGACTAGTGACAGGTAGCAAAAGTAGACTATACGTAGAGCGAGTGGAGCACAACAGCACGAGGGAGATGCCGGTAGTCTACATGTAGTCTATATACATATTAGTAGGAATTGCATACGATAGGAATTGAATGCATGTAAAAAAAGAAAAATTGTAATATTAGTATTACACTTGGGAAGGACCGAACAGTATGCCTGCCATGGCCGCAAGGTTTCCATTGGAGGAAGCTTTTATTATGACCGCGGGCGATGAATGAAGTGCCAAGGTGCAAAACCTATAATTCGTGGTATCCTATACAAAGTGACAGTACAGGACACCCAATAAGAAACAAGAAAGCTGGTCCGCAGGCTGGATTTCTTATTCGAGATAGGGTGCCTTCTACACTAACTTCAAGATAACGACTCTCGATTTTCTTATTTTTCTTTAAATCTCAGCCTGGATTTCTTAATGTAGCCTGTTTCTTACTAGGTTTCCCGTACTGTATGCTCGTACAGCTATACATACTATTATAACGTTCGGGTATGAGGGCGGAAACACTGACTGGCTGTACCTTGCATGGCTGTTCCTTGTCTGCGTCATGTTGTGTCATCCATGTTGGATGCCCATGTCACGTGTTCATGCCTCCATACAGTGGATACCTCGACTTAAGAGGGGTAGGTGTAATACAGGCATTAAAATGCCTCTCTTGAACTACAGTAGTAGCGTTATCTCGTATTGTTATTGTTATTTATTTTTTCCCCCATCCTACCTGGTATTTATTATCATCGCCCTTCTTTTCTCTCACCCTGTCTTTCAACATTTCCTCAGAGTTGGACCTACTGCAATCACAGCTGGTGTGTTTTTTTTTCAAACATATATATGTATGCCCAACCCCCCTGAGTTCCACAGCTGTCAGATTTGGTTCCCTTCAATACTCAAAGGAGCCGACCGTATTAACCCCTCAAGAACTGGTCTCACGATTTTGGGGACAAACTACTTGGAATTAGTGTGGGATAAGTTTTGCAGTGCTGAGAGGGTTCGACCTCACTGGCAGTAGGCAACTACTACTACTGTTCTGTACGAGGTTATTTACACCAGTAAAGTAGTACGTGTGATCGAAATACCACACAGCTTGCAAATAGATACTGTAAGTATGAGTTTCGACGAAGTTCTCGATTTCGCACCTACTTCCGAGTCAAACCGATCACGTTTCCCAACGAGAACCCAACGTCGTCCTCCGTCGTGGGCGCCCGCGTCGTGATTATCGGACTGTTTCAAGTGTAACGGCGACCCCAATTCGGTCGATGAGCCCTTCGGTTTCGTCACCCAGAACTGTCGTGACCTTACGTTACGTCCACGTTCCGAGCCCAAATATGTACCATATTAACACGTTTTTTTCCGAGTCTTAACCGACCACTTTTATGTGTATCATACGTACACGTATGTACGGAATTCCGAGAAACTTGTCCGGGCGGGCGGAATCCATCAACTACGCCCGCTCCTTGCCCAACTTGACCCTGCACAATGCGCGTTCCCTCCCGCTATTGGCAGTTAATATAATGCCGACCTGCTGTGTGTTTGTGTTTTCCTGACGAGGAAATGTAAAAGAAAAAAAGCGGCGTCAGTCAGCACCGGCCTCGTGATCTTGTGACTTTTTTTTTTTTTCCATCCCATTTATCATCTTTGCACTTCTGTCTTTCTCCTTCCCTAGTCGTAACTCAGGTCTGGGGTCATAAAGTAGGCTCCCCTCCCTCCCCCCCCACTACGGAACTGTTGGGAGTGTAACGACCACCGACCCCGATTCGACCGATTATTATCAGCCTTTCGTTGTCGTCGCCCGGGATGGTGGCGACATCACGTCCACGTTCCAAACCCGCAAATGATGAAATGTGAAATGTTTTTTACTTCAAGACACTTACTTCGGAGTCAAGCCGAGCACTTTTTTCCCCGACGAGGAACGTCAAAAAGCGACATAATAAGCGCCCGCGTCGTGTTTTTGTCTGACGTTTTGAAGTTGTAACGACGAACGACCCCACTTATTCCATATATATGGACCCTTTCGGTGTGGTCGCCCTGAGTGTTGACGACCTCACGTCCACGCCCCGAACACGAAAATGTGTGAATACTCTGTTTCCGAGTCAAAACCGACTACTTTTCCTGACGAGAAAAGAAAAGGAAGAAAAAAAAGCTACGTCTGCGCCCGCCTCTCGCGGTGTTCTGTGACTGTTGATGAAGTGTAATGACAACACCCAATTCGACCAATGAACAAATCGGGTTCGTCGCACTAGCCCCGTGGTGACCTTATGCCCACACCACGTTCCACACGCGAAAACGCGTTATATAACCTTTTTCGGGCTTCACAGAGGAAAATTGATGACGAAAATCGATAATGATGACAGCGACGGCTATTACGGGGGACCATAATAAATAGGACCTAATGTAAACACAAAACTCTCGTACATATTTTCCAATTTTTACTAACAATATTTGGACCTATTTACTATGGTCCTCCGTAATAGGTGATTCGGGGGTTGGAGATGCGTGCTACCATAAGAGGTACCAGTTTTGGGCTGGAACGTTTTTTCTGAATGACCTACTAAAGGCTCCTTAACCCAATATCGTCGGAATTGTTCGGTTCTTGTGTTGTTAAATTGTTTTGGTGTATACGTAGGCCATGGGATTGTTCATCACGTAGGCCATGGGATTGTTCATCGGGTACGTAGCCTTTTTTGTTTCCTACAAAAACCGTTTTGAGGTTAGGTTTAGAGCGCCTCAATTGAACACCCTCAGAACGAAACATGGGGCACCCCACTCCCCACCCCCACCGCCAATTTACCACAAACCCGCTCGCTTCAAGGAGTAGCATACCAGGGAAACTTAACAAGAAAACAAAATAGACAACCATCACCACCACAATCCTGAAAACAATCTGTCAATCTCCTCCGCTAATGTAATCCATCGCGCAACCCCCCGAACAATCCGTCAATCTCCTCCGCTAATGTAACCCATCGCGCAATCCCCCCGCCCCATCCCGTAAGAAGAACACGGCGCGCGCCGTGTCTCCCGCGCACTAGTCTTCAGCGAAGAGGGTGATACTGTACTCCCGCGAACGGCCTATCCGGCGCATCTAGGGTACCCAACGTGGCCGCCGTACCAAGCGTGCCCACGGTACCCAACGTGGCCGTCGTACTCAGCGTGTCCGCGGACCCAGCATGCCCGCCGTACCCAACCTGCCTAGGGTAGCAACCTGCCGCACTCACGGGCGTCTCCTGATATGCGGAAGGGCCCACACGCGGCAACAGGCCACTGAAGAGGGGCGCCCGGTGCACATCCACCGTTATTGCCGCACTTGGCGTGTCCAGCGGCGCAGGGCGGGGCCGGGAGGTAACCGCTGGCGCGAGGGTAGCGGTTTCCTCCTGGCCCCGTCCTGCACCGCTGGTCGCGCCGGGTACGGAAATGACGGTGGGTGTGTACCGAGCGCCCCTCTTCATTGGCCCGCTGCCACGTGGTCCCTCCACGCACCAGGCGACGGCGGTGTGCACAGCGGGACACTACCCCGCGCAGACTGGGTACCGAGGGTTCGATGGGTACCGTGGCCACACCGGATACGACGCCTACGCTGGGTATCGTGGGAACGAATGGTACGGCGGCCATGCTGGGTAGCCTAGGCGCGCCGGATAGACGGTTCCATCTGCTGCCACCACCGCCGCGGCGGCCACCATGACCTGTCCGTCGCAGCAACCACGCGACGCATGCTACGGTAGAGGTGCACCATGTTTTTTCTAGGGGGGGGGTCACTTGAGGAACTCTACACGTCACCAAAAACGTATTTTGAGGAAACATAACATTGCTACCCGATGAAATGCCATGGCCCATGTACAAAACGAACAATAACGCATCACAATGACGAAGTTCCGGCGATTTGGAGTTAATGAGCTCCCTCATTCCGAAAACAAAATCAGCCAAAACGTGGTACCTCTATCGCAGCACGCCTGACGCCTCCTTCACGAACGGGTCGGCCAGCGGCACCCGTCTTCTGGAACGCAGGCTGGTAGTGGTGGCGGCTGACGCCACTGCTCTCGGACTCTTCCATCAAGCGTGGGCCCGAGCGCGGGGGAGGGGTTCCGCGAGCCTGCCGGTTCTTCCGCGGATGGATGGCGGCGATGCTGCCGCTTCCACCGGAGGAACCACCGCTACCACGGCCGCTGCTACCGCGGCTGCCGCTAACGTGGCTTCCGCGTCCACTGCTGCCGCCGCCGCCACCCTCGGCCGTCCTCCGCTGGTGTTGGGAGTGATGGTGGTGGTGGGGGGCAGCGGCGGCAATGGGGTCTACTCGTACTGCTCTCGCGTGATGGCGGCTGGAATACGCCTCTTTTTCTCCTCTTCCCCCTCCTCCTCTCTTATCCTCCTTCTCCCCACCCACCTCTTCCTCCTTCTCCCTCTATCCCCGTCCTTCTCTTCCCCCGTCCCTTTCTCCCCAGTAACGCTGCGGTGGGCACACCACCGACGTGGCACCGTAGCTCCTCCCCCCGGTATTGCTGAAGCCCGCCTGTCGCGGAGAATAACGAGACTGGACACCTTGCCGGGCGGCGCTAGGGTGGATCGCACACCATCTTCTACCTTCACCGCAACCACCGCCGTCGCCGCAGGCACCGCTGCCACGGCCTCCGCGCTCCTCTCGACAAGGAGCGTAGCGTCCAGCCTGCATGGGTTAAGGAACGCCACCCGCGCCATGTCAACGCGGTGTGCCTGCGCGAGCCTCGGGAAAGCGCGGTGGCATGTTGCCGCCCCAGCAGCAGCTTCCTGTCGCCCACAAAGAGATCCCTGCGGACTCAAATTTCCACCTCCTCGACTCAAGCCGCGGTGGGCGCTTGCGCCGGCCCCTGAATGGCGTAGCCGCCACCGTACCCACCTCCACCGTTGACGTTGCTGACGTCGTAGCGAGCCCTGTTTCCTGCACCGGTGTTACCCACGGCACCACTCGTGCCCGTCGACGTCGCAAAGTTACCCTCCGGAAAGGGGTAGTGCACCACGCCCACCTCTCTAGCCACGGTGGTAGTGGCAGTGACGATGGGGACAGCGGCAGTGTCGCCGATGGTTGTGGCGGTCACGGTGTCTACGGGGGTGACTGCAGCGGGCGTGGGGAGCACATCTCCGCCACTGCCCACGACGAAAAGACCCGGTGGAAGTCTCGGGACGTCTCCAACTCATTCCAGTGCTGCTGGCCGTCCTCGTAAGAGCGGGCGTGGGCGGTAAACCCCCTCGAAACTACGACAAAAAACCACCACCACCACCAACACCGGGCATCACGCCAACAGCAGCAGTAGTAACAGCAGGAGCAGCGGTAGGAGCAGGAACAGGAGTAGCAGTAGTAAGAGGAGCAGCGGTCGCACCGTGGTCGTCGTTGGCCCCTTCCGGCAAGCGAGCTGTGTCTTCCGTAGGACTCTCCACCAACGCAGGAAGGGGAGAAGCTACAGTAGCAGCAGCAGCAGCAGCAGCAATAGAAGCAGTGGCCACGGCCAGGTTGTCGGTTGCCGGAGAAGCAGCCGAGGAAAGACCGGGCTACACCGCCTGATCCTGCTCATCGGCAGCACATGTCGGAACTTGTCTAGACTATCGTGAGCTTGAGCGTCAAAGTGTCAAAGAAGGAAAAAAAATCTTCTTCAGTGCCAAGGAGAAATGCTTTTCTTCTGGGATACTTTGTGGCTTAAGCTCATCATGGTCTGCGCAAGTTCCGACATCTGCTGCCGATGCCGAGGACCGCGCGGAATAGCCATTCTCCTTCTGGGGAACTTTATCGCTTAAGCTCATCATGGTCTCCGCAAGTTCCGACATCTGCTGCCGCTGAGCAGGATCGGGCGATGTAGCCCGGTCGGCTATCTCCAAGACCTACAAAAAAGACGCGGTACGTAATTTTCGTGGCAGGGAGAACAGGAAAGGGGCAGGAGCGGGGATAGGATAGGAGTAGACAAAAAAGCAGGGGTAGGGTGGAAACGGCCGTAGGAGCGGTAGAGGCGGCGGAGCAGAGGGGGGCGTGGGGCGTCATTGAGGGGGGGGAAGGGGGGAGTGGACCGGGTACTCGAACGGGAAGGCCGGCCTGTGACAAGAGCATGACAAACCAATAAATAAACCCACGGAAATCATATGCCAAGGTGCCAATGTCAGCTCCGGTAACGGCATGGAAGATAATTCGAGTAAGTTGAATACATCGTTTGATATCAGCAACCATAAGGGGGGAGAAGGGACTGCATTTGCACACAGCTAACCAGCATGGGGGGGGGGGTTGTTTAAGCAGGTACTTAAACTGACAAACCGTTTTTTACGAGTGCGGCCAGCTGGTGTAAATTTAGCCTCTGGTCGGTTCTCGATTTCGTTTTCTACTTACTACACCGTCCTGCGTACGTATCATACAGTGCCGTCGATGTCATCAAGAAACACAAAAAAAACGAAACCCAATAAGGTTGACCTTGTTGATCGCCAGACCTCGAAACTAAGGGTCCTTCATTTCCTATAGGTAATGTTTTCCTGCGCGTGGCGTCGTGTGGAAACCAAGTGAGAGAGCTAGGGGTCAAAATCAAGGTCACGGTCAAGGTCAATACCAAAGTCAAAGTTAAGAGCAACATCAACTTCGATGCCAGTGTCACGGCCAACGTCATGGTCAGGGTAAACGCCAGCTTCAAGATCAACGTTAAGGTCAACGTCAAATTCTAGGGCAGAGTCGCGGCCAAGGTCAAACATCAGCGTTAATTTCAACACCAAAGTAAAATACAAGACCAGCGTCACGGGCTATGTCAAGGTCAAAATCAATATCAAGGTATACGTCAAGGCCAATGTCAAAAGTCAAGATTAAGGCTAACGTCACTTCAAGGTCACGGTCAAGGTCAATATCAAGCTTAACGTCAAGGTCAATATCAATATCAAGTCCAACGTCAAGGTCAACGTCAACGTCACGGTTTACATCAAAGTCGGGGTCGACGTCGATATCAATGTCGACGTCAAGGTATACGTCAAGGATAATGTCAAGGCCAAGGTCACGGTCAAGGTCATTGTCGAAGCTGAGGTCAATGAGTTCCGACCGGAAGGAATGAAAGAATGAAGGAAATAAGTTAAGGGGGGACGAAAAGCGAAAAGGCGCTGCGGTTCTGAGAGGGTGCCAGGGCTTACGTACGTACTGGTACACAATGGAGTGGGAGAGAGGAAGGTGATGGTGTCTGCTAGCCTGGCAACACCACGGACTGACTCACAATGTACCGTGCCTGGTCCGCAGCGCTCAATCTTGATATCACCAGTTCATCCTGCGGAGTAATTTTCGTCTAATATTGGCAGCAACGCGACACAAGGCATGGGTCGCCGGCGGCGGAAGGGGGGGGGGTTACTTTGGCGCCGCGCCGACCACGAAATTTAAGCCGTGTCAAGACGAAAATTACTCCGTACCCGGAGTTGAAAACGAGTGTAAAAGTGGCGACGAGACGCATGCTACGATAGAGGTGCACCATGTTTTTTCTGAGCTCCTCACTTAAGGAGCGCCATACCTCACCGAAAAAATGATTTTGGAGGAAAATAAAAGTGCTGCCGGATGATAAATATCTTGGCCGAGGTATAGTCTGACGCATTAGTCGTCCAAAAAATGGAAGTCCGACGAATTTGGGTTAAGGAGCCCGATCGTTCAGAAAACGATTCAGCCAAAAAGTGCTACCTTTACCGTAGCACGCGTCACGAAACACATTTATGCGGCGAACAGGAGAAATTTCACGCGGCGACGATGCATTTACGTAGCATTCAAGACTTTTACAAAGCAAGGGGATTGATGCGGCGATGACGAAATACAACACCACGAGGCGGCAATTAAGCTGACACTATTGTATCAGCAGCGTGGCGGCTCGCACTTGCATCAAATTTCTTGGGGGGGGGGGGGCATGGAGGTCGATTGTAAGTCTACCTACCGGGGATTCCTCACAACACTGCTGTATTCGTGTGTTAACTCACCATTTTCGCTGCATACGGTCCTCACATGGCCCTCCTACAGTAGTTTATGTTATATCGCGAAGCGTGGCGCCCTTCTTCGACACCCCTCCCCCTCCCGCCCTTAGCCACCCACTCCCCACCCACCACCTTGTCCCGGGGGGTAGACTTTCACTTTCCCGCCAAACCATCACGCCACCCACCTTGCCCACAAACATTTCATGACCTTTCAGTTCGTTCTCAGACGTTACTACGAGCAGGAGGAGATACCCCCACCTTAAAGAGACCCTTACTTTCCTCCTGCTTATCTTCTCAAAGAACAAACTCAAGAGCCACCGCATGTCCGTGAGCAAGGTGGGGTAGTGTCGCGATTTTTCGCGAACATGGAAGTCCGGAACACAGGGCACCCGCCATCCGCTCTACTTCGCCTCTGGCGGCTTGCTCGCTATCGTTGCCCCAGCTCTCCCAACCCACCTCTAACCCTACCCCTACCCCACACTTCGTCCCCGAGCGGTCGACTATACTACCATGTTCACGCCAAGCCATCACACCACCCACCGGGACCGTGAACACGTTGTGCCGCTTGACGGAAAGCTTGAAGACTACAAGCAGAAAGAGCGATCCAAGACCGAACGCGTCTTGCTCAGGAGCGCAGGGCGCGTGCGCCTGCATCGCTTCAGGTGGCTCGCTCCCGAGAGTTCCCTGGCCGTAGCGAATGTCCCCAACCGCTGTTGCTTTTGTTTAGCACGCCGCGTCGGTGTGCAGCAATGGTCGCGGGTAAGAAAGGGGGGGGCGTGGCGGGGCGAGCGTGTCACACGCGGCCGATGCCATTGGTGGTGGCGGGTGGGTGATGGCGGCGGTTGTGGTTCCAGCGGCGGCGGTCGCGGCGATGGCAGAAGCCGTGGCGATAGCGGTAGCCGTAGAGGTAGCGATATCAGTAGCGGTAGAGGTAACGGCGGCGATAGCGATGTCAGTAGCCGTAGAGGTAGCGATGGTGGTAGCGGTAAAGGTAACGGCGGTGGTGGCGCAAGGGCAACAAAGAGCGAAGATCATGGTATATTACAAAAATAAACGGAAATGCTAAGAGCAGCAAACGACAGTCTAAAGCACGAAATATCAACAGCACAAGAGTAATCAAAACGTATTGTACCGTACCGTCGGGCCGACCCTACATCAGAGCGAAGCAGACAGCGCAAACCAACGCCACTTTGTCCCACGTGCACCTCTCATACCTCTCCCTCGATGCCTCGCTGCCTCGCTGCCTCCCTCCCCCTCCCTCTCGCGCCCCCCCTCCACCCCGCGTAAAACCTTTCCCGAAAGCAAAAATTATACAGCATACAGCACAGCACACCACAGATCGATCGTTCACCTGCCGCTAGGCCAAAGTTTGTGAGCTAAGCATAAGGATCTGCGCCTGGCCCGCCGGAGAACACGAGGACGTTTGGCGCCTTCACATCATTATTAACTATATTTTGGCGGTGTAAGTAGACTAAAGCCATAGCTACCTCAGCCACTAGACTGCAAGCCACCCTTTGGTGGTTTGCAGTCTAGTGGCTGAGGCAGCCATGGCTTTAGCCCACTTGCACCGCCACAAAATAGTCCACAACGACGTGAAGGCGCCAAACGTCCTCGTGTACTCAGGCGGGCCCGGCACTGATCACCATGCCAATCTAACAGACTTTGGCCTAGCGGCAGGTGAATGATCAATCTGTGGTGTGCTGTGTGCTGAATGTTGTTTGCTTCCGGGAAAGGTTTTGCGCGAGGTGGGTGGGAGGCGCGAGAGGGGAACGGGGGCCCCAAAACACGAGAACGGGTTGCATGCACAAGGCGGGCAGGGACGGCAGGAACGGACGGGGAAATATTAAAGTAATCCCTGGTAACTGTTTAGAGCTATCATTTGGGCAATGACCAAGAACAGGCACCCCCGTTTTGTTTGGAGTCAGAAACAGGTACAGGCTGGAATCGAGTCACTACGCACTTCACGAGCCACCACACGATTGATTGACCGAACCACACATCGTAACCACCTCTGAGGGACAATGCCGCAATGACCCACAAGCGCACTTGCTGGCGGCTAATTATATACCTCGACGTTTCCAGGTTTACAGCAGTTTGGAGCGCTCAGGTCCGGGTGGGATCAGGGTTATAGATGGGCATCTATAATAAAAAACATTGTTTAAAACCGGTCTTAGGAAACCCAGCAGGCGTGTACAAGTAAACTTATATTTATGGGGGGGGGAAAGCGTTCGTTTTCGCCTGTTTAAAGTGGGTATGACCGAAAACCGGACAAAACCGGATAAAAACCGGATGAAACCGAAAACCAGTTTACACTGGCAGAGCACCGGACACGTTCTTCATCGATTTTCTACTGAATAAAACCTTAACCAGAACTATCGATAGTGAATGCTAACTGAAACGTCACGTTAAAATATAGTGGCTTCATTTTTCCATGCACATAAGAAGCCGGGTCTTAGACAGACAGCTCAAACTGGGCTACAAGATAATAAACCGTCATTTAAGAAGCAGCATCGGTCGACGCCCACCCAAAATATGAATGATCGTGTTATGAAATTAGAGCTGGATGTTGAAACAAAGAGGAAATTCTTGTCGGTTCTCGATTGTGTTTTGTACTTTCACCGTGTTTTCGTACGTACAGTAGTAAGCGCGGTCAAAATCATCCACAATCACACAAAATAAATTAATTACCTCTTAGCTCATGCCAGCGAGTTCGGTGCAAATATTTCTCTTGTTGAAAACAAGACGTGAGAATATTGGGTCCGTCATATTCCTTAATGTTACACGCCCCTGCGCGTGGAAGCGTGTGGGAATCAAGTCAGACAGCGAGGGGTAAATATGAAGGTCAAGAACAAAATCAAGGTCAATATCTACGCCAACGTAAACATCTAGGCCAATACCAATGTCAAGGTCAGATGACTAATTAAAGATCAACATCAATGTCAACGTCTAGGCCAACGTCTAGGTCAGCGTCAAGATCACCGTCTTTGTCACCGTCAAATTCGAGGCCAGAGAGACGTTCAAGGTCAAGAATAAGGTCAAGGTATACGTCAATATCAAGGTCAACGTCAAGGTCACGGTCACGGTCAAAGTCAAAGTCACGGTCAATGTCAACGTTAATGTCAAGGCCAACATCAAGGACATCGTGATGGTGAACGTCAACGTCAACGTCAAGTCCAACGTTACGGTCAACGTCTAAATCAAGGTCAACGTCACTATCAATGCCAACGTCAATGTCAAGGTCAACGTCAAGGTCACGGTCAACATCAAGGTAACTGTCAATATCAGTGCTAACGTCAAGGTGTACGTCAAGGTGAACGTCAAGGCCAATGTCACGGTCAATATCGACATCACGGTCAAGCTCACGGTCAATATCAACATGAAGGTCAAACGTCAAGGTCAAACGCCAACGTCACGGTCAAGGTCAAAGTCGAAGCTGAGATCAACGATTTACGAGCGGGAGGAATGAAGGAAAGAAGAAAGGGAGGGCGACAAGCGGAAAAGGGGCTGCGGTTCCGAGAGAGTTCAGAGTGCCAGCTCTTACGTACGTACGGGTACACAAAAGAGGGGGAGGGATGGGAGGGGTGGTTTCTGGCAGCCTAGCAACAACACGGACTGACTCACAGTGTACCGCGTCTGACCGGCAGCGCCCAATCATGACATCACCATTTCATCCTGCGCAGTAATTACAGCCTAATATTGGCAGCAACACGGCACAAAGCATGGGTCGCCGGCGGCGGAAGGGGGGGGGGTTACTTTGGCGCCGCGCCGACCACGAAATTTACGCGGTGACAATTTCACCGTGTAAATTTCGTTGTGGGCGCGGCGCCAAATTAACCCCCCCCCCCTTCCGCCGCCGGCGACCCATGCTTTGTGCCGTGTTACTGACAATATTAGGCGGCAATTACTACGCAAGATGAACTGATGATGTCAAGATTGGGCGCTGCCGGTCAGACGCGGTACACTGCCTGTGAGTCAGTCCGTGTTGTTGCTAGTGTGTTCGGTAGGGTACGTACCGAAGTATACCGGGGGTATTTTCTCGGTAAATACCGGTACCCGACACTTCGGTAAGTTCGGTACGCCCACCCAAATATACCCCAGGTACCGGTATACCCTCGACCGCAATACCGGGGGTCCGGTATTTGTTCGGTACCGGGCTTGATACCCTACCGAACACGTCGGTAAGTTCGGTACTTTTTCAATACCGGTACCCGACACTTGGGTAAGTTCGGTATTGTTTCGATACCGGTACCCGACACTTCGGTAAGTTCGGTACTTTTCCAATACCGGTACCGGACACTTCGGTAAATTCGGTATTTTTCCAATACCGGTACCCGACACTTCGGTAGGTTCGGTACGCCTACCCGAATATACCCCGGGTACCGGTATACCCTCGACCACAATACCGGCGGTGATCGGTGCGGCCTTGATACCGGGGAATCGGGTATGCATGCAATACGGACACACATTATGCATTTATGTTTATTTGTGGCAGCAGCAGTCTTCTCTACATTATTTACGTATGTATGTATCTGGTCCTTGGCTCTGGAGTGACACAACGCACTCATATCACACCAACGCACTCATATCACACCCACCATGCATGGCTGTAGACACAACACAACAACCCCGAGAGTACGGAGCGAAAGGATAGCTGATCTTATCACCAACTCGCGCCGTTGGGGTTCGAGGTGCTGCCGAGGCGGTGCTACGGCACGCTCTGCGCAAACTTTGTGTGGTAGGAGAAGCTTCGACTGCTCGCCTGAGAAATTACTCGTATCATGCATCCTCTATACGGACTTGAACGCGACATCTCGAATCCGTCGCTGCTGTAATTATATTCAAACGCTGATGTACCAGCAGCAGCGGCAGCAGCACAACGCGGGGTCGCCGATGATCTAAACCGTATACCGAGCTTCGAAGTTGGGAGGTTGGGGTATATAACGGGCTTCAAGCGTAGCACTCGGTGGCAGTGGCACGCGTCGACTGTTTCAAATATATAGCAAATATACAGCAGTAGAGCCCACAGTAGCAGTACACTGCCCAAGTTGAAGCTGCTGCTTCTGCCCCTCTGCTGCTGTGTTCTGTTGTTGTTCTTGCTGTGGGGCTGGGGCTGCTGCTAACCATGCTGCCGCTTGCTACGTGGTTGGGATGGGAGCGGCGGCATTGCCGTTTTGTCCGCCGTTGCCGCCGCCATCTGTTTGCTGTTGCTATATACGAGTACACATGTATTTAGAGTATATTATATTCGGTAGGGTACGTACCGAAGTATACCGGGGGTATTTCCTCGGTAAATACGGGTACCTGACACTTGGGTAAGTTCGGTATTTTTGCCATACCGGTACCCGACACTTCGGTAAGTTCGGTATGCTTTCAATACCGGTACCCGACACTTCGGTAAGTTCGGTACGCGCGACAAATATACCCCCGGTACCGGTATACCCTACCGAACTTGCCTTTGATTTTTTACTTTGTACGTACCCGGAGTTGAAAACGTGTGTATACGCGGCGACGAAACAAATTCATGCGACGAACAGAAAAAAATTGACGCAGCGACGATGTAATTACGTGGCAGTTCAAGACTTTTACAAAACAACAAGGGGATTACTGCGGAGTTGACGAAATACAACATCACGAGGTGACAATTAAACTGACATTATTGTATTAAATTTCTTGGGGGAGCGGGAGGGGGGTATGGAGGTCGATTGCAAGTCTACCTACCGAAGATTTCTCACAGAACTGCTGTTTTCGTGATTTTTCTCACAACTTTCGCTGCATACGGTCCTCACATGACCTTCCTACAGTGGGTTCTGTTATATCGCAAAGCGTGTGACCGTTCTTAAGACGTGGGAAGATCGGTTCCGTCATATTCCTTAATGTTACACGCCCCTGCGCGTGGAAGCGTGTGGGAATCAAGTCAGACAGCGAGGGGTGAATATGAAGGTCAAGAACAAAATCAAGGTCAAGATCTACGCCAACGTAAACATCTAGGCCAATACCAATGTCAAGGTCAGATGACTAATTAAAGATCAATATCAATGTCAACGTCTAGGCCAACGTCTAGGTCAGCGTCAAGATCACCGTCTTTATCACCGTCAAATTCGAGGCCAGAGAGACGTTCAAGGTCAAGAACAAGGTCAAGGTATACGTCAATATCAAGGTCAACGTCACGGTCACGGTCAAAGTCAAAGTGAAGGTCAATGTCAACGTTAATGTCAAGGCCAACATCAAGGACATCGTGACGATGAACGTCAACGTCAACGTCAAGTCCAACGTTACGGTCAACGTCTAAATCAAGGTCAACGTCACTATCAATGCCAACGTCAATGTCAAGGTCAACGTCAAGGTCACGGTCAACATCAAGGTAACTGTCAATATCAGTGCCAACGTCAAGGTGTACGTCAAGGTGAACGTCAAGGCCAATGTCACGGTCAATATCGACATCACGGTCAAGCTCACGGTCAATATCAACATGAAGGTCAAACGTCAAGGTCAAACGCCAACGTCACGGTCAAGGTCAAAGTCGAAGCTGAGATCAACGATTTACGAGCGGGAGGAATGAAGGAAAGAAGAAAGGGAGGGCGACAAGCGGAAAAGGGGCTGCGGTTCCGAGAGAGTTCAGAGTGCCAGCTCTTACGTACGTACGGGTACACAAAAGAGGGGGAGGGATGGGAGGGGTGGTTTCTGGCAGCCTAGCAACAACACGGACTGACTCACAGTGTACCGCGTCTGACCGGCAGCGCCCAATCATGACATCACCATTTCATCCTGCGCAGTAATTACAGCCTAATATTGGCAGCAACACGGCACAAAGCATGGGTCGCCGGCGGCGGAAGGGGGGGGGCGCCTTCACATCATTATTAACTATCTTGTGGCGGTGTAAGTGGACTAAAGCCATGGTTACCTCAGCCACTAAACTGCAAACCACCAAACATGGTTGGTTACCTCAGCCACTAGACTGCAAACCACCAATTTGGTGGTTTGCCGTCTAGTGGCTGAGGTAGCCATGGCTTTAGCCCGTTTGTACCACCATAAGATCGTCCACAACGATGTCAAGGCGCCAAACGTCCTCGTGTTCTCAGGCGGACCCGGCACTGATCATGCCAAGCTCACAGGCTTTGGCCTAGCGGCAGGTGAATGATCGATTTGTGGTGTGCTGTGCTGTATGTTTTTGCTTTCGGGAAAGGTTTCGGGGTGGGGGGGCGGGGGGCGAGAAGGAGGACGGGGGCACCAAAACACGAGAACGGGTTGCAATTACAAGGCGGGCAGGGAGGGCAGGAACGGACGGGGAAATATTAAAGTAATACCTGGTAACTGTTTAGAGCTATCATTTGGGCAATGACCAAGAACAGGCACCCCCGTTTTGTTTGGAGTCAAAAGCAGGTACAGGCTGGAATCGAGTCAAAACGCACACCACGAACCACCACTTGATTGATTGACCGAACCACACATCGTACCCATCTCTGAGGGGCAATGCCACAATGACCCACAAGCGCACTTGCTGGCGCCGGCATTATTTACCTCGACATTTCCAGGTTTAGTTTGGAGCGCTCGGGTCCGGGTGGGATCAGGGTTATAGATGGGCATCGTGCACCTCTCATACCTCTCCCTCCCTCCCTCCCTCGATGCCCCGCTGCCTCCCTCCCCCCTCCCTCTCGCGCCCCCCCCCCCACCCCGCGCAAACTCTTTCCCGAAAGCAAAAAACATACAGCACACAGCACAGTACACCACAGATCGATCGTTCACCTGCCGCTAGGCCAAAGTTTGTGAGCTTAGCATAAGGATCAATGTCGGGCCCGCCGGAGAACACGAGGGTGTTTGGCGCCTTCACATCAAAATTAACTATCTTGTGGCGGTGTAAGTGGACTAAAGCCATGGCTACCTCAGCCACTAGACTGCAAACCACCAATTTGGTGGTTTGCAGTCTAGCGGTCTGAGGCAGCCATGGCTTTAGCCCATTTGTACCACCATGAGATCGTCCACAATGACGTCAAGGCGCCAAACATCCTGTGTACTCAGGTGGACCCGGCACTGATCATCATGCTAAGCTGACAGACTTTGGCCTAGCGGCAGGTGAATGATCGATTTGTGGTGTGCTGTGCTGTATGTTTTTGCTTTCGAGAAAGGTTTTGCGCGGGGTGGGGGGGCGGGGGGCGAGAAGGAGGACGGGGGCACCAAAACACGAGAACGGGTTGCAAGTACAAGGCGGGCAGGGAGGGCAGGAACGGACGGGGAAATATTAAAGTAATACCTGGTAACTGTTTAGAGCTATCATTTGGGCAATGACCAAGAACAGGCACCCCCGTTTTGTTTGGAGTCAAAAGCAGGTACAGGCTGGAATCGAGTCAAAACGCACACCACGAACCACCACTTGATTGATTGACCGAACCACACATCGTACCCATCTCTGAGGGGCAATGCCACAATGACCCACAAGCGCACTTGCCGGCGCCGGATTATTTACCTCGACATTTCCAGGTTTAGTTTGGAGCGCTCGGGTCCGGGTGGGATGAGGGTTATAGATGGGCATCGTGCACCTCTCATACCTCTCCCTCCCTCCCTCGCTGCCCCGCTGCCTCCCTCCCCCCTCCCTCTCGCGCCCCCCCCCCCCCCCCCCCCCCCCCACCCCCCCACCCCACC
>MEHQ01003176.1:0-48755 GCA_008828725.1 Saccharina japonica | reverse complement strand
CGACCCCCCCCCCCCCCCCGCCCCCAGCCACCCACTCCCCACCCACCACCTTGTGCCCGGGGGGTATACTTTCACGTTCCTGCCAAACCATCACACTACCCACCTTGCCCACAAACATTTTTGTGACCCTTCAGTTCGTTGTTAGAAATTACGAGCAGGAGGAGATACCCCCACCTTAAAGAGACCCTTACTCTCCTCCTGCTTATCTTATCAAAGACACGACTTAAGATCCACCGCACGTCTGTGAGCAAGGTGGGGTAGTGTCACGGTTTTTCGTGAGCTTGGAAGTGCGGAACACAGGGCATCCATCATCCGCTCTACGTCGCCTCTGGCGGCTTGCTCGCTATCCTTGCCCCAGCTCTCTCAACCCACCTTTAACCCTACCCCTACCCCCCGAGCGGTCGACTACCATGTTCACGCCAAGCCATCACACCACCCACCGGGACCGTGAACACGTTGTGCCGCTTGACGGAAAGCTTGAAGACTACAAGCAGAAAGAGCGATCCACGTCTTGCTCAGGAGCGCAGGGCGCGTGCGCCTGCATCGCTTCAGGTGGCTCGCTCCCGAGAGTTCCCTGGCCGTAGCGAATGTCCCCAACCGCTGTTGCTTTTGTTTAGCACGCCGCGTCGGTGTGCAGCAATGGTCGCGGGTAAGAAAGGGGGGGGCGTGGCGGGGCGAGCGTGTCACACGCGGCCGATGCCATTGGTGGTGGCGGGTGGGTGATGGCGGCGGTTGTGGTTCCAGCGGCGGCGGTCGCGGCGATGGCAGAAGCCGTGGCGATAGCGGTAGCGGTAGAGGTAGCGATATCAGTAGCGGTAGAGGTAACGGCGGCGATAGCGATGTCAGTAGCCGTAGAGGTAGCGATGGTGGTAGCGGTAAAGGTAACGGCGGTGGTGGCGCAAGGGCAACAAAGAGCGAAGATCATGGTATATTACAATAATAAACGGAAATGCTAAGAGCAGCAAACGACAGTCTAAAGCACGAAATATCAACAGCACAAGAGTAATCAAAACGTATTGTACCGTACCGTCGGGCCGACGCTACATCAGAGCGAAGCAGACAGCGCAAACCAACGCCACTTTGTCCCACGTGCACCTCTCATACCTCTCCCTCGATGCCTCGCTGCCTCGCTGCCTCCCTCCCCCTCCCTCTCGCGCCCCCCCTCCACCCCGCGTAAAACCTTTCCCGAAAGCAAAAAGGATACAGCACACAGCACAGCACACCACAGATCGATCGTTCACCTGCCGCTAGGCCAAAGTTTGTGAGCTAAGCATAAGGATCTGCGCCTGGCCCGCCGGAGAACACGAGGACGTTTGGCGCCTTCACATCATTATTAACTATATTTTGGCGGTGTAAGTAGACTAAAGCCATAGCTACCTCAGCCACTAGACTGCAAGCCACCCTTTGGTGGTTTGCAGTCTAGTGGCTGAGGTAGCCATGGCTTTGGCCCACTTGCACCGCAACAAAATAGTCCACAACGACGTGAAGGCGCCAAACGTCCTCGTGTACTCAGGCGGGCCCGGCACTGATCACCATGCCAATCTAACAGACTTTGGCCTAGCGGCAGGTGAATGATCAATCTGTGGTGTGCTGTGTGCTGAATGTTGTTTGCTTCCGGGAAAGGTTTTGCGCGAGGTGGGTGGGAGGCGCGAGAGGGGAACGGGGGCCCCAAAACACGAGAACGGGTTGCATGCACAAGGCGGGCAGGGACGGCAGGAACGGACGGGGAAATATTAAAGTAATCCCTGGTAACTGTTTAGAGCTATCATTTGGGCAATGACCAAGAACAGGCACCCCCGTTTTGTTTGGAGTCAGAAACAGGTACAGGCTGGAATCGAGTCACTACGCACTTCACGAGCCACCACACGATTGATTGACCGAACCACACATCGTAACCACCTCTGAGGGACAATGCCACAATGACCCACAAGTGCACTTGCTGGTGGCTAATTATATACCTCGACGTTTCCAGGTTCGAACTAGTTTGGAGCGCTCGGGTCCGGGTGTGATCAGGGTTATAAATGGGCATCTATAATAAAAAACATTGTTTATAAACCGGTCTTAGGAAACCCAGCAGGCGTGTAAAAGTAAACTTATATTTATGGGGGGGGGAAAGCGTTCGTTTTCGCCTGTTTAAAGTGGGTATGACCGAAAACCGGACAAAACCGGATAAAAACCGGATGAAACCGAAAACCAGTTTACACTGGCAGAGCACCGGACACGTTCTTCATCGATTTTCTACTGAACAAAACCTTTACCAGAACTATCGATAGTGAACGCTAAATGAAACGTCACGGCAAAATATAGTGGCTTCATTTTTCCATGCAAATAAGAAGCCGGGTCTTAGACAGACAGCTCAAACTGGGCTACAAGATAATAAACCGTCATTTAAGAAGCAGCATCGGTCGACGCCCACCCAAAATATGAATGATCGTGTTATGAAATTAGAGCTGGATGTTGAAACAAAGAGGAAATTCTTGTCGGTTCTCGATTGTGTTTTGTACTTTCACCGTGTTTCGTACGTACAGTAGTAAGCGCGGTCAAGATCATCCACAATCACACAAAATAAAATAATTACCTCCTATAGCCAGCGAGTTCGGTGCAAATATTTCTCTTGTTGAAAACAAGACGTGGGAAGATCGGTTCCGTCATATTCCTTAATGTTACACGCCCCTGCGCGTGGAAGCGTGTGGGAATCAAGTCAGACAGCGAGGGGTGAATATGAAGGTCAAGAACAAAATCAAGGTCAAGATCTACGCCAACGTAAACATCTAGGCCAATACCAATGTCAAGGTCAGATGACTAATTAAAGATCAAATCAATGTCAACGTCTAGGCCAACGTCTAGGTCAGCGTCAAGATCACCGTCTTTTCACCGTCAAATTCGAGGCCAGAGAGACGTTCAAGGTCAAGAAAAGGTCAAGGTATACGTCAATATCAAGGTCAACGTCACGGTCACGGTCAAAGTCAAAGTAGGTCAATGTCAACGTTAATGTCAAGGCCAACATCAAGGACATCGTGACGATGAACGTCAACGTCAACGTCAAGTCCAACGTTACGGTCAACGTCTAAATCAAGGTCAACGTCACTATCAATGCCAACGTCAATGTCAAGGTCAACGTCAAGGTCACGGTCAACATCAAGGTAACTGTCAATATCAGTGCCAACGTCAAGGTGTACGTCAAGGTGAACGTCAAGGCCAATGTCACGGTCAATATCGACATCACGGTCAAGCTCACGGTCAATATCAACATGAAGGTCAAACGTCAAGGTCAAACGCCAACGTCACGGTCAAGGTCAAAGTCGAAGCTGAGATCAACGATTTACGAGCGGGAGGAATGAAGGAAAGAAGAAAGGGAGGGCGACAAGCGGAAAAGGGGCTGCGGTTCCGAGAGAGTTCAGAGTGCCAGCTCTTACGTACGTACGGGTACACAAAAGAGGGGGAGGGATGGGAGGGGTGGTTTCTGGCAGCCTAGCAACAACACGGACTGACTCACAGTGTACCGCGTCTGACCGGCAGCGCCCAATCATGACATCACCATTTCATCCTGCGCAGTAATTACAGCCTAATATTGGCAGCAACACGGCACAAAGCATGGGTCGCCGGCGGCGGAAGGGGGGGGGCGCCTTCACATCATTATTAACTATCTTGTGGCGGTGTAAGTGGACTAAAGCCATGGTTACCTCAGCCACTAGACTGCAAACCACCAGACATGGTTGGTTACCTCAGCCACTAGACTGCAAACCACCAATTTGGTGGTTTGCAGTCTAGTGGCTGAGGTAGCCATGGCTTTAGCCTATTTGTACCACCATAAGATCGTCCACAACGATGTCAAGGCGCCAAACGTCCTCGTGTTCTCAGGCGGACCCGGCACTGATCATGCCAAGCTCACAGGCTTTGGCCTAGCGGCAGGTGAATGATCGATTTGTGGTGTGCTGTGCTGTATGTTTTTGCTTTCGGGAAAGGTTTCGGGGTGGGGGGGCGGGGGGCGAGAAGGAGGACGGGGGCACCAAAACACGAGAACGGGTTGCAATTACAAGGCGGGCAGGGAGGGCAGGAACGGACGGGGAAATATTAAAGTAATACCTGGTAACTGTTTAGAGCTATCATTTGGGCAATGACCAAGAACAGGCACCCCCGTTTTGTTTGGAGTCAAAAGCAGGTACAGGCTGGAATCGAGTCAAAACGAACCCCACGAACCACCACTTGATTGATTGACCGAACCACACATCGTACCCATCTCTGAGGGGCAATGCCACAATGACCCACAAGCGCACTTGCTGGCGGCTAATTATTTACCTCGACATTTCCAGGTTTAGTTTGGAGCGCTCGGGTCCGGGTGGGATCAGGGTTATAGATGGGCATCGTGCACCTCTCATACCTCTCCCTCCCTCCCTCCCTCGATGCCCCGCTGCCTCCCTCCCCCCTCCCTCTCGCGCCCCCCCCCCCACCCCGCGCAAACTCTTTCCCGAAAGCAAAAAACATACAGCACACAGCACAGTACACCACAGATCGATCGTTCACCTGCCGCTAGGCCAAAGTTTGTGAGCTTAGCATAAGGATCAATGTCGGGGGGGGGGGGGCGCGAGAGGGAGGACGGGGGCACCAAAACACGAGAACGGGTTGCATGTACAAGGCGGGCAGGGAGGGCAGGAACGGATGGGGACATAATAATGTAATACCTGGTAACTGTTTAGAGCTATCATTTGGGCAATGACCAAGAACAGGCACCCCCGTTTTGTTTGGAGTCAAAAACAGGTACAGGCTGGAATCGAGTCAAAACGCACCCCACGAACCACCACACGATTGATTGACCGAACCACACATCGCACCCATCTCTGAGGGGCAATGCCACAATGACCCACAAGCGCACTTGCTGGCGTCTAATTATATACCTCGACATTTTCAGGTTCAGTTTGGAGCGCTCGGGTCCGGGTGGGATCAGGGTTATAGATGGGCATCTATAAAAAAAACACAGGCTTAAACCGGTTTTAGGAAAAACCCAGCAGGCGTGTACAAGTAAAATTTTATTTATGGGGGGAAAACAGCGTTTGCTTTCGCCTGTTCAAAGTGGGTATTACCGAAAACCGAACAAAACCGGATAAAAACCGGATGAAACCGGGAGAACAGTTTAAACCGACAGCACCGGACACGTTCTTCATCTATTTTCGACTGAATATAAACTTTACCAGAACTATCGATACTGAATGTTAATTGAAACGTCACGTTAATAAATAGTGGCTTCATTTTTCCATGCACATAAGAAGCTGGGTCTAAGACAGACAGCTCAAACTGGGCTACAAGATAATAAACCGTCATTTAAGAAGCAGCGGTCGACGCCCACCTAAATTAAGAAATACCCTGTTATGAAATTAGGGATGGATGTTGAAACAAATAGGATATTGGGTGTAAGTGGTATAAAATTAGGACAAGGACACAGAGTACCCCTAGCCAGGTCAGCCTATTGAACAGGTACTCGTTGGTACTCACACGTACTGTTTGCTTAGACATAGAAGAAGAGCAGCTGTATTCGTTTTCTCACGATATAAGACTGAAGGAGCAGAAGGCTTGGTCCCCGTGGATCTGGGAACTCCTGGTTCCAATCTAAGATACGCCTTCCAAGTACTACACATACGACTCTTATACCTGTTGCCAGGTACTTCCGATCGTTTCCACATCCTTTCAGCAGTACCATAACACTAGCCCACTCTGATGAGCCGTATATGCAGAAATATGAGAAAATTGTGGAAACCCCGATTGCACGAACTAAAAACACGAGTCGAAGGTGCGGCTCCACAAAACTCACTCCCACACCTCTGAATGCCAAGGCTACACAGATTTGGAGGCGTTTCAAGTTACCATCCGATTTTAACCGGTTGTCAGTGTCAGTTTTCGAAAACCGGTTAAAACCGGCTGAAAAGACCCGGTTTTATCCGGTTATATAATTAGATAATATCGCCTCGTTATCCGGTTTTCGGCTGTTTTGTTTCTGCCTCTCAAGGTGCCCCCACCTCTAGCCATGGTGCCAAGCGGGCACAGGGTGCTCGAAAACAGAAGGCTGGTGGCAAAAGCGTGTGTTCTTTATTTGGTTCCAGCGTATACCTGCTATGTCGCACTCTACTACGGGTGCTGTACAACACACTTTAAAAGTGCAGCAAGCAATACCTGTCTATTATTAATAATAGTGATACGTAGGTGCATGGTTTGTATCATATTATATTATACGTACCCGAACGAATGTGTAGACGCACGTATCTAGGCGAGCATAATGGTTGAAGATAGTGAAATGACAGCTATTACTATTAATAGTGAGAGGTGAAAGGGCTGCGTATTTAATAGGAAGCAACAAAAAAAAAGAAAACAGAAGAGCAGCCGTAGCAGCAGTGAAACACAAAGCACACTGCTGTAGGCAAGTGAAGCAAAATACTTAACCAATTACAGCAGCTGAAGTTGAAACCCAGCCATAGAGCCATCATAATTTTGTGCCTGTGTAATGATTTCTCATAAACCGGGACGATGGCCATTCCGCCAATCGCATGGCTCGTGGGGTGTGTTTTCACTTGGTTTCAGTATGACCTGTTTTTGAGTGAAAACGCACCAGATGCACCTGTTTTCGGTTACATATTGCCCCTTTTGTACTATTTTATGTATATGCCCGATCCCACCCTCCCTATCTTATACATGCAATCCACCGAAATATTTTCGTGTGTTGTTTCCCTCGTCTCCCTGTTTACCGCCATCAACCTTTCTTTGCCGTCGCGTGTCCTAGGTCGCCACGGCTTTGGCCCATTTACACCGCTACAGCGGTACGTTTAGACCAACTGTAGCGGTGTAAATGTGTCAGCGGTACGTATAGACAAACTTGTAGCGGTGTAAATGTGTAAATCATGCACCAAGCGCAGCACAGCAAGGCAGAGCATACTTCAGCACAACACAGCACATCACAGCAGTTCAGCAGTAGTGCTTACAGCGGGTGGACGGAGTGTGGAGCCCTCAAGACGGACACAGTAGGGAACACAGACACGATGAGGTCAACGAAGTTTACACCTGGCATGGCGCAAGCAGCGCGACACAAACACTTGGTTTTCTTTTGTCGGTGCGTGCTGTTGTACTGCTACCGTGTGGCCAGTCAAACGATGCTGCCCGCGGGCGATGGGATTCCCGCACGGGTCTAATCACCAAAATGGCGGTGCTGCTCCAGTGAGGACGTGTGCAGCTCTTTATCTTTAGACTTATTTTGCGGCTTGTAGGCCTGTCTCCGGTGTGCCTATCCCAACCCCCGCCGCCATAGGACGGAGAGGGCGACGAACACGGCGGCTCGACCGCGAAGAGAGATTCCCGCACGGGTCTAATCACCGAAATGGCGGTGCTACTCAAGTCAGGACGTGTGCAGCGCTTTATCTTTGGACTTATTTTGCGGCTTGTAGGCCTGTCTCTCGGACAAGCCGCAAAATAAGTCCAAAGATAAAGCGCTGCACACGTCCTGACTTGAGTAGCACCGCCATTTCGGTGATTAGACCCGTGCGGGAATCTCTTTTCGCGGTCGAGTCGGCGTGTTCGTCGCCCTCCCCGTCCTATGGCGGCGGGGGTTGGGATAGGCACACGCAAAGGCACACGCAAAGGGGAGAAGGGCCAAGGTGCACGGCACGAAGAGGGAAGGGTGGAGGGTAAGCGAACATGTTGGTTGCTTTATTTCTTTGTTTTTTGTCCCCATCCCATTTAGTATCTTCGCACTTCTGTTTTTCTCCCTCCCTAGTCGTAACTCAGACCCGGGGGCACAAATTAGGCTCCTCTCCCTCTTCCCCCACTACGGTGCTTGCCTTGATATTTATCGCGCAGAGAAATTCAGCATTCCCAACGCTCGCCGATCTTCATCGATTTTTTTCTAACTCACGCTCTCGCGCTTTCCGCTAGTCAAGATATTTGTTTGCGAGAAAAAGTCCCTACGAGCATGCGCTCGGGGGGCTCGAACTCACGATCTTGACTATAAAAAAGGCTTCGTGGTTACCTGCTAGTCCACCGGGACGACCGGTGCTTGGAAGGCAGCGAAGGGACGAAATGAAGGAAGGAAGGAAGGCGGCCGCGAGCAGGCAGACACACGAGGAGAAAAAAACAAAAGACACAACTCCCACGGAAAACCGTTATCAGGGTATAATATCCAGTGTAATTTTTCCCCGGAAGAGCTTCGAATGCCTCAAAATCGGAAACGAACAACTCTTAATATGTACTAAGACGTGAAAAGATGATACACGCAGGTATATATGATAAGACGCAGCGCCCAGGTTGTCACTCTAATCATCGATTAACTTGTCGTTCGTGTCGTTCGGCACGCGCTTCACGAAGGCGCTATACATCTCTCCAACTTGCCATTTGTCGCTAATGCGGTACATGCTATTCGCCGGCGGCGGGAGTACCCACAGCGGGCACTGCCGCCTCGTTAGCGACAAGTGGAAGCTCGGGGGAGATTTATAGCGCCTTCGTGGAGCGAGCGCCGAACGGCACGAACGACAAGTTCATGGCGGACCGGATGTTGAACACGAGCGAGAAAGAAACATGGATTGTGGAAACTGACAAGCTCGGACAGGGCGCCTTCGGGTCCGTTTGGGTGGTGGAGGTTCCGAGCCCCGGTGTCTCGTTAGCCATGAAAACCTTCATCGCGGTGAAATTATTGTTCAGCTTGTTTTAGGGTACGTGATGCGTGTACACACAACAAAAACAGCGTCAGTTTTGTTTTTCAAGGCTATAATATAACAGTTGTGAGTCGGACCGCATTACTATTGATCGCCATGAATTGTCGTTTGTGCCATGGCGATCAATACGAATGTGGTCCGACTTACAGCTGTTCCTACAGAAAAAACACTGAGGCTGTTGTTTTGTTTGTAGACGCGTAACGTACCCTAAAACAGGCGAAACAATACTCTCACCGCGATGAAGGTCTTCATGGCCAATGAGATGCCGAGGGTCGGAACCTCCACCGCCCAAACGGATTCGAAAGTGCCGTGTCCGAGCTCATCGGTTTCCACAATCCAGTGTTTTTTCTCGCTCATGTTCAACATTTGGTTCGCCATGAACTTGTCGTTCGTGTCGTTCGGCACGCGCTTCACGAAGGCGTTATACATCTCCCCAACTTGCCATTCGTCGCTAACGCGTTACATGCAATTCGCCGGCGGCGGCAGTACTCATAGCGAGCAGTACCCGATATGGGTACTGCCGCCGCCAGCGAATAGCCATTACCGCATGGGCGACGAATACTAACTTCGCGAGATGTACAGTGCCTTCGCGGAGCGAGCGCCGGACGGCACGTACGACAATTCATGGCGATCAATACTGATTTGGTCCGACTCACAGCTCTTATGCTATAGCCTACAGAAAAAAACACTTGACGCTGTTTGTTTCTTGCGTAGACGCATTACGTACCCTCAAACAAGCGAAACAGTAACCTCACCGCGATGAAGGTTTTCATGGCTAACGAGTCGCCGAGGGTCCGAACCTCCACCGACCGAACGGACCCGAAGGTGCCTTGTCCGAGCTTATTGGTTTCCACAATCCATTTTTCCGTCTCGCTCATGTTCAACATCCGGTCCGCCATGAACTTATCGTTCGTGTCGTTCGGCACGCGCTTCATGAAGGCGCTAAACATCTCCCCAACTTGCCATTTGTCGCTAATGCGGTACATGCTATTCACCGGCGGTTGTAGTGCCCGCTATGGGTACTCACGCCGCCGGAAAATATAATGTACCGGATTAGCGACGAATGGTAAGTTGGCGAGATGTATCGCGCCCTCGTGAAGCGCGCGACAAACGGCACAAACGACAAGTTTATGGCAGACCGGATGCTGCACACCAGCAACACGGAAAGGTGGATGGTGGAGACGGACAAGCTCGGACAGGGCGCCCTCGGATCCGTTTGGGCGGTGGAGGTTCCGACCCTAGGCGGCTGGATCGTCACAGAAACCTTCATCGCGGTGAGATTATTGTTTCGCTTTTTTTAGGGTACCTAATGCGTCTACACACAAAAAAAGCAGCGTTAGTTTTTTTTCGAATATAACAGGTGTGAGTCGGACCAAATTAGTGTTGAGCGCCATGAACACTAATTTCGTGCGACTCACAGCTGTTATACTAGAAAACAAACTGACGCTGTTTTTGTGTGCGTATTTTTTGTGTGTAGACGCATTGCGTACCCTAAAACAAGCGAAATAGTAACCTCACTGCGATGAAGGTTTTCATGGATAACGAGTCGCCGAGGGTCGGAACCTCCACCACTCGAACAGACCCGAAGGTGTCCTGTCCGAGCTTATCGGTTTCCACATTCCAGTGTTCATTCTCGCTCATGTTCAGTATCCGGTCCACCATGAACTTGTCGTTCGTGCCATTTGGCACGCGCTTCACGAAGGCGCTATACATCTCCCCAACTTACCATTTGTCGCGAATCCGGCGGCGGCAGTGCCCGCTATGGGCACTCCCGCCGCCGGCGAATAGCATGTACCGTGTTAGCGACAAAAGGAAGCTCGGGGAGATGTATAGCGCCTTCGTGGAGCGAGCGCCGAACGCCACGAACGACAAGTTCATGGCGGACCGGATGCTAACCGTGAGCATAACGGAAAGGTGGATGGTGGCAACGGAAAAGCTGGAAAAGGGCGCCTTGGGATCCGTTTGGGCGGTGGAGGTTCCGATCCTCGGCGTCTCGTTTGCAATTAAAACCTTAATCGCGGTGAGATTATTGTTTCGCTTGCTTTAGGGTACCCAGTGCTTCTACACACTAAAAAACAGCGTTAGTTGTTCTTCTAATATAACAGCTGTGAGTCGGACAAAATTAGTATTGATCGCCATGAACACTAATTTGGGACGACTCACAGCTGTTATATTATAAAACAGACTAACGCAGTTTTTTTTGTGTGTAGACGCATTACGTACCCTAAAACAAGCGAAACAATAACCTCACCGCGATGAAGGTTTTCATGGATAACGAGTCGCCGAGGGTCGGAACCTCCACCACATAAACAGACCCGACGGCGACCTGTTCCAGCTTATCGGTTTCCACAATCCATTTTCCCGTCTCGCTCATGTTCAACACCCGGTCCGCCATGAACTTGTCGTTCGTGCCGTTCGTGCCGTTCAGCACGTGCTTCACGAAGGCGCTATACATCTCCCCAAGTTGCCATTTGTCGCTAATGCGGTACATGCTATTCGCCTGCGGCGGCAGTGCCCGCTATGGGTACTCCCGCCACCGGAAAACAGCCTGTACCTCGTAAGCGATAAATGGCGAGTTGGGCAGATGCATAAGGGGCCTTCGTGGAGCGCGCGACAAACGGCACAAACGACAAGTTTATGGCAGACCGGATGCTGCACACCAGCAACACGGAAAGGTGGATGGTGGAGACGGACAAGCTCGGACAGGGCGCCCTCGGATCCGTTTGGGCGGTGGAGGTTCCAACCCTCGGTGCCTCGTTTGCCACGACAACCTTCATCGCGCTGAGACTATTGTTTCGCTTGTTTTAGGGTACCTAATGCGTCTACACACAAAAAAAGCAGCGTTAGTTGTTTTTCAAATATAACAGCTGTGATTCGGACCAAATTAGTATTGATCGCCATGAACACTAATTTGGTCCGACTCACAGCTGTTATATTAGAAAAACAACTAACGCTGTTTTGTTGTGTGTAGACGCATTCGGTACCCTAAAACAAGCGAAACAATAATCTCACCGCGATGAAGTTTTTTGTGGCTAACGAGACGCCGAGGGTCGGAGCCTCCACCGCCCAAACGAACCGAAGGTGTCCTGTCCCAGCTTATCGGTTTCCACAATCCAGCTTTCTGTCTCGCCATGTTCAACATCCGGTCCGCCATGAACTTGTCGTCCGTGCCGTTCGGCACGCGCTCTACGAAGGCGCTATACACCTCCCGGAGCTTGCATTTGTCGTTAACACGTTACATACTATTCGCCGGCGGGGGCGGGCTTGCCTCCATAGCGGGTACTACCGCCGCCGCCGCGGATGCATGGTGCTGTCAGCGGGGGATTCGATACATATGTGGGGTTCGGATAGGGGAGTTGGAAGTTGAAGGATTTGGAGGAGGGGAGGTTGCGGGGAGGAGGGGAGGATACTCATGTCATGATGGCCGTAGTCATATGAACATAGGGGGGGTTGACGGGAGGGGAGGGGGACAGGGGGTAGAGGCCCCTTCAGTGCGGGTTGCCATGGCAGTGAATAGGGCCAAGCACTACGTACGTACTGTAGCACAAAGCTCATCAAAGGTAGGGTCCGTGGGATAATGTATCGTCGGTAACATAAAACGGTGAGCGACAAGTCGTTCATTCAGCTCGCGGGTGTTACCATACCCGAGGAGGAGCAATAGCCGCGGCTCAAAAGGCGAGCGGCCGCAACGAACAAGACGGGCGGGTGGTGAATTTAGCCCCCTGGTGACAGGACAAAACCCAAAGCCAACTTATTACTTCCAGCCGCATGAAAAACGTGTCAGAGCTCGCCCTGCCCCCCCCGGGGCTCCTGGAACCCTTCGTAATAGTTTCAGGCCCCCACGCCTATGGGTGCGACCATGAGGCAAACTTTAACCCGGATAGCACATTATCTGTTTGTTCTTGTTGTACCCCCTACCCGACTCTTTCTCTGACCCCCTACCCGAACCCCCCGGAGTCAGCACCAAAACAAACCCGTGTTAGTTAATGGAACTCAGTTGGATTCCTTCCTTGACAGTTGCTTTGTCCTTACGCGCAGTAGTTACGTATGATACGCAAACCACAGTGCACAGAGGGGAGGGAGGCGTGAACGACGCTAATTTGTTTTTCAATGTTTTTCTGTTCGCTCTTCGCTGCCTCGCTCTTATATCGTTTCCTAAACAGCAACCAATTATATCATCCTTTTACACCCCCAAAACAAAGTATTTTCCTGTCAACAGCTTACTATGCTGAGACACAAACCTTACGACCGGAGCAAACCCAATTACACAACAGCAAACAACCGATCACACAAACAACCGTGACGTGCATACATACGGTAACTACTGCCAGTACATATACCCATTGAGTTTTCTCCAATGGTTTGTTTCTCACGTCCTTTCGTACGTACATGGTGTTCTCGCGCGGCGGCCTAAACCCCCGCCCTATATACGGAGAGATCACACAACCTCCGCACGTTGGCTAGGCCTTCTTTGATCGCTTCCTCTAAAACGTTAACACGTGCCTGGCGATGAAAACAACAGCATGATGGCTGTTGTTTTCATCGCCAGGCATGTGTTTACGTTTTAGAGCAAGCGATCAACGAAGCCCGCGCCAACGTGCGGAGGTTGTGGCAGCTCACCATGGATAGGGCGGGGGTTTAGGCCGCCGCGCGAGAACACCATGTGCTACGAAAAATACAGTGAGAGCGGGGTGGAGAAGGAGGTAGGTGAGTCAATAGTTCAGACCTGACACTTGTCGAAGGAGGGGGTGGGGGAAGGGGCACCCTTTAACAATAGAAAACATAACACAACAAAACAACAAATACACGAGCTGATCAGGGCATAACGTCATAAATACCGCCCGCCACGAATGCCGCATGCAATAGCAACTCCAATGTCACATATTTGGTATATCATACTGACCGCCATGAACAGTGGAGCAGGGTGACATCGCCAGTTTTAGTTTTTAAGGACCTAGGACTGGCGCTACCACCGCAAACGTGTTCCGACCCATCACAGGCCTTGGAAGAGGTCAATAATAGTCAGGCGTTTCCGACGCGTAATGCAAATAGAGGTATATACCGTTTTTTGGCTGAAACGGTTTCTGAATGACCTATCAAAGGCTCCTTAACCCAAATTCGTCGGAATGAGCTCATTTTTCGCATTTTTTTGTCGCCAGATTTTTCATTTTGCGCTTAGGTCATGTTTTGCTTTGTTCATCGGGCATATACTGTAGTACTTTGATTTCCCTTCAAAATCAGCTTTTGCGTGACTTACTAATGACGAATGACTTACTGTTAGTATAGAGCTCCTCAACTAAGGACCCCTCAGAAAAAACACGGTGCACCTTTACCGCAGCATAGCACGCGTCTTCCCTACGTACGAACACTTTTCCCCCTCATTTTCTTTTGGTTTCTAAACGAGCTGCTTCCAGGTGGTCCAAGGCGTGTTTGTACAATTTTTCACGCAAATATTCAAGCATCTGGATGCGTATCATCAATAGTAAGTCATACTTGACGCCAATAATTAACTATATACTGAAACCAAGTAACTACGAGGCGATGCCGGAATTTGCACCTTTACCGCACAAAGGCCCTAAGGTCCACGCCGTTTTCAAGAGATGAGCCCTGAACGTTTGCACACGTGTTCTATATGTCCCTGCCGAACCATTGACGGAAACAAATTTTTTTTTCTAGTCGAAATTCGGGATCCCGAACTAAAAAAAATGTCCCACACTATTTCCAAGTAGTTTGTCCCCAAATTCGTGGGCCCAGTTCTTATGGGGTTAAGACACAACTATCCCCAAAAAAAAAACGAACTATCATGTCAGTGGCAAGAAAAAGAAAACAAACAAACGTTGTATACCTGGTCGGCAGGGGTTCATAGAACATGCGTGCCACACTTCAGGGTCTGTCTGCAAACAACAAAAACGCCGTGAACTTCGGTAACTGAATACATTTTGGGTTCTATGCTTGAACCAGCCTGTAGAGAAAGCGAAACAGCGGTCACGACTGGTTCGTCTAACCGCGGATTGTCACGCCCAAAAACACCGATCAGGTTTACACCGAAACGACATTAACGGTGCCGATAACATAATAGTCGACGACATTGTATCCCACAAAACCACCAACCGAACGATAATAGGCTCGTATATATTACGGAAGGGGGTAGATTTTGTGCCGAGAGAACTCTTTTTGTTTCGGTGGTGAAAGCCGTCACCGCCTGCAGCGGTTGAGTCGGCTTTGTCCGCGGGCGCGCCGAAGTACCCCTAACGTATACCAGCACATAGTACGAAGCAAGTTTGGGTGAGACAACGCAGCTCCCGGAAGGTGGCTATGGACGGACTAAGAGACACGACGAAACGTATGGGTAGGACCACCGACCGGGGCAGGAGGCCTCATCCAATCGAACACTTACATTGAATGGTCGTTGGCAGCGTAAAATAATACAGTATGTAGTAAAATCGTTACCCAATCAGCTGAATCCAGATTTGGTCCGAATTACTCAGAGACTGTATGCAGGAGACGATCACTCCGTTAAAGCCTAATTCTCCTGCGATAACAGGGAAATTAATAGGCACAGAAACAATACAGATCTTCCCACCCACCCTACAGCTTAGTAGTCTTTTTCTGCTCGGTCATTTCAATTCCAGGGATGGGCGCCGCGCTGACAGCGCACTCAGCGCGGAGTTTATCCAGGGCGAGGACCCCTGCTTCGGAGCAGGAGGCCCCATCCAACCCAATGCTTACATTGAACGATCGTTGACAGCGTAAAATAATACTACTGTATAGCTTTCTTCTTTCGGAGTGGAATGTTTGTGAATCATCAAAGTTGAAGGTCTTTCATGCTACACATTGTCGGATGGCAAGGGTAATAACAACATACCCTGCACAGAAAAAACAGCAATATAAAACATGTGCCCGAGACTACTACTGCATATTTTCTGTCTGCTGGATTGCGAAGCCTAGCAGACATATTGCTGCTACGTACGTAGCCCACGGGCGTTCCAATGTTTTCCAGGTGTTTGTTGAGAGCAAAAACACAAGTTCTACACGCTCCTCAACCGCCGTGTAACCGTTGGATCGTCCCAACAGCTTCCAATTTCACGATCTCTTTACATATCATACGCCCGACGACACTGTCACGTCGTTGAAAAAAAAGACTCGCATTTGTTCCCTTACATGAAAAACGTCAAAAAACAAAAAACAAAAAATGATGAAAAATGTCAGAGCAAAACAAGTCAAAAACAGCGCCAACCTCGACAGCATGTCCGTGGAGGACCGGGTCCGTTGGACCGACCGCCGGCAGGCTGAGGTGGAGCACATCATTCGACGCCTACAAGGCATGCTCGGGGCCCTCAGCGTAAGTCGTAACTATGTTCGGCACCAGAAATGCGTTCTGTGTTGATGGTTTTCCTGTGTACGTATGATATGTTCGTCGGACATGTAGCAGGTGAAGGTGGAAATGATGTTGGGGGGCATTTCCACCTTCACCTGCTACATGTCCGAGGAACATATCATACGCACACAGAAAACCGTCACACAGAACGCATTTCTGGTACCAAACGTAGTTATGACTCACGTTGACGGCCCCAAGCATGCCTTGCAGGCGCCGGATGATTCGCTCCACCTCCGTCTGCCGGCGGTCGGCCCACCGGACCCGGTCCTCTACGGACATGCTCTCGAGGTTGGCGCTATTAGATTTGGTGCGGGAGAACACCAACCTGGGGCCGCTTTGCTTCTCGAGGTTGGAGCGGTGGGTACGCGCCTCACGTTCCTGCTCCCAGACAGCAGCAGCCTCCATCTCGTGGAAACTTTTTGTCGGGTTCGGCCCCGCGTCTGCCAACCGGGTCTCGAGGCGGCCCACATCGTCGGGTTCGTGGGGCGAAACCGTCTCCCCCGAGGCACCATCATCGCCACCAACACTAACACCACCACGGCCACCGCCACGGCCACGGCCTGTTAGGAGAAGCAACTGTCCATGAGTGGCAAAGCGGGCGGGGTGTGGTGAAGGGCATCGCTGTTACTTGTCTCTATACCTCGTAAATAATCCGAAGTGTGTCTGCAATCAGTACAGAGGTCTCTATACCTCGTAAATAATCCGAAGTGTGTCTGCAATCAGTACAGAGCAGAATGCTCCTGTGTCACGCACGCGTATCGGAACGTTATGTCGGAGCGAGAGCAATGCGTCGGGTGCGGCTCGACACTTCGAAGAGCAGAACGAGTGGGCAGGGCGATCGCCTTTTTTTGTATAGGCGTACAGTATTATAATAGTTCTGTAAGAAAAGAACTTCATAATACAGTATATTTACATCATGGTTGTTTGGTTTCACGTTCGGTGGTTGTGTATACAGGGCATAGCGTTTCTTTCAATCCACTATGGATCGCATGCTCGTGTATCTCTTTGCATGGAGGTAACCCTAACCCTTGTGTCGTAGTTTTGTGACCACAGAACTGGTACCCTTTTTAGGATGAAGAATCGGCACGGACACTGGGTGTGCTGGATGTCGACGGGTAGAAAGGAAGGTTTAATGTTAAGAACACACACACCTAATGCGACGACAGCCGTCTGCACCAGGGCATTGGTTAGGTGTTGCGCTGTTGCGCTGGCGCAACATTTCGCCAAAATAATCGTTTTCCGCAACAGTCGCCGCGAGGCTGGTTGCGCGCAGCGCAACACGCGATTTTGGGCGCGCAACATTTTTCGCCGCAGGCGAAATTTTGTGTTGCGCGTTGTATTCTCGCCGGAGGCGAGAAATGTTTTTGGGGTTCTTTTCTTCTAAATAATTAGTCGTAATTGAACATCTGTTAGGCCCCTTGTCCTATTCGCCATAGTCGAGAACAAAGATTAGGCACCTTTTGCTATTCGCCGTAGCCAAAAATTAAATAAAAGGCTTTTTACTTAGTTTTTAGGCGTATATTCGCGCATAGATTTCATTGTTTTCGCCTCCGGCGGCCCTCCGGGGGCCCCTGAGGAGGGCTTGCGCGCCTGCGGCGCGCAACACGCGCCGCAGGCGTGTTGCGCTGCGCTGCGCGCAACAGAGGCCGAACCACTAATTAATGCCCTAGTCTGCACTACATTAGGTAACATACGATAGACTTATCAAGAGTGTATGTCTGGGCAGTTTTTCAACGACGACTGACCACCCTGGCCTCTCTGACTGATTGATTGATGTATTGACTGATTGATTGGTTGGTTGGTTGACTGATTGGTTGACTGATGCTGCCAGGATGATGAAAGCGACCACATGGCCTCGTGGAAGAAACTAGATGAGGATCAGCTGAGGTTATCAGCTATAGCCAGAGACGAAGAGAAGGAGGTAGGTGATGATGATGGAGCTATTGTTCCCTGAAACTGCAGTGAACAATAGCTCTATCATCATCACCTACCTCCTTCTCTTCCTCTCTCGCTTGAGCTCTTAACCTCAGCTGTTCCCCACCAAGTCTCTTCCACGAGGCCATGTGGTCGCTTTCATCATCCTGGCAGCATCAGTCAACCAACCAATCAATCAGTCAATCAGTCAGTCAGTCAATCAATCAGCGAGGCCAGGGTGGTCAGTGGTCGTTGAAAAACTGCCCAAACAGACAGTTTTGATAAGCCTATCGTATGTTACCTAATGTAGTGCGGACGGCTGTCGTCGCGTTATGTACCTCCGTGCAAAGAGGTACACGAGCATTCGATCGATAGTGAATTGAAAAAAAACAGGGATGCGTATTTCCTCGCCCGGAACCCAAATTTTTCCGGGAAACAGCCTTTTTCAGCTTTTCGGAATTTTTTCTCCTATTTCCTCTCATTCGAGGGAAAAAAGGCGTAATTTTTTGGGGGGGGCAAAAATTATCATCCCCGGGTGGCCAATGCACTACGTGAAGCACAAGTGTAAGATGCCTTCAGGCCTTCGGAAAGTCATTTTCGATCATTTCCACTCTACACTCTACCTGCACCAGGTACACAGTATTAAATAGTAGTATTAATAGCAGTTGCGCACAATGCAAGTACTTCTTGTTGAGTAAATAAATGTGCATCGGTTTGAGTTGATTTTTCACTTGTTCATGTCCTCGTTTGATTTCGTCCTGCAGCCGAAGCCATTTGATACTGGAATAATATGACTACTACTGCCGTAGTGCTGATAGAGAGTATACTTATGTCGCGAGGTAAATCAGCAACACTAGGGGAAAGCAGGACGTGGGCAGTTAAAGTAGTGCGCTGCTTCGTACGCGTGTAGCGATCACGACCTTTTCCACGACCAGAAACTGAAAACATGGGTGCTGGACGCCTCAACGAAATTCCAGCGTCCCAGCTGCATCTGCGCCGAGTTCACCCTTTCCATTCGAATATGCTACTAGTAGCTCCTATATATGATTATATTTTATAATATTCATAGTACATTACATTCCTTCGATGGTTCCTCTAGCCATAACATCCAATCCCTCTGTATGATATCTGCGTGATATAACAACAGGGGCCTGTGGGCGCCTACGTAGCGCTCTGCTCTGCTGCACAGCTTACTCGTAGCAGCGTTAAAAAAAAAAAACGGGGTTTCCATTCGATATGGAGGCGTTATTTTCCCGGGGATAGGGGACGCAAAAAGTATTTCCTCTGAAAAAAAATATTACCTCGAACCCTATTAATTTCGGGTAATTACCGCTACCGGGAAATACGCATCCCAGAAAAAAACGTTATGCTCTGACCTGTATACACAACCACCGAACGTGAAACGAAACAACCATGATGTAAATATACTGTATTATAAAGTTATTTTCTTACAGAACTATTATAAGGCCCGTAAGGCCCTGTATGAATGCCTAATACAATGCGTACATGGTATATATACAAGGTTTCTGCGCCTGACGGCGCATCGCTTCAACGAAAGCAGTCCCAAGACTGGTTTTAACCGGTCTTTGGAAACCCAGCAGGCGTGTTCTGAGGAACCGGTAAAACAAATGCGCGGTTTTACCGGCTTAGACCGGTCACCGTAAAAAAACGGAATCAAAACGCGGCTTAATATACATATACATTTATATCCATATCCAGGCGCGTCGGTAACATAAAATAAATATGATACGAGCCTTATTCCTCTAGCCCCCCCAAAAGCCAACCTTGGAACTCGTACTCGGTATCGTACTCGGTATCAAGCGCACAATAGACCTGGTTCCGTGAAATAGAAAACGGTAAAGCAGAAATAAAATAGTATAGCCCTGTTCCCCTACAGAAGGCAGCTCAAGGTGCAAATGCAGCACAGGTGCTGATTATACAGGTGCTAGCTGAGAGGGACATATGCGTAAAGTCCGCCCTCTACAATAATAGCCCGTAACCGCTCTTCTTGCCGAAATGGACACCATAATCATCCAACGTATTCCCTTTTTCCCCTCGCTGCCTCGGAAAGGTTTTTGCTTTGGCATGGCCGGGGGGTCTTTCTAGCGAGCAAGGCTAGACTCACCCTCAAGCGGACCGATACCTTCTTGCTGCTGCGCACCCGCCGCGAAGCGTGTGCAGCGGTAGAGTTGGATCGGCACTGGTGCGTCAGGCGCAAAAGTCCAGATGCACGGGCCTTTTTGGCCGTCGGTGTAGACAGCAATGTCCATCTCACTTTTGTGCGCGGAGGCAGACGCCATCAGAAAGGTGGACGGACACTACGTACACAGCCCTAGGTATGTTTGCTAGAGGGAGCTGTACTGTCTCAGTAACCTGGCTTCGCCATCAAAGGAGGAGGGAGCGTGTGGCGACGAGCTGTTGTTGGACTGGTCAATCCCTTCAGCGCGAGAATTTTTATTTTTCAGACCAAGCACCCTGAGTGCAACGAGAGAGAAAGCGAGGAGCCGACTGGGAAGGACAGCAACGAGAGCGTGTACGGACGGAGCGGGTCGAGTGTGGTCGTGCTAGGACTGGCCGAGCGGCACCGGAGCGGCGCGCCTGAGCAGCAGCACAGCAGCGCGCCGGCGCAGCAGCACAGCAGCGCACAGGAGAAGCGATCCGGAGCACGGACGACATCGACCCGTGACGGACGAACATTTTTGTTTTTCTGTTGACAAATTCTTCGCTTTTTCCCCCGAATGTTGTTGTTGGGTCGGTGTGGATGACGTCACTGGTTTTGTAGAGAGACGCGGCAGAGATGGCGCGGACACCCCGGGTGCCTTCATTGTGTGCCTGATCGTGGAAGACCCCTTCAATGTGGAACGATTCCTAATCAGTGTCGATGTTTATAATGCTGTGCCTAACACAGACCGTTCAGGATAGATTCGGGTAATTGTCAAAGGACATGATGGCTTTGGTTGGCTGTTCTTTTTCACTTTGTGCCCGCGGACTGTCATTCTGGCAGCACTTCAGACAGCAGCTGCGTGCTCCATCTTGTTCCAACGCCTACCATTTGTTTTTGTACAGACAGCACTTCAGACAGTAGTTACGCTGTAGTCGGCAAATTCATTGGTAAAGAGTGGGAGGGGGGGGGGGGGGGACGATGCTGCTGTAGTCGAATGGAGATTGCGGGCGTGTAGTTCAGTTTTGGACACGCATAACATGCTGTAGGGAGTTTAGGTGTACCTCTTCGGACTTGTGTATCCTTTCCCTGCTAAGTGTACGTGTTCTTTAGGATTCTCTGATGGCTCTAGCACTTTTGTGACCACGGGCCGTGATCTTGCTAGATCAGACTATAGGGATTAGCAACTGAAACGAGTTTAATGTGAAGAAAACAACAACAACAACAACAAAACAACAACAACAACAACAACAACATATATATAACGCACTGTCGCACATTCTCATTATTTAGGCAAAAGGTTGCAGCCCAAGGTGCAAATGCAGCACAGGTGCTCATTATATAGGTGCTCGCTGAGGGGGACCTTACATAGTTGTCATATTTCAGTTTATGGGCCAATAGTCATAAGTGCGTATTCCTGTCGTTTTTAGTCTTGCTCTGTTGGCGCTGTTTTTTCGGTCCATTTCATTTCGTTTCATTTCATTTGGTTTTTTATTGGATGTCGCATCTCCTCTGGGAGAAGCACGACACTTTCTTTCTTTTACTTTGTCATGCTTTTGTTTGGTTGCTTGATTGTTAATTTGCTTCAGTATGTTTACTTTTATTATTTTTCCTTTTCGCTTTTTATCTTTTTTATTTTATCTTTTTTCTCTTGCATGCACCTGGATTGCTGGCAGGGTAGGTCTTGCCTGTCGTATATGGCATTGCATTGTCTGCTCTGCTTACTGCACTGAGCGTAGTATCTCTGTGTCGTAGTTTTGTGACCACATAACTGGTACCTTTTTAGTATGAAGAATCGGCACGGACACTGGGTGTGCTGGGTGTCGACGGGTAGAAAGGAAGGTTTAATGTGAAGAACACACACACACATTATATGGCTGGCGCAAAAAGGCCGCAACTCGCTCAACTTGGCGCTCAGGGCTCCAAATGCGAATAATCCAACGTTCAAAGCACTACTGTCCTAGGTGCTTAGAAGAATACGCTGCGCTCAGGGCTCGAAATACGGCACAGATAGAATGTTGCCTTGAATGTGAAATGTGTTGTGAGACCGGCCAAGAATGTCTCCCCGTTATTTGTTAGCTCGTATAATTGATATAAACTCAGGCCGCCAGAAAGGTTATTGGGTTTCCAGGGACGCACTACGTATACATTTAGATGCATAACACCTTCACGTTTAAGTTTAAACTTAACTTTAAATTTAAGTTTGACTTTAACTTCAACACTAGTTTTAAGTTAAAGTTTAACTTTATCTTTTAAGTAGGACCGAACTCCCGGCTAGGGGATAAATTACTTGGAATTAGAGTGGAATACGTGGTTATGTATGCTGCGTATGTTATGTATGATATGTATGTACACTGCAGCAGAAACATGTTACAGTAAAAAAGGTTCAAGTAATTTGGCGCTCCTTGTACGCTTGCGAGCAAACCCCGTGTCCATGAGCATCCTACAGTAATAATACCACACATACATTTATTTGGGCGTTTGACCTCCTACAGGCAGGGTTATTAGTTTTTGGTACGCACGCTACTTTTCGTGTATAAGTAAGCGCGACGCGCATCTCCGTCAAACATGTGTTAATGTGTTCATATGTCACCGTACTTACTGCCCGCAGCGCTAAGAAAAAGCGGAGCAAAAAAACGAAAATCACAACAGGTCATCCATCACGATATGAAACGAAAAACGACGCTTCCATGGTTTGAAACAGTAAATCCACACCAGGGTTTTATAATTAGTGGCCCAGCGCGTGGTGCGCACAGCGCACCACGGGCAAAAAACGTGGTGCGCGTCGCGCACCACGAGCCGGAGGCGAGGTGCGCCCCCGCAGGACCTCGCCTCCGCAGGGGCCCCCGGAGGGCCCCCGGAGGGCCGCTGGAGGCGATTTTTTTTACATATATGCGTAAATTTAATCAAAATGTGTGTCTCATTCGCTCTTCTTACCCTATAGTAGGCGTGAGTCAGACTGACTTAGAATGTCATGCAAAGAGCAAAGAAACAAGGACAGACGCGGCTGCACAAAACTGCATGCATACCTGATGGATGTACCATCAATACCTAAAGCGCTAACATGTCAGCGCGCAGGTCAACGCTGGGGAATCTTTGAAATGTTGAAATTAATTGATTCGCCCCTTTATCACCCCAATTTCCGCCCTGTGCCCTGTAGAGATGGCTCCCGGATTCGTGGGAACCGGGTACCCGGAGGCGGGTACCCGGAACCGTCGGTACCGGTATCGTCCCGGTTCCATTTTCATTACCCGCGGTACTGGGTATACCGGGTACCCGGGTTCCCGGGTACCCGGGTACCCGTTATTAGTTTCGCTCCACGGAACCCCCGATAGACAGCGCACAGCGCACAATGCACAGCATACCCTACCTACCTTCACACAACACGCCATACACACACACGAGACCCCTACCAGCTACCAGCGGAATAGAGATGGCTCCCGAATTCGTGGGAACCGGGTACCCGGAGGCGGGTACCCGGAACCGTCGGTACCGGTACCGTCCCGGTTTCATTTTTATTACCCGCGGTACTGGGTATCTCGGGTACCCGGGTTCCCGGGTACCCGGGTACCCGGGTTCCCGGGTACCCGGGTACCCGGGTTCTTTCGCATTTTTATTCATTGAGAGAGACGACCGCAAGGCTTGTCCTCCCACCTTCCGCCTCACCACGCCTCACCACCCCGTCTGAGGACCGTTCATGCCGCTCAAACACAAGAGTCGAGCAAAATGCACATGTAACCCCGGATACACGTACGGGAACCCGGGTACCCGGGTACCCGAGGAACCCGGGAACCCGGGTACCCGGGTACCCGGGATACCCAGTACCGTGGGAACCCGGGACGGTACTGGTCAAATCCCACCGATTGCGGTACTGGTACCGGTTCCAATTTTCGAATCCGGGAGCCATCTCTAGTGCCCTGTGCCCTCCGGAATATTGGGGACCAAGGGTTTCCGTGTATTCACGAGGCATTATTATCACGGGGCAGCTTACTCATCCAAGCGTTTTTTCTCATTTGATTATCATTCGAACCATTGAAACATTCAAACCACCTCTTCCTCTATATTTGCGAGCCTTTGAAGCCTTATCTGATCGTCGGACACATAAAAACGTCATAAGTGTGAACTTGGTTCCCTAAAAAGGAAATCCACAGAGAAATTCAGCATGAAATTGTCGAAAAAATCACAAAAAAGGCCGCAATTTGTTTTTTCGCCTTCGGCGAAAACAGACCCAAATTTGTTTTTCGCCTTCGGCGAATTTCGCCCCGCACAGTTTTTTTGGGCCTGCGGCCCAAAAAGGTGCGGGGACCAAAAACGGATGTGCGGCAAGCCGCACATCTACTCCTTTCCGTGGTGCGCTGCGCCGATTTCTCAGAAAAATGGTGCAACTGCGCAACATTTCACCGCCTATTTTTAACCCTGATCCACACCTCGGACATATGGCAGTCTACAGGAGGGCATTCATTAGTGCTTCTGCCTCAAGCCCCCCGCAGGGCCTCCCGGGAGGCCCCCCGGAGCCCCGGAGGACCCCCGGAAGGCCGCCGGACGCGAAACAATTGCGACCTGTGCGCGAATATGCGCCTCAAAACTAAGTAACAAGCCTTCATATTTATTTTTGGCTACGGCGAAAAGAAAAAAGTACCTCAAAAACAATAAGCCTACGTCGAATAACAAAAGGTACCTAATATTTGTTTTCGATTATGGCGAATAGGACAAGGGGCCTAAAAGATGTTCAATTACGACTCATTACTAATTACTAAGAAAAAAGACCCCCAAAACATTTTTCTCGCCTCCGGCGAGAAATAAACGCGCAACAAATGTTTTCGCCTGCGGCGAAAAATGTTGCGCACCCAAAAACGCGTGTTGCGCTGCGCGCAACCAGCCTCGCGGCGATTGTTGCGGAAAACGGTTATTTTGGCCAAATGTTGCGCCAGCGCAACAGCGCAACACCTAACTAACTCTTTTTTTTTCTTTTTTTTTCCTTCCCATCTATTATCTTCGCACTTCCGTCTTTCTCCCTCCCTAGTCGTAACTCAGATCCGGGGTCACAAAGTAGGCTCCTCTCCCTCCTCCCCCACTACGGTTCTTGCCTTGGTTTTTATCGCGAGAAGGTTTCAGCACTTTCTTCCCTCGTCAACTTTCGTCGAATTTTGCTTACCCACGCTATAATATGCGCTCTCGACAGTCGGTGTCATTTGAGAATAAAAACCTTCATGGGGAGAATCGAACCCTCGACATCCGGCCCTACAGGCTTCGTGGCTACCAGTTAGACCACCGGGGCGACCGTCTACAGTACAGTAAATCGCCATATAGGCCTTTCAGGGCAGATATATTTATGATCTGTATGATCTGCATGATGTGTATGATCTAGCTCATGTTGCCGGGTGGGAGCTGTATTATACGCATGGTCTAGTACATGTTTTCTGGGGTTGATCTGTACTACACAGATCCTGCACAGCATATATCTGACAACGGCAGGTTAGGTTCTAGATTATCTAGATGATTTATCTGTAGATGACGTATCTGTAGATGATTAATCTGTAGATGATGTATCTGTAGATTATGTATCTGTAGATGACGTATCTGTATCTGGTGTATCTGTAGATGATATATCTGTATCTGATGTATCTGTAGATGTATCTGTAGATGATGTATCTGTAGATGATCTATCTGTCCGAGGTGTGAAACAGTCACCCATTTTACACTTCATCCTCGATCGACGACAGCGACACGGAAAATAAAGAGACCATCATCACCGCATCACCAATCCAAACGGACGCCAACCACAGTTACTTTTACCACGTACCAGGTAATAACAGGCACTTACAACACTATGTAACAGGTGAAAATTTGTGTTATGATGAACAAAAAAAAAAAAGGTGTGAGATCGAGGATTTCGTCGACACTCTTCTTTGCAAGCGGATAATTTATTAATATTTCTATATCGATGTCTTGAAATAGTATGGATCATTCAAAGTTTCATGCTATCGCGTCCCTCTTTCGTCAAAATGAGTTAATCCACACTGAGCTCAAGTAATTAATTCATCCATTTCATCCACCCCTACCCTACTCTGTGACTAAAATAATAAAATAATCAAATAATCAAATAGGCAAGGACCACTTGATTTATTGGTTATGCACACAAAAAACATTTCAAGACAAATTGTTTGTACAGGAATCATACTGCAGATGTAAAGATTAAAATACAGCAGTACACGGAGGTATTAACCTGAGTTATTTGACCTGGGGATAACACACATAACGTTTCGCTCAAATCATGCACCGCCACGCTTGCTTAACCCATTCAGATCCCACACTAATTCCAAGTAGTTTGTCCCCAAATACGTGGGACCAGTTCTTAAGGGATTAAACAAAACAGAACGAAGCAAAACCCTTTCGTTACACACATCCCCTCACCAGGCCCTCCCGGATCGCCTTCGCCCATACTTCACACCATGGTACTGCTTCAGTGGGGATACAGCACATCAGTAGAGCAGCAGAGGCGATAACGCCCGAGGTGGTGCATTTGGTGCCAATTTTAGTTTTTGCGTAAGTAAGCGAACGGTTATGCTTGTTTGACGATGACTCGCTTAGTGATGCCAAGTTTCGTGATGGCATAATACGGTTGGTTGGTAGGGTTGGTGGTTACTATTAATAATAGAGCTGTGAGGTCGGCAAGACTCAAGTTGCCAACTATGATGGTCATTGCCTGGAAGTTATTTGTCGAACAAAATGTTAATAACAAGAACACACAAATAAGCATATCGTTACTACACGACATGCTTATCGATTTATTATTATTATTGCCATCCGACAACAATGTGCAGCATGAGCTTCAACATTGATCACTCATAACATTCCCGAAAGCAGAAAACCACGGAAACACAGGAAACCTATGCGCAAAGTCTAACATCCTTCTATGCCTACTTCCCGCCCAGATGTATCCACAATACTCCATTTGTTGTCCTTGCTCCCTCCTTCTTCCCAATATGCACTCTTCACGTAGTTTAAGGGGCCCCTTCGGTCATGATGAAACAAGAGTACTTGAGAGTTGGGAAATATATACTTTTCGTTTTTTTTACAGCAATACTATTTCTGGTATAATAACACCATATCAGTACTCCTTACGGAAAACGGCATAGCTCCAGTTCTAATGCTCAGACCTTTGACCGACAAACGTATAACTTGTTCGTTATAGTCTCTAGGAGGTATTGGGACCCTTGTATCGGCAAGGGAGGGCAAGCATTGCTGTGTTTGCATCACAAAACGAATGTGCCCCGCAGCAAGATTTTGATCGTTTCGGAGCTCCTGTTCGGTATCTACACTCTGCTGTGGCCACGTAGGACGCTACGGGCGGCCGAACTAGAGGCCCAGGTACGTTCACGTGCTAGTGCTCGGCGTCCTCGTCGAAAATCTGAGTTAAACCAGTATCAGCAGCCGGAGAAACTGCAATTTTTCAAATTCGTCTTGGGTACCAGGGGTATGGCGAGTCGTTTTCGAGCAAGATGCACTTTTCGTGACGAACAAGGCGTCTGATCGATATGCCCCCCGAGACACAAATGTTTACCATGATCTAGGCTCTTTTCAACTACTCATTGGGTGAAATTATGAGCATTAGAACTGGAGAAATGTCGTTTTCCGTAGGGAGTACTAACATTGTGTTATTATACCAGAAATAGTATTGCTGATGTAAAAAAAACGAAAAATAAATATTTTTCAACACTCAAGTACTCTTGTTTTATCCAAGGGTACGCGCGGTAAAGGTCGGGACGGGAAAATGTGGTCGGGACGGGAACGGTACGGTACGGGAATGGGAAACCGTCAGATTTTTCGTTCCCGACCGCGATTTCCCGACCGGTACCATCGTCAGTTTCTGTTCCCGAGCTCTACCGTCCCGCGGTAATGGGCGTGTTCCCGTTCCCGACTGTTTCCCATCCCACTGTCTGCCCATTCCCGACTATTCCCGTCCCGCTGTCCGCCAAGTCCCGACTATTCCCATCCCACTGCCATAAGTGATTCCCGTCCCATCCCGACCATGGGGCACAGCTTCTCCCATCCCGCTTCTCACTATTGGGGCAGATATTACCAATTTATTTACCGCCGATTTTTTCGTTTTCCCATCGCATGACCATGGATGGATGCAAGTGCATGTACTGCATATTTTACTTTATATTTCCGAACTATAAAAACAAATCGTCTACGCCGAGTCTACGCGCGAATACATATTTCCTTTTTTTCCCCTCTCGTTTTTTTTTTTAAATTTTAAACACGAACTTAAAATTTGTATCATCCATTCAATTGGCCCCCCTCACACTTCGCTATTTGAAAAAATGGTACGGATGTGCTTCGGCGCTTCAAGCAGCGCCAAAGCAATCAGCCCCGGTTCCTGCTCCTATTGGTAGTGTTCTCGCGAATGCTATACTCGTCTATCGTAGCATATCAATACGTCGAAGTCACAAGTCGGTAATAATATAACTAGACACGTAGAAGCTACGAGGAGTACTATTAATAGTACTCGTACTCGAAGACTTTTGATTATATTTCGCTCTTTTCAGCCGTTGTCTCCAGCCTGTGTTCCCGACCGTGTTCCCAACCATTCCCGACTGCGTTTCCCGACCGTATCCCCGACCCGGTTCCCGACCTATTCCCGACCTATTCCCGACCCATTCCCGACCCATTCCCGACCCATTCCCGACCCGTTCACCGATCATTTCCCGTACCGCCGAAAAATTGTTCCCGTACCGTACCGTACCGCCAAAAATCGGTTCCCGTCCCGTCCCGTACCGCCAAAGAATCGTGTCTTCCCGTCTAATCCCGTCAACCAAATGGTTTCCCACCTTCCCGTCCCATTCCCGTACCGCGGTAAACAGACGGGAACATTTTCCCATACCGCCCTTCGGGAAGACCCAAAAATTTTCCCGCCTGCGGCGGGCAAAACGGTCCCATCCCGTACCGCGCGGAGCCTTCGGCACCGCGCGTACCCTTGGTTTTATCATGACCGAAGGGGCCCCTTAAATTTTGATGTGTTGCAAACAGTGTAAATACTGGCTGTACTTCTATACACACTGCTGTAATCAATTCGAACGTAGCCGGACCCACACCTACAAGAAAAGGATGAAAGGAGCGGGTGAGACCCGCATTTCGAGTATTAATACGTACTGTAGTATTGACCACATACATACTATACCTAGAAATGTCGCATACTCGTTAGGTTTCCGTATACTTTTGGACCTGCTCTTTGTGTGTTCTTTGCATTAAACCGTCCTTTCCACCCGTCGACATCCAGCACACATATTAATAGTGCCTGTCCCGATATTTCATCCTAGAGAGATACCAGATACACGCTCGTATGCGGTCACACAACCACGACACAGAGATGCTACTACGTTGCAATGCAGTCAGCAGAGCAGACAATACAATAAAATATTCGACAGATACGACCTACCCTGCTAGCAATCCAGATGCGTGAAAGAGAGAAACAAAAGAAAAGGAAAAGCGGAAAGGAAACATGAAAATATGAAACAAAAAAAAGTGTCGTGCGTTCCCCGGAGTAGACGTGACAGGCAATACCACTCTGTCCCGATATATGAGCACCGTTTATATTGAATATACATGTATAAAAGTTTCTTATATTTAGAGACAGAGTGGTATAATATAATTAACAAATAAAAATAAAACAGGAACCATTTGCTAAGAGCGCCTATTATAATAGTAACGTGGGTAGGCGGAATCCGACGCAAGTCGACAAGTCGACGAGTGAAGAAAGTGCTGAAATCTTCTCGCGATAAAAATGCAAGGCAAGAACCGTAGTGGGGGAGGAGGGAGAAGAACCTGCTTTGTGACCCCAGATCTGAGTTACGACTAGAAAGGAGAGAGAAAGGAAGGGCGAATATAATAAATGGGATGGACAAAAAACAAAAAGCAAACAGAGAAGAACCGAGAACGAAAGGGAAGGATAGTCAACCAAAGCACAACTAAAGCACCCTCCAGGCAGCCGAGGCAGGTTTTGTACCGGTAGTACAGAGAGGTCCTACCAACTACTACTACTGCTGTAGGCGGTCTGGTACCTTGCACTTGCTACCCTGCCTGCGGTCTCCTTTGTGATTTGGTCAACCGCGGTTTGCATTCTGTACCCAACAACATGGGGGCTGGGGTCAAGACATACATACGACGTACGTATTGGTGCACTAAAGTGATAACGTTACATACCGATATTACGTGTAGCAACCTCGTATTGTTAAATGGTTGTTGACTCGGCCGGGTGAAAAATGAAAAAATAGCATCCATCCGAACATACCTTTTCATTACTATTAATAGCCTTATTACTCTTCTATTAATACCATATTTCTATTAATACCATATTACACAGGTTTTGATCTTGCTCGAGACTTGAGTGAGACACGTATACCAGGATACTACTCACTGTACTATTTAGGTCGCCTCCTCAGCTGATGTCGGCCGTGTCGGGACGCGAGGGAGGTATTGTAGAGGCACCTCCTTGCCACGTATCAAGAAAAAAAGTGCACGTCAAGGCCTCGGCCAAACCTGTCCAAGACCCCGACACGGCCGACATCATCATCCGATCTGAGGAAGCGATCTCTATATTGGCGTCGACGATTACCTGAAAATCGGATCACGGGGAAAAATAAAAGTGGCAAATCGTACGCCGCTGTGGCAGCCAGGGCTATTTGTCCCGCTGTACCTGTGAACACGGCGACTGCTGCAGCGTCTTCCCACTCGTGAGCACCGCCCAGCTTTGCCTCGCTCAGCACGCCCCCCCCTTGCTCAGGCACAGAGTAGGGGAACGCCAGCTATCCGCACCACAGACACTCCAAGGCTAAACAAAAACTTTGACGCAATCGGCGAGGACGAAGAATACTCCGGCGAAAGTTGTAAATCAGCATCTGAGGAACACGACTGCGACAATCGTAGCAGTCGCCGTCGTGTTCCTCAGATGCCGACTCTCCACTTTCGCCGGAGGGTTGGTAGTCCTGCGCGATTGCGTCAAAGTTTTTGTTTAGCCTTGGAGAGGTCGGGGCGTGCTGGGCGAGGCAGAGCTGGACGGCGCTCTCGAGTGGGTAGACGCTGCAGCAGTCGCCGTGTTCACAGGTACAGCGGAATGAGTAGCCTCGGCTGCCGCTGTGGCGTATATACGATTGGTCACTTTTCTTCTTCCCCATGACCCGATATTCTGTTAAGAGTTCAGATAATCGTCGACGCCGATATAGAGGTCAGCCTCCTCAGATGAGATGATGATGGTGTCGGCCGTCTCGGAGTCTTGGACAGGTTTGGCCGAGGCCTTGGCATGCACTTTTATTTCCTGATATGTGGCAAGAAGGTGCCTCTACAAGACCTCCCTCGCGTCTCGCAAGAAGAAATTCTATGTGTGTGTGTGTTCTTCACATTAAACCTTCCTTTCTACCCGTCGGCATCCAGTCTATAGGATACCGTGAGAGAGCAGGCGTCCTCATTGGAGGGCCCTTTGCTCCCTGGAAGCGTTCTGGGTTTGTATTCCCGAACGTCAACCATTATGAAGACTATCCATGACGGCAGGTCTCGTAGACCGGACGTTGGTTAACATATCTTCATGGATGGAATTTTGTGAACAGAGGTTGACCATGTCTACGTACCCTATCCTCCACAAAAGTAAGTAGCAAATGTACGAGTAAGTGAGGTACAGGTTGTTCATGGTTGAGTGGCAGAAAGACGAAGCGAATAAGATGCATTGCATTGTTTAGTCGCTTACTGCAGTATAACGTATATCATATCTCTGTCTGTGTCGTAGTTTTGTGACCACAGAGCGTGTATCTGTGTATCTCTAGGAGGAATAATAATCGGCACGGACACTGGGTGTGCTGGATGCTGGATGTCGACGGGTAGAAATAACGAAATAATGGTTTAATGTGAAGAAAACACACACCGACTCTCTCACAAGAAACATGAAATCGGGCTAAGGCTGAATTTCTTATTATGGGCGTGCGCGAAATCATTCCTTCTTGTTGCGCTTTCTTATATCGGTCCCCGAGAAGACGTTTTCCCTGTGTGTGTGTTCTTAACATTAAACCTTCCTTTCTACTCGTCGACATCCAGCACACCCAGTGTCCGTGCCGATTCTTCACCCTACGTACTATCCAATATATACTCGTAGTACGACTAGTGCTCAACGAATGTGGCCTTGGCCCCAGGCCAGCCACAGGAAGGGGTGTACCTTCTTGAAGAGTGGCGTAGTTTAGGCACTGACTACTGTAAGCTATTACGGGGGGGCATAGTAAACACTAGTAAATAGGACCAAATATGGTGAGTAAAAATAGGTAAATATATCGTAGGTTTTGTCTCTACCGTAGGTCCTATTTACTATTACTACGATCCTCCGCAATCAGAGTTTTCTTTTTTCTTTTTCTTTTTCAGATGTTCAGGCTGACTTCCTTTTGAGTTACTTGCTTATGAGCGGGGGTTGGTACTGCCGTACCATGGTAAGTTGTACCTGGTAGAGCGTATATCACATACACATATAGTACTTACTGCAAGATAACAAACCTCCCTGGGACGAAGTTCACAGACAGATGAGTTTCTCCGAAACAAACTATATATCATACCAAGATCATACGTATACGAATACATAGAGGATGGAGGGGCACAGGGGCACATACCACGAAAGTGGCAGGGCGTTTGAAGTTTGGATTTGGGATGATCTCGTCAGGACCGTTCGATAAACACAGCAGACACGTCGCTCGGCACTATTAACGTGTGCACCCTCCCCGTTGATGAGATCAGCACACGAAATCGTCCTATTAACTATTCATAAAGGTGCCTCAAAAGTGCGCCCCCCATCAAGTTCCAAATTTCGCAGTCGTTTTGGTCGCTTCGATAGAGATGCACGTGATAAAAGTGTACCAGTATCTATCTACAGCAGTATCTATCTACTCTATATATATACTATCTACCGTATCTACCGTATCTACCGTATCTACCGTATCTACCGTATCTACCGTATCTACCGTATACCTATCTATCTATCTAGTTTTTAATATCTATCGTATCATATATCTACTGTATCTATCTACCTGCAGTATCTATCTATCTATCTATCTATCTATCTATCTATCTATCTATCTATCTATTTATCTATCTATCCATCTAGCCATCCATTTTGTTTTTTTTCCATCCCATTTACTATCTTCGCACTTCCGTCTTCCTCCCTCCCTGGTCGTAACTCAGATCCGGGGTCACAAAGTAGGCTCCTCTCCCTCCTCCCCCACTACGGTTCTTGCCTTGATGTTTATCGCGCAGAGGGTTCAGCCTTCCCAACGCTCGTCGATTTTCATCGAATTTTGCTAACTCACGCTCTCGCGCTTTCAGCTATTCAAGATATTTTTTGCAAGAAGTCCCTACGAGCATGCACTCGGCGGGGCTCGAACTCGCGATCTCGACGCTAGCAGGCTTCGTGGTTACCTGCTAGCCCACCGGGGCGACCGGCTACCTATTTTATTATTTACTGAACTACTGCTGTAGTTCGCGCGATGCCCACGAAGATCTGAAAATAGAGTCAACATTGATAACGCGCGATTCTCATTTGCATACCGAAATAGAGTTAAAGTTAATTATATCAGCATCATGATAGATACCTGGTACGTACATACATACCTGGCACCTGGTATCATATCATACCTGTGTAATAGTTTGAAAGGTACGGTCAGCGCCAACGCTGGCTTTATAGAACGGGACGACCCCAGCACCGCCTCGGGGTTGTCGGTAATGGTCAGCACGCGACAGACAATAAGAAAGACTCAGCACGACGCGAGAACCAGGATTTTGCTGGTTGTGCCCCTGCTCCTCTCTCCTACAGTACCCATATGCCGCGAGACGACGCTGACAAGCTCTGAATTGTGAGACGGTGTTGATAGGAAGACAGACTACCGTACCATACTTAAGAATCCACCATTTTTATCTTAAAAACTTGCTTGATTCGATGTGGCCCTACCGCCGTGGGGGTGGGAGGGCTGCTTATTCGCTTATTCCCTACAGCGGTAGTTCCTACTATTCATATTCATAACGACCACACCGAACACCGAATGGTCCTGATATGTATCTTGTTATCGTGCCAAAATGTGCCTTTTTCCTTCGGGGGGTCTCAATGAAAAGGGGGCTATAGGCTACATTATACCCAGCGCGGCTCTCACCGGAATGCATGATGATCTCGCCGCTTGTGGAAGTCGTAGTGACTGACAATTCGGGTGCTGCTGTGGACGGGCTTCTTTGACTGGCGCGTTGGGCGTTGCTGCCAGAGTTTCGGACGCTTCGGCGTTACCGGTATGCCCTTGGGGCACGCTGGAAGTAAAGAGGCTCTTTTAGGTACTCGTACCACTAAAGAGCTAAAGTATCAGAGGGTACCGGTAAGCGGGCTGCCCCCGGAGAAAAACGCGTTGATCTTCGCTCGAGGCGCGGCAGCAGCAGGCGCCGGTAAGGTCGGGGGCCACAGATTCGTTCCGCCCACTTCTTGATGGGGCGCAGCAGTTAGTTGCCTCCATGCTGGGGTGTCTTTGCCGGTGCGTGTTGTAGATGAATGGTGTCCACCCGATGGTAATGGGGAGGTGTGGCAATAGTTTTGGAGTTTGATGCCTTGTTTTGAGGCGTACCTCCGTAGGGTGTGTGGTACTCAACGTACCCCCCTAGGGTGCTTGTTTGTAAATGTACCGCGTACCGTACACGCAGCTACAGTAGTAGTATTAGCTGCTGTTGTAACGGAGATTCCTTTTGCTGCTGTTTGAATCTATGGGTGATGCCAAAAAGCAAAAAGTCACCACCCATAGGTTTGAATAGCGGGGGGAATCTACAAAGTTCAACAGCAGCAGTAGTAGCTTCTTCTGCTCCCGCACCTTTTTCTATGCTCCTCTCTCACCTGCTGCTGAAGCTGATAATGGTGATGATCGTGGCACCGGTTGCCTTTGCCCTGATAATCATGGCTTGCTACCCGTACGTTGCCGCCGCCGTGGGCGTCTTCGCCCATTGCACAAGGAGGACGAAGAGGAGGGGGAGGCCGGAGCGGGCGGACACCCTCGCCCGCATGATGCAACGGCAATGCCATGATGCCATGTGTGCCGCCCTTGTTGCTCTGCCTTCAAATAGATGGTTGAGGCGTGGTGTGAACGGATTCCGACAAGGAAGGGCACTCACGACTGAAAAGGTGAAGCCGGACACAACCCGGGCCTGCCAGTTGAACGGGGCGCCCCACCTACGCTGGTGCTCTGTGGTGCGGCGGCGGCGTCGTCTACGGCAAGCAGTAGTAGTAGTAGTAGTAGTAGTAGTAGCTGCTAGCTGAACCTCTCGTCTTTGTGCGCAAAGGCGCGACGAGGCGGGGGTGGGTGTTTTTGTGGCGCGTGTGTTGCACATGATCTTGGCGAATTTTAAATCTGCACCGACCCCGGCTTTTTTTCGCGTTTTTCTACATTTAAAAAAATCTAAAAAATCACGGAAGCTTCGGCACCTTTCGAAATTTCGAATTTTTAAAACTTCGGGCCTTTTTACGAATTTATTTCCGATTTCCGGTCGGAAATGAATTGATCAATAGACTTGCCTATAGTACTCGTAGGATACTGCTGTAAAAATTAGGCCCGTATATAGACGATTTTTTACGCTGCAAGAACAAGAACAGACAAAGCAACAGCAGCAACAGCAACAGCAACAGCAACAGCAACAGCAACAGCAACAGCAGCAGCAACAGCAACAGCAGCAACAGCAGCGGCAGAAAAGTGCTTACTGCTGCACTCCAGCTGCACACGACGGCATGGCGGCTGTTCCGTCAACCTCTCATCATGGGAAACAACGTATAAAAGGCTCATAGCACGGCGGGGAGAGTCGAGCCTGGGCGGTGGCGGCGACAGCAATGGCAAGCCCGAGACGACTAAGTATCATTGTGAGCCTTATCCAACCCATCATCCATCCTCCTCGAGACGCGTATACTACTATTAATACTACTGCTGCTGTTATCGCCAGAACAACGATATATCAGGGCCTGGCCTGCTATCATCATCGCGGTGGTAGCGACGGCCGAGTAGGAGGAGGAGGAGGCTAGGCTGTGGGCATGATGATGGTTAATATGACAATACCAAGTAAGTATGTGGTGAGAGCGCGCTCTTCTTCTTCCGCGCTGGCCGTGCTGGTCAATATGTTCCCATCTAAACAAAAATGCCAAATATTGTTACGTACGAAGTTTGCGTAACTGGTTTGTGTGTGATTGTGTTCTGCTCTGCTCCCAGCAGTATAATATAATGGTAGTCCCGCACAGCAACAGCAGCAACAAACATCGTCATGATCAGCAGCAGCAACAGCTCGGCTGTGTGCGGTGAGATCCTAGTTCAGTTGTAGCACAAGGTACAGTACGTAATGCCACAGCAGTCTCTCATCATGCATACCTCTCTCATCGCGTAGGTTCTTGTATCAGTACCTATGCCGCTAAATGTTGAGTGCTTATTGCTCGATGACGCTTCCTGCCCGCGGGCGCTGGAGGAGTGAAAAAAAAACAAGCTTGCAACTTTATTTCGTTTTAACTTTCCACACAAAGGACACAGATCACGATCAGATAGATCATCTACACTATTATACTGTTAATACTATGAAGAACACGAATTATTATTATTCCATTATTTGCCATCTGACAATGTCCAGCTCTTATTTCAATCATACCCTTCACCAATGGGGGATGACAACCAAAAAAAGGTTGCCAAAAAAAGGTTGTCATCCCCCATTGCCCTTCACATCTACACTTTATATCAAGCATCCATTGTTATTATTAATGACACTCTACGTACGGTAGATCATCTAGATCCTACAGCAATATCTGAACTATGATATGTTTATCTATTTACGGAGGACCATAATAAATAGGACCAAATATTGGTAGTAAAAAAAGGAAATATAAATACGGATATACTCGTAGGTTTTTTATATGTACCGTAGTTCCTATTTACTATGCCCCCCCCCGTCATAGTACCATGTATTATTGTATCAGATCCATTGTTTTACCGTTTTCCCGATGTGATAATATGTTGTGCTTTAAGAGCCGTATCCTCATGCAGATGCCACCGTTGATAGGCAAAAATGCTGGGCTCAAGAGCGTTGTGTTATGTTTAAGGGCAGTATGGACCTACACACTGTACAGACCGAGTAATTGGTTGCTTGCCAGTGGATGATGAGATGATCTGAGAAGAAAACCAAGCGACTTCGCGAAAATATGAAAAACGTCGTCCAACATGTAAACAAGCACCGGCACGTGTAGCGCTTAAATAAAGTAGCGTGTTCTGTTGGCGACGAGGTGATGTACAGTATGCGGGGGTAATATCAACACACTCCCCTCTGAACGTGAACACATTGATGATGCTGTCGGAATGGTAAAAGCGAAATAAACGAGGCCAGCTGACATACTGCTTCGTCGAAGATAACGGCTGACTGACACGGAACAATGTTTTGGAATTGTGACATACCGTGGCCAATCCGACCCAACCATGGTCATAACCCGACCAACCGTCGCCTTGCAGGGTTGCTGAAACCCTCACGTTTTTTTATGTTGACATCTCGCCTCCTCGTCCCCCTGCAGGTTTGTTCAAACCTTCCCATTCTACTGCCCCCCCCCTCCCTACCCCCCCTGCTGGGTTGCTGAAGCCCTTCCGCTATCCTCGAACTGTTGCCATACTCCTCCCATCCTGACGTAAGTTTTGCTCGATGCGTATCTTGCGTGTGCCTTTCTCCTTACTCCTATAGCCTCTTTTACTTCGTCATCCCACCATTTTACTGCTCTATTGCATATTATCAACTTCTTCCTATTACTTTACTTGCTGTGGTCTTGACCAATTTCTCCCATCCTTCTATTATCCTCGCTCCTGCACTTATCTCTCTCTATATTGTTCTTTGTCGTACCTATGTTTTCCAGCAGATCGGAAAAATGCTCTGCATTTTTAGTCATCTCTTCTTGGAACTTTCCCGTTTTTCCTTTACTTCTAGTTTATCTATTCGCCATCTGTACAATTTCCTACCGCGCCTATTTTTGATAACTCTCGTCTGCTGGCTGTCTGTCCATATTAGGCAGTGATCCGTAGTTCCTACGTCCGCCGCGCATACATGTACTTCAGTTTCCTTACGTACACTCGTTTTCTACCACTATAAAGTCAAGAACGGAGCTTTCTCCCTTTTGTATGCACTGTCTAGTCCATTCTGGCTCTGGCTTGTTTAGCTCTACCGTTCAGAGTCTTCATCTCATTGTTCTTAAGGAACTTCAGCATCTCTTCCCCGTTTTATTCTTTGTTACTTCCCCATACGTCCAATGTTATCGTTCGGGTTGCTTGCCTTCCCAATTCTTGAGTTAAAATCTCCGACTAGTACTACTTCTGGGGGGGGGGTAAGCGCTGTCCCTCACCAACACCACTAACATCTCCTGCACCGTCAATATTATTACCAATACCCTCGCCGACACCAACACCAACACTTCCACCAACGCCATCGACACAAACACCACCGCGGCTACGAACAGGGTTGTCACGGCTATCAGGGCGAGGCTGGGTGGACGGGGGGGGGGTGTACTCCTATCGTGCACGGCCGGGCGTAGTCGTATGCTCACAGACCCTCGCATCCCTACAATGCCGAGACGGAGCACGTTGGGTTTTCACCAACCAGGACAACAATGCGAAATGTTACGTACGAAGTTTGCGTAACTGGTTTGTGTGTGATTGTGTTCTGCTCTGCTCCCAGCAGTATAATATAATGGTAGTCCCGCACAGCAACAGCAGCAACAAACATCGTCATGATCAGCAGCAGCAACAGCTCGGCTGTGTGCGGTGAGATCCTAGTTCAGTTGTAGCACAAGGTACAGTACGTAATGCCACAGCAGTCTCTCATCATGCATACCTCTCTCATCGCGTAGGTTCTTGTATCAGTACGTATGCCGCTAAATGTTGAGTGCTTATTGCTCGATGACGCTTCCTGCCCGCGGGCGCTGGAGGAGTGAAAAAAAAACAAGCTTGCAACTTTATTTCGTTTTAACTTTCCACACAAAGGACACAGATCACGATCAGATAGATCATCTACACTATTATACTGTTAATACTATGAAGAATACGAATTATTATTATTCCATTATTTGCCATCTGACAATGTCCAGCTCTTATTTCAATCATACCCTTCACCAATGGGGGATGACAACCAAAAAAAGGTTGTCATCCCCCATTGCCCTTCACATCTACACTTTATATCAAGCATCCATTGTTATTATTAATGACACTCTACGTACGGTAGATCATCTAGATCCTACAGCAATATCTGAACTATGATATGTTTATCTATTTACAGAGGACCAAATATTGTTAGTAAAAAAAGGAAATATAAATACGGATATACTCGTAGGTTTTTTATATGTACCGTAGGTCCTATTTACTATGCCCCCCCCCGTCATAGTACCATGTATTATTGTATCAGATCCATTGTTTTACCGTTTTCCCGATGTGATAATATGTTGTGCTTTAAGAGCCGTATCCTCATGCAGATGCCACCGTTGATAGGCAAAAATGCTGGGCTCAAGAGCGTTGTGTTATGTTTAAGGGCAGTATGGACCTACACACTGTACAGACCGAGTAATTGGTTGCTTGCCAGTGGATGATGAGATGATCTGAGAAGAAAACCAAGCGACTTCGCGAAAATATGAAAAACGTCGTCCAACATGTAAACAAGCACCGGCACGTGTAGCGCTTAAATAAAGTAGCTTGTTCTGTTGGCGACGAGGTGATGTACAGTATGCGGGGGTAATATCAACACACTCCCCTCCCGACGTAAATACATTGATGGTGCTGTTGGGATGGTAAAAGCGAATTAAACCAGGCCAGCTAACATACTGTTTTGTGGAAGATAACGGCTGACTGACACGGATCAATGTTTTGAAATTGTGACATACCGTGGCCAATCCGACCCAACCATGGTCATAACCCGACCAACCGTGGCCTTGCAGGACTACTGAAACCCTCGCGTTTTTTTCTGTTGACTTCTCGCCTCCTCGTCCCCCTGCAGGTTTGTTCAAACCTTCCCATTCTACTGCCCCCCCCCTCCCTACCCCCCCTGCTGGGTTGCTGAAGCCCTTCCGCTATCCTCGAACTGTTGCGTAGTCATATGACCATAGGCCCTCGCATCCCTACAATGCCGGGACGGAGCGCGTTGGGTTTTCACCAACCAGGCAGAAGGGGGGGGGTAAGCGCTGTCCCTCACCAACACCACTAACATCTCCTGCACCGTCAATATTATTACCAATACCCTCGCCGACACCAACACCAACACTTCCACCAACGCTATCGACACAAACACCACCGCGGCTACGAACAGGGTTGTCACGGCTATCAGGGCGAGGCTGGGTGGACGGGGGGGGGGGGTACTCCTATCGTGCACGGCCGGGGGGGGGGTGTACTCATGTTGTGCACGGCCGGGCGTAGTCTATGCTCAAGACCCTCGCATCCCTACAATGCCGGGACGGAGCCGTTGGGTTTTCACCAACCAGGCAGACATTGCTTGCACCAAGCGCGAAACGCCGTGAGGTATTGGGCGAGTCGCATGGAGGGTGAGCTGCATCCTGCTAAGAACCGCCTCTGAGGCGGACTTGCATATGGACGACAGCTTCAATGAGTTAATTTAATTTCTGGTGTGGCCACTTCCGGAGACAGCAATGGGTTTTACTATGTAACTGCCTCGCGGACGCCTTACCATATTAACACTACGTGATACGACCATTCCCCTTGTGCGGAACAAAGGTTCTCCACCCCGCACAAATGATCTACTCGACCGCCAGCTTTGGTGACCGCCAAAAAAAATAACAAAAAAAACGGCACCCTGGTTGTCTAGCTCACGCAGCGAGTGGCGTGTTTTACAGCGTCGTTGCCAACCGACGCCAACCCAACCTAATATATCATATATTTATATGACCGGGGGGGGGGGGGTTACTAATTTATGGCTTGGCTTAGTCATTTGACCGGGTTAGACTAGTAGGTGGGGGGAGGGGGAAGGGGAGAGGGGCCCTTGCACCCCAACCAACCCGCCCGCCCGCCCGCCCACCCACTGCGTCCTGCCCCTCCACTCCACGCCAGGTGATGTGCCATGGACGTACTGATTGCTGATTGTTGTTGTTGTTGTTGTTGTTGTTGTTGTTGTTGTTGTCGTCGCTGCCTGCAGGAGGGAGGAGGTGAAGGATGACAGAAGCCGGAAATGACTGCCCTACTCAGGTAAGCAAAAACTGCCGCCTTTGTTGTTTTTTTTTCGTTTGACACCCGCGTACCTCGTATTGTATAATCATACAAACTGGTTCAAGCAAAAGGCCCCAAACTGCGTCAGCCAGGAATGCCGCATGTGATACCTACTACTGGAATGCCGCCCATTTTATGCTATACTGGCCTCTATGATCGGCAGAAGAGGGTGACCTAACTCGTTTTTGTTGTTGAGGACCTAGGGCTGGCGTTAGTGGCGAAGTTGTGCCATGACCAACCGCAGGTCTTCAAAAAGGTCAACAGTAGGCAGGCATTTCCGTAGGAAGCAACATTCATTTCTTCATTTTTTGTTTCTGAACGAACCAGTTCCAGGTGCTACGAGGCATCTCTGTAACCCGTTTCGCGCAAACTCGACGAACTGACCGCGTTGCACCAATATCAAGTAATTTTGAACGCCAAAACTTGATCCTATCTATGCTGAAACTAAGTAATGACTAGGCAGCGCCATACAATTCGCTACTTTACCGGACTAATAAACGCCAGAATGTCGACGCCATTTTAGAGGTAGATATTGAAGTTTTTCACACGTGTTCTGTGCGCCTCCCTTTCTACCCGCCAGCGAAGATGGTAAAGGCGACGGCGTTGGTGGCGGTTTGAGGTACAGCGCACCGGGAAGAGGACACGGAGAGGGTGTAGGACGTATAAAAAGGGGGGAGACCGCCAATATCGCCAGTACCAAGACCAACGCCAACACCACCGTGGTCATGAGGGTGGGCTTCACGGTATGCAGGCAGGGCGAGCCCGGTTTGGCGCGCGGGGGCGAGGGGGGGGGGGGTAAGCGCTGCCCCTCACCAACACCACTAACATCTCCTGCACCATCAAGATAATGACTAACACCCTCGCCAACACCAACACCAACACTTCCACCAACGCCATCGACACAAACACCACCGCGGCTACGAACAGGGTTGTCACGGCTATCAGGGCGAGGCTGGGTGGACGGGGGGGGGGTGTACTCCTATCGTGCACGGCCGGGCGTAGTCGTATGATCACAGACCCTCGCATCCCTACAATGCCGAGACGGAGCACGTTGGGTTTTCACCAACCAGGACGGGGGGGGGGGGGGGGGGGGGGGGGGGGTAAACGCTGCTCCTCGGCTGGCGTAGGCCGGGTGGCTACGTGAACTGCACGGACAGGGGGGGAGGGGGTCCGCGTGGGTGTTTTCGGATCTAATAATGCCACATTATCTACCGTAGGCCTTGCAATGCGGTAGAGGGGGGAGGGGAGAGTGGGAAGAGGGGTGTGGCTGTTTGCTGGTCTTGCAACGATATGTTTTGGTTGCTATATCGGGGTCACAAGGGGTTGACAGGGGGGGAGATAATCGAGGCTGCGGTTTCTGGGGGGCACTAGACTTTCGTGGGGAGGTGTAGGAGCCCGAGCGTTGCTCCATCGCAGCAAGATACTAGAAATAGCCGTCCAAACAGCGCAATACTGGGCAAACAGAGGACCACCAGGCAGATAATAAGTGATGTGCGGGTATCATAACAGGTGTGGGAAATGTCAAAAGAGGTTTCGCCGACGCTGCCGACAGGCGTGACCTGTTTTTGAAACAACACAGAACACAATAAATATTTTTTCCTCATTCTCTGTTTACTCCTCCGCCTCCTCCTCGCGAAGTTTGGGATGGGGGTCGTGTTGCTTCCTCAGAGAGTTGAAACTACTGTAATCCCAGCTGATGATGTGTGTTTTCAAACAGGTATGCATACTCCCTGAGTTCCAGAGTTGTCATATTTGATCGCCCTCAACTAGGAATGTGTATCCTTCATTCATACCATGAGGTTAGGCTAAACCCGTAGTACGCGAGATAGAAGTATCACACACAGCTTGCAAGCACATACATGAGTTTCGACGCCATCTTCGATCTCACAGCTCCTGATGTTCGTTTTTACTGTTATACATTTAATAATATTCACCACTCATCACGTTACAGCGGACGTGCTGTACACGACATACACACATACTCCTCCACAAGGGTACTCACGATACGAAGCGCACCCGCTATCTCACTACGTACACTTCGTTCCCGTTCGCCTATTTGGAGCTGCGCACTCGATCGCGTGACGTTACAGAGCGGATAGCTGCATTGCCGGTGAGCAGCAAGCCACCACCCAGCAACCACGGGCTATTCGCACATCAACATCGCGCCACCGCTCACATACACGCACTCCATGCCTTCCCGGTACAAAGCTGCAAAAGGCTGCAAAGTGCAGTAAAACGCTTCAAACCAATGCAAGGCGCTGCGAAATGCTATTATTGGCCTGAACGGTATCATACAACCACCCCCTCCCCCTACGCCCTGCCCACAACCTTGCCCCCTCCCCCCCCTCGCCGGCCCCGCCACCAGTGCCCCTCGAGAAAAACGCCTCTACCCTGGCACCAGCGCGTCGAACCGGGGAGACTCGTCGCAGAAAAATGGGCGGAACATTAATGGGTACCCCGACCCCGGCTGACTCTGCTTGCAGCCTATGTATAGTCAGTCTGTCTACGTACCCGTTTGCGCCACCACCACCACCACCACACTTGCTTACGTACGTCACCATAGATTGGTGTGTATGCGTGTATGCCTGCATGCCTTCCTTTACGCTTCTATTAGTATCGTAGAAAGACCAAACTATGCCAGGTATGTTGGTACCGCGAGCCATGGAAGACGGCAAGCGGTCGCCTCGTAGTACCAGCTGCTTCCACGGTAAGCGAGCGAGGTTTAGCCCCCACCTCCAGGCCAACCCCCCAACCCGAATAATGTGTCTGGTTATTGCCAGTCATAGCCGAGTCTGAGATTACCCAAACCTGGCTCGGCTACAATACGTACACAAGAAAAGCGAAAACACGCGATGGTTACGGGGGAACGCTAGAACAAGGTATACCAAGTACAAAGTTACCCCCCCTCCAGCATCCAATCGACAGCACTATAATTACCAACTTTGGAATTTGAACAGCACACCACCCTCTTCTGGTTGTTGTTGGTCACACCACAAGAAGAAGCATGAGTTAAAGGTGATACGAAGTATATCTCTCAGTTCCATGGTGCACAGCAGCAAACGAGTAAATCGGTACCTTAGTCCAGTGGCAATACAGCGTGTTTAGAACTTTCGGACACGTTACTGTATAATTCCTACACCTCTCAATCCCTACGCGCCTGGTACATTCCTTTCAGTAGGTTGTACATAGGCCAGTATGTATACAATAACAACATCAATGCCCCGTACGTATCCCACACCAACAATAACGAAGGCAGTAACCCGCTGCTGCAGTACGGTACGGGCACGAGCACATATAAAATATCGTTATCCACACCTTCCAACGAAGCTCATGCGCACATACTTCGAAGTACCGTATTGGTTGCTTGCACCACAACTCTACCATATTTTAATAAGCTTCATCTAGAGCTCTACATACTCCTACCACTGCTGCTGTGCTTGTACGCACGACAAAAACAACGTTTCGCACTGGCCCCGAAATCCAACCCACCTGTGCACTGTACAGGCAGCAGCAACAGCAGCAGCAGTGGTGGTGGTATCGTAGCAGGTGTTCTGCCTGGGGGTGGCTACACTATTTGTTATTAGTGAGCAAAGCACGTATACCCACACATTAGAAGCCACCTTTCACGCACATCTTGAGCACCTCTATTAATAAAAGGTCCCACGATCGACAAAAAAAAACAGATACCCTAACCCCTGCCCGATAGTCGCAATCGATCCAGCCAAGCCGCAGCCACAGCCGCAGTCGCTACCCATAACTCAGGAGTCACAGACAAAAAACGGACAGAAAAAAAAGACGAGACTTTCACGTTTACTCATAATGCATACTGGCACTCCTGTCACGAGCAAACCCTGCCGCGACCACGGCTACGCCGATGCATACTATTAATAGGGAAACGAAACAAGAAACCAAAATAAACCACCATTATCATCACGATAACAACCCCAACACACTCCCATCAATCTCCTCCGCTAAGATAATCCATCCTGCAGCCCCCTTGCCTCGCCCCGTAAGAGCACACGGCGCACGCCTTATCTCTCGTGCACCACTCCGTAAGGCAGCGGGCAGTATGATCCTCTCGCGAAATATTATATATATCCGGCACGTCTAGGCTACCCAGCATGGCCGCCGTACCAAGGGTGCCCACGGTACCCACCGTTGGCCGCGTATCCGACGTGGCCACCGTACCTATCGAACTCGCGGTTGCCAGACTGTGCGGGGTAATGTCCCGCTGTACGCACCGTCGTCGCGTGGTGCGTGGACGTACCACACGCGGCAGCGGCAACGGGCCACCGAAGAGGGGCGCCCGGCGCACACCCAGCGTTGTGGCCGTACGCCGCGGGTCCAGCGGTGCAGGGCGGGGCCGGGAGGTAACCGATACCCCCGCGCCACCCGCTACCACCACAGCCATCAACACCACCACCGAAAGGTGCAGCAGGTCCTGGCCCGCTCATCGGCAGCGGGGGAGGGTTTCCGTGAGCCCACCGGTTGTTCCGCTGATGGAAGGCGGCGACGGCACCGTTGCTGCGTCCGTTGGTGCTGCCGCCACCGCCCTCGACCATCTTCCACTGCTGTTGGTTGTGCTGGTGGTGGTGGTGGTGGTGGCCGTGGTGGCGGTGGCAGCGGGGAGCGACGGCCGCGGCTGGGGCGACTGCTCTCGCGTGACGGCGGCTCGAATACGCCCCTCCTCCTCCTCCTCGTCTGCCTCCTCCTCCAGCTCCCCATCCTCCTGTTCCTCCCCCTTCGTCTCCCCCTCCCCGGTAACGCTGCGGGGGGGACACTGCCGCCGTGGCACGGTACCGCCTGTCCCCAGAATCGCCGAAACCCGCTTGTTGCGGAGAATGCTGCACCTCTACACCCTCCCAGGCGCCGCTAGGGGGGGTCACATAGCCTGTCCTACCTCCGCCGTAACCGCCGCCGCCGCCGCCGCCACGCTCCTCCTGCAAACGGGCGTAACGTCCAGCTTGCATGAGTTGAGGAACGCCACCTGCCACGCTAACTCGGGGAGCCTGCGCCTGCCTCGGGAAAGCACGATGGCCTGTTGCCACCCCGGCAGCAACCTTCCTGTCGTCCATAAAGGAACCCCTGCGGGCGGCCATCTCCCTTACTCGTGCCGCGGCGGGCGCTTGCGCCGGTCCCCGAATCGCGTTGCCGCCACCGTACCCACCTCCACCGTTGCCGTCGCTGGCGTCGTAGCGAGCCCGGTTGCCTGTGCCAGGGTTACCGACGGCACCACTCGTGCCCGTCGACGTCGCCAAGTTACCCTCCGGAGGGGGGTAGTTCATCGCGCCCACCTCTCTAGCCACGGTGGTAGTGGCAGCGGCGATGGGGACAGCGGCAGTGGCAGCGGCGATGGCGGGGGTTGTCACGGTGTCGACGGAGATGACCGCGGCGGGAGTGAGAAGCACATCTCTGCCACTGCCAACGGCCAAGCGACCCGGAGGAAGTCTCCGGACTCCTCCAACCCGTTCCGGTGCTGCTGTCGTTCTCGTAACAGCGGGCGTTGGGGGGAAACCCCATGAAACATGACCAAAACCATCACCACCACCACCACCGGGCATCACGCCAACAGCAGCAGCAGTAGCAGCAGCAGCAGTAGCAGCAGGAGTAGCAGCAGTAAGAGGAGCAGCGGTTTCACCGTGGTGGTCAACGGCGCCTTCCGGCAAGCGAGCTGCGTCTTCCGTGGAACTCTCCAACGCAGGAAGGGCAGCAGGAGCAGCAGGAACAGCTGAAACAGCAGCAGGAGCAGCAGCAGGAACAGCTGAAACAGCAGCAGGCGCAGCAGCAGGAGCAGTGGCCACGGCCAGATTGTCGGTGGGTGGGGAAGCAGCCGAGGAAAGCACCTTCTCCTGCTTGGAGACTTTCTCACTCAGGCCCATGATGGCCTCGGCGAGTTCGGACATTTCCTGCCGCTGACCAGGGTCGGGTGATGTAGCCCGGTCGGCTATCTCCAACACCTACAAAAGATGCGGTACATAATTTTGGTTTGGCGGGAGAGAACGGGAAAGGGGTGGGGGCGGGGCAAGGATAGGAGTAGGAACAGGAAAAGGGGTAGGGTGGAGACGGCCGTAGGAGCGGTAGCGGCGGCGGAGCAGAGGGCAGGCAGGTGGGGGGGGGGGGGGGGGGGGGGTTTTGGGGGGGGGGGAAAGGGGGGTGGGTGGGGCGGGTACTCGAACGGGAAGACCGACCGGTGGGAAGAGCATGACAGACCAATAAATCAACTCAGAGAAATCGTATGCCAAGGTCAGCTCCGGCAACGGCATGGAAGATAACCCGAGCAAGGTAAATACATATTTTGATATCAGCAACCGTACGGACTGAGAAAACACTTAATTATCGCACAGTTAACCAGCATGGGCGGGGGGTGGGGGGGGCTTCTTGTTCAAGTAGGTACATAAACCGTTGAACCATTTTTCACAAGAACGGTCAGCTGGTGTAAATTCACCCTCTCTTGTCGGTTCTCGATTGTGTGTTGTACTTCCACCGTTCTTGCGTACGTACAGTAGTAAGCACCGTCGAAATTATCCACAATAAAATAAAAAAACTAATTACTGTACCTCTTGGCTCATGTCGGCGAGCTCGGTGGACAGGTTGTTCTGGTTGATGACCAGACGTCGAAATATTGGGTCCGTCATGTTTCTGAACGTGACATCTTTCTGCGCGTGGCGTCGTGTGGGAATCAAGTGAGACAGCGAGGGATCAATATGAAGGTCACGGTCAAGGTCACGGCCAACATGAATGTAAAGGCCAAGGCTTACGTCAACGTAAACGTCTAGGCCAATACCAATATCAAGGTCAGAGTAAACGCCAATATCAAGGTCAATATCAATGTCAATGTCTAGGTCAACGTCTATGTCACCGTCACGTTCGAGGCCAGAGAGACGGTCAAGGTCAAGGTATACGCCTAATTCAAGGTCAACGTCATGGTCACCGTCAAGGTCAATATCAACGTCACGGTCAAGGTCGACATCAAGGTCAAAGTCAAGGTCAATATCAAGGCCAACATCAAGGGCATCGTCATGGTGAATGCCAAGGTGAGGTCCAACGTCACGGTCAACATCAATATCAGTGCCAACGTCAAGGTCACGGTCGACGCCAAAGTAACTGCCAATATCAGTGCCAACGTCAAGGTATACGTCAAGGTCACGGTCAATATCAAGGTCAAGGTATACCTCAAATTCAAGACCAACGTCATGGTCAAGATCAAGGTCAACGTCAACGTCACAGTCAAGTTCAATATCAAGGTCACCGCCAACGTCAAGGTCAAGCGTCAAGGTCAAACGCCAACGTCAAGGTAAACGTCACGGTCAAGGTCAATGTCGAAGCCGAGGTCAACGATTCACGAG
>MEHQ01000166.1:176478-178100 GCA_008828725.1 Saccharina japonica | reverse complement strand
GGGAAGACGATGATGATGATGATGGTGATGGTGGTGGTGGTGGTGGTGGCGGCAGCGGTGGCGGAGAAAAGAAGGTGCCTATATAACTGGCTGGCACTTTTTGGGCCTAAGCATAGCGCTAACGTCTACTGTAGACTTCACTTGCTAGAGTTATAGCGTGCAGATCGGTTCAAATCAAGGGGCTATATGTGTATATATACGTATAACCTGATAAGGTAATATGTATGTACGTGGGGCTGTGAATCGAAGCGAAACAAAAAAAACAAGAGTTAGAATTTGGGGGTCGTTTTTTCGGCGAAGGTTTAGCCGATTCGTCGAAGTTTTTGAGTGCATCGGCTCTCGCTTGATTTTTTTCGAGTGAAATCGAATACCATATGTACGTAGTTGATGGAAAGGTTACGGGGGTGCTGTCGCGACTCCGTTAACAAACCTCCTGCAGGCTGAGTGATGCGCGGTTGCGAAAAGGATGCAGCACGAAGAGAGGTGGGGTCGAAAGAGTGGTCGAAGCCTCAGCCGCTCTTCCTGGTATCCGCACAGACATCACGTTGTGGTGCTGTCAAAAATTATCATGCACACATGCCGATCGGAGGTGGAAAACAACACGCTGGGTGTGCCGGAAGCCGGCGGGTATATGGGGGTACCAGGGGTACTATCAAATTAATTTCTCAATGACTTTGAGCTTAGCGTGGATTCAGGTATTTTTGCACAAGAGGGGTACTCCAGGTAGAAAATACGTTGTACCAAGTACATCAGTATGTAGACCGTGCAGACATACCAGGTATAGATTCGGACGTCCATACATACATATCGTACATACGTACCTGTTTTTTTTTCCTTTCTTTTTTTACATTCCATTTATTATCGTCGCGCTTCTGCCCCTCTCTCTCCATAGTCGTAACTCAGATCCGGGGTCACAAAGTAGGCTCTTCTCCCTCCTCCCCACTACGGTTCGTGCCTTGATTTTTATCGCGCAGAGGCTTCAGCATCCCCAATGCTCGTCGATTTTCCTCGAATTTTGCTAACTCACGCTCTCGCGCTTTCCGCTAGTCAAGATATTTGTTTGCGAGAAAAAGTCCCTACGAGCATGCACTCGGGGGGGCTTGAACCCAGCGACGATATTCACCTGTCATTCCACCGGGGACGCCGGCTGTGGATTTAGTCAATCCCCACTACTTTAAGACATTAGTTAGCTTTCGCCTTCGAGGCAGACACACGGTGTAGCACTTTTTTTTGCCTTCTGAGGCAATATTTTGACTGACTATTAGTATACTTCTCAGCTGAGGAACTACCCAATAAGGCACATGCCTTGCAAGGCATGCCCTATCGATTTTTTTAAAAAAAACTATTCTTTCAATCTAAGCCTATTCCATGGGATAGGATGGATTTTGTCATCGGGTTGAGTTAACCCTTATAGGACTGGAGTCCCGTTTTGGGGACAAATTACTTAGAATTAGAGTGGTTTGTCCCCATAACGGGACTGCAGTTCTAAAACGGTTAAGCGTACATTTTTTCTTCTTGAAACAAGTTTCTTAGATTATGTACGTAGCTTCTTATTTAACCCATACAGAACTGAGAAAAATAACCCACACGAATTCGAAGTAGTTTCTTGACCCGAAATACAT
>MEHQ01000166.1:166478-173978 GCA_008828725.1 Saccharina japonica | reverse complement strand
TGGGTCCGATATGTTTGGATCCGATATGTGTTTCGCAGCATTATGTGGGGGGTCGCACGCTTGAGCCCACATATTTCCCGCCTGACGGGATGAGGAGCTATCCGATATGTTTGAGTCCGATATGTTTGGATCCGATATGTTTGGATACGATATGTTTGGATCCGATATGTTTGGACCCGATATGTTTGGACCCGGTATGTTTGAATACGATATGTTTGGATCCGGTATGTTTGGATCCGATATCTTTGGATCCGATATCTTTAGATTCGATATGTTTGAATCCGGTCTGTTTGGGTCGATATCTTTGGATCCGATATGTTTGGATCCCGTTATGTTTGGATCCATCACGTGTTTTACAGCATTACGTGTTGGATCGAGAGCACACGACAAAAAAAAAGAGAAAACGACCTACACTCCCCAACGCCAGAATGAAAAATAAAACCAGCGTGGTGAGATTTCTGGACCAATAAAACTAAACGTTTTTTATTACTGTGTTTAGTTGGTTTTAGTATACCCCCCCCGCCTCCGCTGTCTGGGACTCAGAGAAAAAGTGGAGTGTCATTTTTTTTCTAATGCCCCTGGTTGGATACCCATGGGGTTGTGTATCGGTCTAATAAATAGGTTACAATTTTATCAAAAGTTGGCTGATGGGTAAGACTGTTGCTACCATTTTTTCCTCCCCATCTATTGTCTTCACACTTCTGTCTCCTTCTCCCTTCCTAGTCGTAACTAAGATCCGGGGTCACAAAGCAAGCTCTTCTCCCCCCCCCCAGTGGGAGAATGTGAAAGGTACAAGGAGGAAAGGGATGTGCTAGAGGAGGAGATGAGGAAAATAGACGAGTGTGACATGGAGCAGTTTGGTACACTAAATAGTAGCGAGAAAACGATCGCTATCTTAGGAGATAGATGGTGGCCACAGGCGGCGAAGCAGGAAGGGGATAAGATTAGCAAAAGGTTTCTTTGTAATATATGGAAACAACGTAATGAGCGCCCAAGTGTTGGAGGTGTCTCTATTAGGAGTAGGAACGGTGCTCCGTCTCGAAAGGGATGCGTGGTCAATGGTCAAATGACTAAGGCAAGCAACAAATGAGTACGCCCCCCCCCCCCCCCCCCACGCTCCGTCTCGAAAGGGATGCGTGGTCAATGGTCAAATGACTAAGGCAAGCAACAAATGAGTACGCCCCCCCCCCCCCCCCTCCCCTACCCTGAATGCCCTCGTGGCGACTGACACTGCGCAAACTCCCTCCCTTTGCACGGTGGCAGGCGGGCGCGGACGAGACTTCACCGCAACTAGGCACCCCGCTGGTAGCGGGGCCAGCAACAGCAACGCACCAGGAGGGGTGACTCGCATGAACTCTCGGCTTGGCTTGACCCACCCCGCTCGCAGCAAGACCTTCACTGGCCTCGGAGCCCCCGGTTCCTCCACCCCCCCCCAATCAGCCGCCTCGTCATCCGGTGGCACCGGTGGCTTTAACGGTGCCACCGGTGGCGGCGGTGTGGGCGGCGGAGGCGGTGGGATCGGGGGTGGCGGCGGGGGCGACGGTGGCGTTCGCGTCCGTGGCGTGATAAAATCGCGGACGATAGACTTGAGCCTTCACCTACCGTCACCGACGCCGTCTCCGGCTGCCTCGGCTTTGCCGTTATCGCTGTCGCTGCCGCCGCAACGCCAGCAGCAGCAGCAGCACCAGCAGCAGCACCACCAACGGCGGAGGCGAAGTTCGGAGGAAATGGTTCGGCAAAGGACCTGGTCGGGAGGAGACGACGACGACGACGACGACGACGACGATGACGGCAACAGCGACAGCATCGAGGAGGGTCCGCCGCACCATCATCATCATCTCCACCCACGTCAGAGCGGGGGGGGGGGAAGGTCGTGGGAAACAGCAAAGGATGATGAGCGGCAGCAGCAGCAGCAGCAGCAGAACCGCGGGGGAGTCGATGCCGACAAAGGAGATAGAAAATGCGCGGCTGCTGCTGCTGCTGCTGCTTCTGTGACGGCGGTGAGTAGCCTCCCGCCTCTGAGCGCACGGGGGAGCCCCGGGGAAGGCGGCCGCGGGAGCGGCAGCCTCCCACACGGGTCGCAACGGAGCGCCCGAGAGTCGTCGGACACGTCTACAAGCCACCACCTGAGCTACGGGAGCGGCGGCGAGGGAGGAGGAGGAGGAGGTGGTGGAGGAGGAGGAGATCGCGACAGCTTCGACCTAAATCGCGACAGTCGCGGTGAAGAAGAGCGAAAATCTCCAAGAGGAAGCGCCGCCGCCGGCGGGGTCCCCTACTCCTCGACTTACGGTGGTGGCTCGACCTCTCTTCCCTCCTCCTCCTCCTCCCCGAAATGTCTCTCCTCGTCTCCCTCCGGAGGCCCTGTCGACGATGGACGCGGCAGAGGCGATCGGGGGGGGGGCAGCTGGGGCGGATGGGGTCCCGCGCGGCAGCAGGGGCGCGAGACTGACGAGGAAGATGATCGGCGAGGTTCGGGCTTGTTGCCACCTTCCCCGCGCGGAGCCTTGCCGAGGGGTCTACCGAGGGGGACAGGGGATAGCAGCAGGCAGGGGGACGGACAGAAGCAGGGGAGTTTATCTTCCCACAGATCGGCATCGAGGACGAGGACAGACGGCGCAGGAGGACATAGTCACGTGAGTGTTCAACATCGCACATGGCACATGGAGATTTTCCGCCACTGGGCCTGTAATCCGTGTCCCATACGTACGGGCTGCATATACTAGCGGGCGCATATCAAGGAGCGATTGCTTTTACGTAGTTTCCCCGTCCGTATCCACACGATGGAGCTAGGGGTCGATATAAGCATAGTTTGAGTTTTGTCGGAAGTGTTCATATTCTGACCGTACGTTCGCTGTGGCGCTTGACAATGCGCTTGTTCCTCCAATGTTACCGGCAGAAAATATATGTTGCGCTGGTCAGAAGGTTCATAAGTTATTATTACGGGGGACCATAGTAAATGCCACTCTGTACCTAAATATAAGGACCGTTTGTATACTAGTATTTAATCAAAACGGTCCTTATATTTAGGGACAGAGTGGTAGGACCTACGGTATACCTGGTATATGTTTACCCACTTTTACTGAGAATATTTGGTCCTATTTACTACGCCCCCCCCCCCCCCTAATATCAATCCTACGCGGCGCTGTTGCTAAATCTTCGTTCCATTCCACCGATTCTCCGAAAATGCGACTTTCCCTTTACCCTGGCCTCTGCTCTGTTGGAACCTATAGCTTCGTTTGATTAACCTGTGTACCCACCCGTCGTGATGGTGGCCAACCCTTGTACTGCTCGAACGTCCAGAGACCATCTTCTCAGAGGAATGAAGAAGGTGGTGACGGCGCGAACGTCTCCGCGAGGTCTCCCAAGTCTTCCGAGGAGTTCAAGCTCCCGCAGTCACCAAGCCCGTGAGTCTCGCCCGTTATTCTCCGCGCTCCACTTGTGTTGATCGTCTCAAATACCAGTAATCAAGGGTGGGTTTAGCATCGTAAAAAAAAAACTCTTGAGGATACCCGGGTACCAACCCGACTATGATCAATCCGGGTATCTCAGGGTATGTACCCTACTAGACACGCCCTTTAGTATTCATACTGGAACGCATTTTCTTTTCAGAGACAAAACTGATAGCCTCTCAGCGTCACTGCAACCGTGTCACAGACGTGATTCCCACGCGGTTTCCTTGGAACTATTCATATAGACCACCACGTCCAAGCTCAACGCGACCCGAGGGTATACCGCCGTATTCTCTCGCCAAAATCAACTGCGGTCTCTCGCACACGTAACTGCTGTATTATCTTGGAAAAGGATGGGTAATCTCTTGCAAAAGTAACTGCCGTGCGCGCCTCTTGAAAAAGTAGCTGTGCACTCTTTGTTTTTCAACAACACAAAGTCCGTTGTATACTCTAACTGCACTATTTTTTGCAAAAAAAAGTTACTGCTGTTGTACACTCTCGCGAAAGTAATTGCACTCGCTTCTCGGAAAGGGATTGTGATATCTTCTGTAAAAAGCAACGCTTGAAAAAATTGTCGTTCAAACGTATAATACGTATACAGCTTTCTCACCCACTCACTCACAGACCGCCGGACCGACCGACCTACCGACCGATTCACCTCTTCTCCCCCACGCCCGCTCTTTTCATGCCCCGACCGCTGCTTCACGCCCGTTATGCAAAACCAAAACCAATAAAAAAACAGCCCACACCACCAGAGACAGCGCGGACAGCCCCGTAGCAGCACCTCCAGTGGGGACCAAGCCGCCACCGCCAGAGAGACACAACCAGGGAGGTTACCGAGCCCGGGCATGGACGGCGATCGACCGCGACCTTTCGAAACGGTACCACCAACGCGATCGACCCACGTCAAAAACAGGAGGGGAAGTTCGGACCAACGCGAGCCGGAAGACCTTGTAGCACGGAGGAGAGACGGCGGCGCGCTCCGACAAAGCAGTTCCGGCGGTAGCGGCGGCGGCGGTAGCGGCGGTGGCGGTGGCGGCGGCGGGGCGGGGGGGGCGGTAGAAGCTTCGCCTAGGCGACCCGCAAGCACTACCCGACAGCAGCGAAGAAGGTGTTCGTCGCCGGGCTCTTGCACGTCGTCGGAGGGGGGCGGGTAACGCGGTGGTGGTGGTGGTGGTGGTGGTGGTGGTGGTCGCTCCGTGGTGGTGGTGGTGGCGGTGGTGGTCGCTCCGTGGTGCCGGTGGTGGTGCCGGTGGCGGTGCCGGTGGTGCCGGTGGTACCGGTAGGCCGCGGCAAGAAAAACGCCTCCTACTGCAGCAGGGGAATTGGAACAGACTTAGTCAGTGCAACGGAGGGGGTCAGCCGTGACGCGGGGAAGCGGAGGAGGGGGGGACAGTAATTGTTGGTGTTGTTGGTGTCAGGCGTCCGGCCAGGGGCGGGCGGGCGGCGCGGACGGCAGAAGCATAGTACATAGCGGCCAGTGTGTGCTGCTGTAAGACTTAGTTTGGGTGGGCGATTGTTTTAATTTTTACCAGTAGCCCGGCGGACTAAGACCTTTACACATGGCGTCGTCAGAGTAGAAGCGGGAGAAGAGCCATGCGTTAGATATCTCAGCCCTTTATTGCTACCGCACTCATGGTTCGGGGACAAATTACTTGGAATTAGAGTTGGATACAAATCGCAGCGGTGTGTGAAAGGGTTGAACAAGGATTGTTGTGTACCAGGTACCAGATACTGTAGTTTGTAAGTATTTGACAACAAGGCGTCGGTTGTTTGTCGCTTTGCGTCGCGAGTTGAACCAAAACCCTGACCGCTGACCTTAATTGTGTCAGGACTGGGGTGCTGCTTGTTGTACATATGTACGTACGTACGTATCACCATTTTGTATACGTATTTATTTATTCCCCCATGCTACGTTTGTCATGGTGTGTTACCTGTCCGCGGTGCCGCTCTGAGATGTCACGCGGTATCTACTTGTATAGAAGTTACAGTAATGCGACTTTCTCTCATGTTTCTGTGCGGTTTGACATGAAATAAAATTCTACAATAAAATTACTCGTCGACGTAAAGTCAACTTAGACGGCATACGTAGCTGAAGGCCCCCTAATAATGAACCATCAGCCTGTCAGGTTAGGTGTGTGATTGATGATTGGGTCTTGAGCCGCAACGAAAAAACATTTCCGTCCACCTCTAAGTGCTACTGCTGTGTACGATATCCCTTTCTCTAGGGGAAAGCGGGCCGATGCCATGAATTGGCGCTGCACCACAATAAATTGGCACGGCCATTCATTTACACAAGCAGTATGACAGCCTCCAAATAAAAAAGAAACATTGAAAGCAGACAGGGGGCACAGCTCAGTGCTGCACAACTACTACATACGAACCAGGTATCCAGGTGTGATACGTATACATCGGCGCACGGCGCACGGCGGTCGTGGATGTCGGTTTAATTATTTTTTGTTCCAGGTTCAGTTGCCGTTTCACTTTTAGGTTCAGAACGATCCCCTCTCCCCGCCTTTCTGAAAATGATAACGCCCTTTTTTTTGTTGGTCCCCCTGGCGCCCATCGACTGCGGAGCACTTATCCATACAAAGTAGATATAACCCTCCTCGCTTCCCTACCCCTCTTGTGTGTGTGATCCCTGATCCCCGTTTTGTGGTAGCTGTAGATTTTACCCCTTCGTGACCGTCTTAGATTGTAGCCTGTCGCTGTGGCAGAGTTTGTGCGTTGTATTAAAAAAAAGGAGGACACTGAGAACACCAGAGAGAGTCCAAGAAGAGACATCAGAGAGAGTACGGCAGAGTAAGAGAGAGTAGAGAGCAAGAGAGAGAGAAGAGGGAGGGGTAAGAGAGAGGGAGAGGTTAGAAACAGAGAGAGAGAAAGCGAAAGAGAGAGATGGCTGCACCGGCGAGCACCGCGAGGCAGATCCCGATCGTGTGCCCGGGACACTCCCGCCCACTGGCAGAGGTCTCCTACTGCCCCGAGACGCCGGACGGGACTTTCCTCATCAGCGGCTGCCATGGTGAGAGGCAGACACACACAGCATAGACATACTCGTACGTACAGGCAACAGGGGATGGTACACATTTTAGCATCATACCATACGTTGACTGGAGGCAGGTTAGGTACGTAGAGCGAAGAGGGTGTTTTTCTATTTTGTCTTGAGTCGACTGCATAATAAGAACGTCGTATACGTGAGTACTGCTGTACTCGTACTCGTACACGCTGTACGCACTGACTTGGGGGTGCAAGGACACGTGGTTGCACCATTCTGACCTTGAATATAACACCCGTTTGAACTCTGATGTGAACACACAACGTTGTTTATTTTTCCGACCACAGAGGATCTTGAGATTTACGAGGTGCTGCTGCTATACTTCGGTACCAGTAAATAAGAAACAGGGATGCTGGTCCCAGGCTGGTACAAAACGAAAGCATCTGCCTATCTACGGTTCTTATTTCTTACTTGGGGCAAAACGAACGTAAAGTTGTGTGGTCCACACTAACTTCAGGCTATTCAATTGTCATCGGTTTAACCGCGTCGGAATTTCTTATTTTCCTGTTTTTGGTCCAGGTCGTAGACATGTCAGTCTACGTACGATATACTCGTACCGTATGTACAGCAACTCTAAGACCAAAGGTTATCGTACCACTTTGTGGCTCTTTTTTCTTCCCGACTTTTATTTCGGCAAACAAAGATAAAGGCTGTGCAGCAGCAGTGCCTATGGCCGAAGCAACATAATACTCGTATGTATTCAAAATATGGTACGTATCGTTTTCGTATACGTACTCGGTGTACGTCATACGTACATATTATACGTATCGTTCTCGTATATAGTGCAAGGCATGTATTATCGTATATATTTGCGGAACAATAAAAGAGCCAACCAAGATAATGGCGTATTGTGCCTGGCATCATCTCAGGGGTCAGATGATGACGAGACACCCCTTTTTGTTGGATTTTTCAATCTTGGGGAACATAGTGGCCAACTTTATGCTCCATACGAGGGGTACACCCATTTTCTTTGGCACTATGTTGCTGATAAGATTA
>MEHQ01000166.1:124158-158316 GCA_008828725.1 Saccharina japonica | reverse complement strand
GGGGGGGGGGTGTACTTTATTTTCATGCATCATGCCATAGTCGTATGAACCATAAACCCTCGCATCCCTACAATGCCGGGACGGAGCATGTCGGGTTTGGGGGGGGGTTGTACTGGTTGTATTGATGCCATGCATGGCCGTGGTCGTATTGATGACCATAGACTCTCTATTTCGGAAGGAGGACCATAGTAAATACGACCAAATTTTGTTAGTAAAAAAAGGTAAATATATAGGTTTTTGTCTCTACCGTAGGTTCTATTTACTATGGTCCCCCGTAGTGGCATCCCTACAGTGCCGGGACGGAGCCCGTCGGGTTTTCACTGACCAGGCAGGCATTTCTTGCACGCACCCACGGCGCGAAGCGAAACGTGAGGTGCTGGTCGAGCGAGACGCATGAAGGGTGGACTGCTGTATCCTGCTATTAATATATAAGAACCGCTGTTGATGAGGCGGACTTTCCTTGCCATTGGATGACAGCTTCGAATTAATTGATTAGACATTTCTGGTGTGGCCACTTCCAGAGGGCGGGGGGGGGGGGGGGGGGGTGTAAGCCGCATGTCATGCATGGCCGCAGTCGCATGCCCATATACCCTAGCATCCCTACATTGCCGGGACGGAGCAACGTCGGTTTTTCAACGACCCGACAGAGTGCGGTGATTGGAATGTAGGGAGGTGAACGATAACAAAAAAACTCCGGAAACGCGACATCTCGATGGGAGTGTCAGCTGGTTGTGGGCGAGTGTAGCCTAGGAGGCGAGTCAGTCGCGTTTTTTGTGGAGGCGTGTGTTGGGACGGGGCGCAAGAGCACCCCGCCCCGCCCCTCGACCCTCGGGAGGTGGGTCACAAGCAGGGGGCGGCTGATCGGATGAAAAAAAAGCCAACTAAATTGCGAAAACGGGGTGTTCTGATGTGTGGTCTTTGTGTATGCGCAGGACCCCCACGCACACACCCAGGCCCTTCAAAATTCCAGAGGGATTTACGGAAGTACAGATAGATCATCTACAGATAAAAAATCTACAGATAGATCATCTACAGATAGTTCATCTACATATTATCATATAGATCATCAAGATCCTAAACTGCCGATGTGAGACATTGTACGTACAGGAGCTGTATAAGTTCACAGATCTAACCCAGGAAACATGTCCTAGATTATGCAGAGTGTAAGACTCCCGCCAAAAAACATGCGCCAGATCATACGGATCAGGGGTCTACTATCTGCTCTGAAAGATCTAGGTCATCAAGTGGGAATTATCTATCTGTAGATGATCTGTATGATATGTGCGAGCTGTGGATCTGTTTGATTGGAGCGGTTTCTATATCGGTGACCCGTGTTCGGCGGTGTGAGATGTTTTGTGTGTGTATTGTGCGTCGGTACGATGTGGTGCTTGTTGATGGCCTTTTGGGTCGTGTTTTTTTTTTCGCTTGGAAGGCGGTGTGGGTGTGATGGTGTTGTTTTGGCTAACTGCCGTTTGGTGTGATTCGTACCGTACCGGTATAGTGTGCGTACCGCCTTGTGCGATGCTTGCGCGATGGTGTGCGCTGTTCTTACAATGCTGTCATGGTCTGATCTTCGATGTTCTGATGTTCGATGTTTGATGTTTTTGTGATGCGTATACACCGGTATGGTGTGCGTGCCGTCTTTTGTGGTGCGTGCGATGTGTGCTGTCTTGTGGTGTACAGCACAGGACGCCCACTGTAATAAGAAATAGGAAATTATGGTCCAGGCTGGGTTTCTTATCTGAGAAAAGGTGTTTTCTACACCTAATTTCAATATAACGTCTCCCGAATTTCTTATTTTCCTCTAAATTTCAGCCTGGCTTTTTTTATTAGCCTGTTTCTTATTAGGTGTCCTGTACCGTATCATGTGTGATCCTTTGATTTTTTTTTTTCATGTTTGATGTTTTAACGTTTGCGTGATGCGTTCGGATATGTTAGGCGTGCCGTCTATATGTGATGCGTACGATGCGTGCTGTCTCGTGGCTTGTGTCATGTTTGGTCGTTGATGTGTTGATGTTTGATGGTCAACGTTTGTGTGATTGATGCGTACGGGTAAAAGTTGTGCATGCCCTTTTTTGTGTGTGCGCCCGATGTGTGCCGTCTTGTGGTGTGTCATGTTTGCTATTTTCGTGTTTGATGTTTAACGTTTGTGTTTGTTTTACGTTGCGTGGCGTGGTGCGATGTGATGCGATGCGATGTGATGTCAGCAGGTGCAAGTGGCGGGCGCGGTAATGGACCTGGAAGTGTCGAGGGATAAGTCGATCGCGACGGTCGCGGCGGGAGACACGGTGCACTTCTTCGACACAGGTTAGTTACTCTCCACGCCCTCATTTAGAATCAATCAGTCAGTCGGTCTGTCAATCAGCCAGATAGTCAGTCAGATAGTCGGTCAGTCCGTCGGTCGGTCCGTCGGTCGGTCAGTAATTCAGTCAATTCAAGTAAATCCGTCAAACAGTCAGATAGTCGGTCAGTTAGTCGGTCGGTCAGACAGTCAGTCAATTCAAGGCAACCAGTCAGTCAGGCGGTCAGCCAGTCGGTCAGCCAGTCGGTCAGCCATTCAGTCAGATAGTCGGTCAGTTGATTGGTCAGTCGGTCGGTCGGCTGTCCGTCGGTCAGTCGATCGGTCAGTCAGTCAATTAAAGTCAATCACTCAGTCATCAGTCGGCTGTCCGTCGGTCAGTCGATCGGTCAGTCAGTCAATTAAAATCAATCACTCAGTCATCAGGTGGCTGTCCGTCGGTCAGTCGATCGGTCAGTCAGTCAATTAAAGTCAATCACTCAGTCATCAGTCGGTTAGTCAGTCAACCGGTCAGTCGGTCGGTCAGTTGGCCGGTCGGTCAGACAGTCAGTCAATTCAAGTCAAGCAGTCATTGAGCCGACCAGCCAGTCGGTCAGCCATTCAGTCAGATAGTCAGTCAGTTGATTGGTCGGTCGATCAATCGGTCAGTCAGCTGTCCGTCGGTCAGTCAGTCCGCCAGTCAATTCAAGCCAATCACTTCGTCATCAGTCGGTCAGCCAGTCAACCTGTCCGTTGGTCAATCGGTCGGTCAGTTAGTCGGTCAGTCAGTCAATTCAAGTCAATCAGTCATTGAACCGATCAGTCATTGGTCGGTCGGTCAATCGGTCAGTCAGCTGTCCGTCGGTCAGTCAGTCAGTCAGTCAGTTTAAGTCAATCACTTAGTCATCAGTCGATCAGCCAGTCAATCGGTCAGTTGATCAGTCGGTCTTTCGGTCGGTCAGTTATTAATAGTCGATCAAACAGTCAATCAATTCAAGTCAATCAGCCGGCCAGCCAGTCGGTCAGCCATTCAGTCAGATAGTCGGTCAGTTGATTGGTCAGTCGGTCAATCACTTATTACTGGGGACCATGGTGACAGACAGGACGTACGGTGTACATAAAAGCCTATATATTTCCCTGTTTCTACTAACAATATTTGGTCCTATTTACTACGGTCCTCCGTAATAGTCGACAGTCGACTAGTCAGTCAATCGGCCAGTCGGTCAGTCTGTCGATCAGCCAGTCGGTCGGTCGGTCAGTCAGTCAGCCAATCAGCTGTGTCTGCCAATCAATCAATCAATCAATCCGTCAGTCAGTCCGTCCGTCGGTCAGTCCGGTAAGAACCAGCCTTCCCCGTCCGTCTCTTACTATTTACAAGCAGAACCTGACTGCGTGCCGAGGTACTGATGTTCGTCGGATTAATACAGATACTACGAACATGTCCTGTAACTGTTGTAGACTACGTATATATACTACCAGGGATATATATATATACGTCGTATATACCAGATATATATATATATATACTTCGTATACCCGCTATATATGCTACTTTAGATGAGTTTCGACGAAATCCTCGATCTCACCGCTGTGTTTTTTTATATATATGCTACTTTTTTAGTAAGAGGTACCATGGATGCCCACCACTTTTTAAACACCCTTCTTTCTATTTTAACCAACGCCGGATGGCACCCCTTCCCCCCCCCCCCCCCCCCCCCCCCCCCCCCCCCCCCCCCCTGAAGCGTCACACGATGCCGATCAACTTTCGCAACGAGGGAGGCGCTTCCCTCCACCCGGGGGGTGACCGCTTCATAGCGGGTGGCTCGGATCTCTGGGTCCGGGTGTTCGACTACGACAGCGGGAAGGAGCTGGAGTGCCTCAAGGTATATGTGACTTTTTGGTTTAGCTGGTTGTTGGCTTGTACTTGGTTTGTTTTTTGAGTCGCTGACGTCTTGACGTTGTTGGGATGCTGAGTGGCTTGTGGATTGATTGGCTTCTCTTGGCGTCTTGGATTGTTGGCGTGTTCGATTGGTTGGCTTCCTTTACGTGGTTGGTTGTTGGTGGATTGGCTTCTCAGATACCCGCATTTGGTTTTGGAATTTGATGGGAGTTTTTTTTTTGCTCATCTTGTTTTGCTTTGTTTTTATAGGTTGGATTGAAAGGGTGAGTTTTACGCACATCGTCAGGTGCGGCGTCCCCACACTCCCTCAATCGCCGCGCGGGCTTTTATTACTGCAAGGGTTTCTGTTTTTTTTTATAATATATTTTGGGGGGGCGGGGTTAAATAGACACGCCTGCTAAAAATGTCCCACACTATTTTCAACTAGTTTCTCCGCAAAAACCTGGGTGCTGTTCGTCCCGTAAACGGTAACCTGAAGACTAAGTTTCATCTTCCGCAGGCATCACGGGCCTATGCAGTGCTTTACCTTGCTCTACCTTGCCCTGCCCTACGCTCCCCTACCCTACCATACGTGACCTTGCCTGGCGGTATCTCACAATCCGTTTCTTCCCCTGATCTCTCGACAACCTTCACGCAGGGGCACCACAGACCTGTCCGGTGCCTTACCTTACCCTTCCTTACCCTACTTTACCCTACTTCACCCTACCCTACCCAACCCAACTACACTACCCTACCCTACCCTACCTTACCTTACCCTACCCTACCCTACCCTACCCTACCCTACCCTACCCTACCCTACCCTACCCTAACTACCCTACCTAACCTACCTACCTACCAAGCTACCCTCCTACTCCTCTACCTACCTAACCCTACCTCCGACTACTTACTGCTCTGCCTGGCCCTACTCAACCTACATACCCTACCACTACCTCCCTAGCCCTGCCTGCCCTGCCCATACTCTAAACCCTAACCAGCTGCCTGCCTGCCCTGCCCTGCCCTGCCCTGCCCTGCCCTGCCCTGCCCTACCTTACCCTGCCCTACCCTGCCCTACCCTACCTAACCTTACCTTACCCTATCTTACCTTCTCTTCCCTCACATTCCCTTTCGTCCGTGAAATCTCTCCACACAAACCTTAACGCAGGGGCACCACGGGCCTGTGCGGTGCCTGAGGTACGCCCCGGATGGCAAGACTTACGCCACCGGATCGGAGGATGGGACCATCCGCCTTTGGCAAACCAACCCCGGAACCGCGTCGGCAGACGGTGCGGCGGGGTGAAGACCTAGTTCAAGAATGTAGGGAGGGCGGGGGGTGGCGGCGGCGGTAGTGGTAGAGGTGGGGGTGGTGGGGGTGGTGCTGCTGCTGCTACCTGAAAGCGAAAAATCTGATCGGCACGGATGGGCTCAAGTTCTAAAAACGAAAATTAACGAACAGGGGGAAAGGAAACAAGGAACGAAAAGACCGAAGAAGAAATGACGGTTACGAAACGGTTACAAAACGGTTACAAAACAAGCACCGCTTTCGAGACTCGACGCGCATCGGTTCGATTCGGTGCGGTGCGGTGCGGTGCGGTTCGGTTCGGTCCGATTTCACAGACATGTGTACGTACCGCCGCGGCGTTCTACTGCTATCGTGGTGTGTTTTCATGTTTTGTTCGGTTCTTTGCTTCCGTTTCGCTTTTCTTTTCTTCTGTTGAGTTTTATTTTCCTTTCTTTCCTCTCCTCTCCTTTTCTTTCTTTTTTGTCTTTTCTTTCTACATTGCTTTGTAGTGGCCTTTTTTTATTGCGCGCTCTTTATTGTTGCTCGCTTTTGTTTGGCCATCGAAGGGACGGTGTGTCAAGTTGGGGTTTCCACTTTTGACAGCGATGGAAATGCAGGGGGAAGGGGAGGGGGGGGGAGAGGGGGAGAGGGGCAGCGGTAGCAGCGGTGGGATTGGCGGCCAATAACCGAGAGCCTTGCGAGCATGAGTTCCTTGTCTTTTTTTGTTTGTTTGCTTTGGCACGATGATGGTGCCTTACCTCCACCTCGGTTGCGCTTATTTGTTTTCATTTTTTTCCGAGCGCCCTGGGTGTCTATCCCGCAGCTTCCGGGCTTTTGTGCGATACCGCGATGCCTGGTTTTGATCTTCCGAGTCGCTCCGTAGGCTTTTTTGGTGCAGGGGGGCAGGGGAGAGGGTGATGGAGATATGACAGTATATTCCGCCTCCTACCATAAGCAAGGCAGCCTGGCGAGACGAATTAGATGTCACAGATCGGACAGATCACGATCTACTGCTGTAGATCATCTAGATCCTCTATTTACCAACAAACGCTACAAGAGTTTTCGCCTTTTTAACTCGATTTCCACCACATTGTTGTGTGGGTTTTCCATTGTCCTGCTTGGCTATGGCTGGCCGGACAGCCTCCCCGCGATTACTTGCCAGATTTCTCGACTTTGGACACCGAGAGCACGCGCCACGGAGTCCTTTTGGTACATACACATAGTAGTATGCATGCTTTGTGAGCTAAGCTTTCGCGAGCAATAACGCGCTCATTCCAGCCACCGCTGCCAAAAATAAATAACGGGGGTTTAGATCGAGGCTGGAGTTAGCCCAGGCGATGCTATAGATCATCTAGATCATCTATTTACCGTTATTGGATAACGCCTTCCATGTGGGGAGCGAAGGAGCCGCCGGACAAGACGAATAATAAGTCACAGATCGGACAGATCCACAATCTGGACCATCTATAGATCATCTAGACCGTTATAACATAACGCCTTCCACCGTGTGGTCAGCGAGGCAGCCGCGGACAAGACGAATAATATGTCACAGATCGGACAGATCGCGGTCTAGCCCATCTCGATCATCTAGATTCTACAATCATCTAGATCCTACATTTTCCGTTGTGAGATAACGCCTTCCACCATGTGATCAGCAACGGCAGCCGCGGACAAGACGGATAATAAGCGCAGATCGGACAGATCACGATCTAGACCATCTAGATCCTACATTTATTTGTCGTTATAAGATACCGCCTTCCACGATGTGGTCAGCAAAGCAGCCGCGGATAAGATGTCACAGATCGGACAGATCGCGTTCTAGACCATCTGGAACATCTAGATCCTACATTTGCCGTTATAAGATACCGTCTTCCACCATGTGGCTAGCGAAGCAGCCGCGGACAAGACGAATAAGAAGTCGCAGATCGGACAGATCACGATCTGAACCATCTAGATCATCCAGATCCTACATTTGTCGTTCTAAGATACCGCCTTCCACCATGTGGCTAGCAAAGCAGCCGCGGACAAGACGAATAAGAAGTGACAGATCGGACAGATCACGATCTAGGCCATCTAGATAATCTAGATCCTACATTTTCCGTTATAACATACCGCCTTCCACCATGTGGTCAGGGAAGCAGCTGCGGACAAGACGGATAATAAGTCACAGATCAGACAGATGACGACCTGGACCCATCTAGATCATCTAGATCCTACATTTGCCGTTCTAAGATACCGCCTTCCGCCATGTGGTCTGGGAAGCAGCCGCGGACAAGACGGATAATAAGTCACAGATCGAACTGATCACGATCTAGATCATTTAGATCCTACATTTTTTGCCGTTATAAGATACCGCCTCCCACCATGTAGCTAGCGAAGCAGCCGCGGACAAGACGAATAAGAAGTCGCAGATCGGACAGATCGCGATCCAGACCCATCTACAGTAGATAATCTAGATCCTACATTTGCCGTTATACGATACCGTCTTCCACCATGTGGTTAGCGAAGCAGCCGCTGACAAGACGAATAAGAAGTCGCAGATCGGACAGAGCACGATCTATCTAGACCATCTAGATCATCTAGATCCTACATTTGCCGTTCTAAGATACCGCCTTCCACCATGTGGCTAGCAAAGCAGCCGCGGACAAGACAAATAAGAAGTTATCATAGATCGGACATATCGCGACCCATACCCATCTACAGTAGATCCTACATTTGCCGTTATAAGATACCGCCTTCCACCATGTGATCAGGGAAGCAGCTGCGGACAAGACGGATAGCATGTCACAGATCGAACAGATCACGATCTATACCATCTAGAGCATCTACAGTAGATCCTACATTTATTTTCCGTTATAAGATACCGCCTTCCACCATGTGGCTAGCAAAGCAGCCGCGGACAAGGCGAATAAGAAGTCACAGATCGGACAGATCGCGGTCTATGAAGATCACGTAGATCACCTAGATCGTCCTACGTTTGTTTGCCGTTTTCGAGATGCTGCTGCAAGAGGCCTTACCCGACAGATAACAACCCGGCAAACCATGTGCGTAAGAGCGGCATTGTACAGATCATACAGACCCCGCCTGGCAAAACATGAGCTATCGTTTACAGATCATACAAACCAAGTCCCAACCCCTGATATATTGTTCACAGATCATATAAATCAAATAAGATATTGTTCACATAAATCAAGTAAGATATTGTTCACAGATCATACAAATTAAGTGATCTATCGTTCACAGATCATATAAATGAAGTGATGTACGAGTATCGCTCACAGATCATATAAATCAAGTGGTCTATCGTTCACAGATCATATAAACCAAGTGATATATCGTTCACAGATCATATATATACATCAAGTAATCTATCGTTTTCAGATCATATTAATCAAGTGATCTATTGTTGACAGATAATATAAATCAAGTGATCGATCGTTCACAGATCATACAAATCAAGGATGTATGTGTCTGCCCCACAATATCTACCTGTGGTAGATCGTTAAATGGGGGGTCAATCTTATCTGTCCGCTGCGTGGAGGCCAATCTATAGCCGAAAGACGCTGACACTTCCGGGTCGAAGACTTCGAGCGAGGAAGCTCATTGTGAAAATACGCCACGGCCTACTTACGGCCGCGGTATCATGCATTAGTCTAGGCAGTATGGGGCAAGCCCGATTATTGCTATATATGTAGGTTCACTCTGGTTACTCTAGATCACTCACACGTGTTTGGTTCCTATTCTTAGCGGTTCCTTGCCTCTCCAGAAGTTCTGAGCAGGAGGAGGGCACCAAGTATTCCTCGTCTCAGAGGAACAGATTAATAGTTCGCCTCCACAACAATAGAGGGGAAACGGGGATACCATGACGTCATGCTATGCACATTATCGGGTGGTGAACGCAACTTGCACTGGCTTTTCCGCCAAACTCCATCGACTTCGACTAACCACCTCCAACCAACGATGCAACATCCAATTTCCATGTACATTTCGACTGGGTTTCACCCTCTCCCCTTCCCATTGCTATTTGTTATTTTTTTCGTGGAAGTACGAGTAAATGGAACATTTTCTTCATGGAACCAAATGCTTATTATGGAGGGAAGATTTGTGTATGTATATAGCAGGATGAGCTCCAACAACATTGACCACTCAGAAACATTCCACTCCGAAAGAAGCAAACCACAGAAAAACAAACAAACAAAAAGGAGTCCTCTGCACGAAAAACTACTCCCTCTTCTGTTTTTGATACCGCAGTCAGCAGTGGGTACTACCCCGATTTATGAGCGCCGCGCCTCGTGACAAGCCAAGTGTTACAAGATTAGGGTAAGGACACAGAGTATCCCCAGCCAGATCAGTCTATTGAACAGGTACTCGTTGGTACTCACGCGTGCTGTGTTTGCTTAGAGATAGAAGAAAAACAGCGTTATTCCTTTTCCCACGATGATGGAAGACTGAAAGAAAAGAGCAGAAGGCTTGTTGGTCACCGTGGACCGGCTGCTGGGAACTTCTGGTTCCCCTCTAAGATACGCCTTCCAAGTACTACGAATGCGATTCTTATACCTGTTACCCCAGGTATTTACCATCCTTTCTTTCCACATCCTTCCAGCAGTACTATAAACACCGAAACAAGCGTTCTTAACTAAGTATTGCTCTTAACTGTAGTGGGCAATATATTCGGTAGCTTTAAGTACAGGCGGGACATGCCGATTTATGACCGCTCTTAACCCTTTCAGAACTGCACTGTCTAAAACAAAATATTTCAGTCCAATTCCAAGTGTTTTGTCTCCACATCGGGACTGCAGTCCTAAATGGGTTAAAATCCCGAATGTCCTTATCCTGGGCGTTCTTAAACCGGGGTATACCCACTACTGTGTGAAGATCGGGCTCCTCATCTCAAGGGGGGGGGAATGTCGGGAGGATTTTCGTTTTAGCCCCAGCGTTGGCCCCTGCTGGCGCACGGCGACCCCCTGCTCTCACCGTTATTGGTGGAAGCTCCATTCCTACTACTACTAGGCTGTCAGGCGCGGGTCGGCTACTATTAATACTACTACTTCTCGCTGTCTTCGGTAGATTCCCTGTCACTCCACTGCCATCAGGCCCGGGTCTACTCGCTGCCGTTACGCTGTCAGGCGCGGGTCTGCTACTGCTGCTACCACTCGCTGTCATCGGTAGGCTCCCTATTGTTTCTCTGCTATCAGGCCCGGGTCTAGTCGCTACTGTTGTTGGTAGGCTCCCTACTGCTACTACTACTATAGAGTCGGACCTGCGTCCCCTAAGCATGACCGCCAGGCGCGTTTTCAATCTGCGCAATACCCTTGGACGAACCGCCTCCTCCACACTACTGTTCATACTGTTACTCCGACTACTATTACTAGGTGTTGCACCACTGTTAGGACGTCGAGGACAAGGAGGAGGAAGGACGGTGGACTGCTGCCGCAGCAGCAGCAGCTGCTGCTGTCGCTCCTTCGGTGGTGACGGCCTTGTGAGGTGTACGGCGGCGCAAAGGCCGAGCATGGCGTCGGTGAACTGTGATGAGCCATCATCAAGCAGGCAACAACGGTGGGAAGATAAAAAAACATGGAGGCGGGCGTGGGCAGGAAAAGGAGGGGGGGGGGGGAGGGGCGTGCTGAGTCTTGCTGACTGAATCATTACAAGTAATGTTTACACTTGGACCACGCATCCCTTTTCGAGGGCGGAGCACAGGGGGACGGTCAGGATTGGGGGGGGGGCGTGCTCATTTGTTGGTTGCCTTAAGCCATTTTACCATTGACCACGTGCCCCTTTCGAGACGAGAGCACCGTTCTAAACTCCTACAATACTAGGGACCCCTCTAGCAGTTGGGGCGTTCATTACGTTGTTTCCAGATGTTACATAGAAACGGCAGGGGGCGAGGGGCGGGGGGGGAGGGGGCGTACTCATTTGTTGCTTTCCTTAGTCATTTGACCATTGACCACGCATCCCTTTCGAGACGGAGCACCGTTCCTAACCCCTACTAGAGGCACCTCCAACAGTTGGGCGCGCATTGCTTATGATCACGCATGTGGCCTTAGTCGTACGACCATAAAAACCCTCGCATCCCTGCAATGCCGGGACGGGGCACGTCGGGATCTCAGTGAGTCGAAACGATGGGGACACCGAAAAGGGATGGCAAAGGTACATAGGGGGGGGGGACGCGTGCTACGGTAGAGGTAGCACTTTTTGGCTGAATCTTTTTCTGAACGATCGGGCTCCTTCACCCAAATTCGTACGAGGACTTTCATGGTTGTGACGAAAAATGTTTGAGAGTATAATTCGGTCATGAGATTTCGCATCCGGCAGCACTTTTATTTCCCTCCAAAATATTTTTTTCGGTGAGGTATGACGCTCCTTAAGTGAGGAGCTCAGAAAAAAAACATGGTGCACCTCTATCGTAGCATGCGTCGGGGGGAAGGGAGCTACGGCGGCATATAGGGGGGGGGGTTGTATAACATCTAATTTTTCTGAGACTCCCCTTGCGAGGAGCTCCATACTATTACTAGCAAGTCATCCAAAAACAGATAAATGTCGCGAGAAAATCAACAAAAACATTCCACCCGATAAAGAATACCAAGCCCCGGCTTAAGTGACCCGCCAGGAAGCAACAAGGAGCAGGGCGGGGGGGGGGGGGGGGGAGACCCCCCCCGATGGCACCGATGGCGTGGGGATGGAGTTTGGACGCGGCTTTAAGACATTTAGAATACGTAGGAAGTAAGAGTATGCGCGCTGAGAAAAGGAAGGAGTAAGGACAGCACAGATGAAGTACGTAGACGGTAAAGCTCGAGCCGGAAGCAGGTATAGAGGTACAGAACGCGCCAATTAGACTTTGCGCAAAAGTTTTCTGTTTCGTGTTTTGTCCCCACCCACCAACCCAACCCACCCACCCACACAAAGACCATCATCCACACAACCACCCCCCACCACACAAAACCCAACCCACACCACCCACCCACTCAGCCCATCACATCCCACCCACCACCCACCACCACCACCCACCACCACCCACCGCAGCACCACCCACCACCAACCCAAGCGCGACCCACCCACACCTACCCCACCCACCGGGTGATTTCTCTGTGGGAGGTCGGCCCAGCAACACGCACGCCCGCACCCACCCACCCATAGAGGAAAGGAGGTGCACCGTCGTAGCACTTGTCTTTCGGAGTGCTTCTGAGTGATCAATGTTGAAGCTCATGCTTAACCTTGTCGGATGGCGAAGATGACGATGTGCGGCCACAGGATGGTTTTCTACCGTATATTATGGCGTGTTTTCTTGGGCGTACGTGGGCGTACGTAATAATATACTGTATGCACTCACCCGCACGACTACTGTGGGGATGAGGGGGGTTGCTCATTTCTACCTCAGTGAGGTGGAGGGTGGAGGTTCGACGATGTGTGGCCACAGGACGGTTTTCTACCGTATGGTATGGCGTGTTTCTTGGACGTACGTAATAATATACTGTACCCCGCACTCACCCGCACAACTATGGGGATGAGGGGAGTGCTCATTCCAGCCTCGGTGAGGTGGAGCGCCGACGATGCGGCCAGGTACACGGCCAAGGTCGAGCAGATCGCGAGAACCTGAACCACCAGCGCCTTTTTCGCTTTCGAGTAGAACGTCTTCGCACATGCTGACGCCTGCCGCCTCGCGATCGACGCGACGATACATAATACGGTTAGAGCTCAAGCCGGAAGCATAGTAAATACAGTAGGTACGTACGGAAGGGGGAGTTAGGCTTTGTGTATGCATACATATGACTCCTTTTGTTTCCTCCGTTGTTTTTTTCTTTTTTGGAGTAGCTTATTATGAGTGATCAATGTTGAAGGTCATGCTACACATTGTTGAGATTGGCAAGAATAATGAATATACGGTTAAGTCAAGATAAGATATGGTAAGGTAACTTAAGTTAAATTAAGTTAAGTTAAGATGAAGTTAAGTCAAGTTAAGTCAAGTTAAGTCAAGTTAAGTCAAGTTAAGTTACGTTAAATTAAGTCAAGGTAAGTGGTAAGCTCTACTGAAGGGAGAAAGCTCCACAAGGAACATAGCTTCACGTATAACACGTACAGATGTCAGGGGAGAAATCATACATTTCGGAAGCGGATATATATCATGAAAGTTAGTTTGGAACACGCCTCCCTTTCTCAAATTGATACGTCAAAACTCGTAGCCTGGTCCCAGTACCACGGCTTCTTAGGGCCGTTTTCTTCTTCTGCTTCTTGAAAGACAGGCAGGAAACAGAGGAACACGGAGGAGCAGAGAACTACTGTAACTGTAAACTTCGTTTGGGCTGGTCGGTGTTACTCGCCCGGTGGCTTACTTGCCTGGTGGTGGCTGTTTTTTTTTTCTTTCTTTAGCGTTCAAGAGCTTTCTTTTTATGTCCTTAGTTCTTGCTCGGTGGCTACGTAATACGTATACTTCGTAAATGAGTAGCTAGTACGTATTTGAGGAAATAACGCCTGCTGCTGCTGTGTTAGAACCTTCTTTTCAGCTTGCGACACACCCGGGATTTCAAGCCAACCACAATCATATCGAAGGGGTAACTTGTATCCCCTAAAAACCATGTACAACAGAGGGCAAAAACTCAGGAACGCTTGCGTAGCATTCCTCTTATCTATAGAACAAAAAACAATAAGAGAAAACCAGCAAAATTAGGACAAAATAACACTCTTGGATAATATCGGCCCTTTTACTGTACTGTAAAAGGCTGACTTGGGGGGGGTACTACATTTCGCGAGGCGCAGTCAACCAACCCATTCAGAACTGAAAAAAAAATATCCGAGACTAATTCCAAGTAGTTTGTTCCCCCAAATCCGTGGGACCAGTTCTTAAGGGGGGTCATCCCACGGTAGGGGCGTAGTACATATCTCACCCGAAACATGACTTCGGAAACATTCGTTCGCGCAACCCGACCAAACCTTCCAATACGGTAGTCCAAAAACAAATATACCGGTAAACTAATAATAATATCCGGTGGTTACTCACGTGAGGAGCACAACCGGTCATAAAATATTGGGCCTAAAAGTGGTACCCCTACCGTGGGATTGCTCAGGGGTTACATGATTAGCGGGTGGCATCATGTCACACCTCTTTCTGGCGTCGGCTGATGACAAGGGCGGTCTGCACGCCCCCGAAGATGATGCAGACGCCCTGAACGCGCAGGCACCCACGCACGCACCACCGCCATCGCCACCGCGCAGAAAGGATACAAGGGCAAAAAAGCGTGCGTGTGAAATGGTAAGACAAAGCATCGTGCGATATTGATGCATACTATTTTTACCTACGTAAAGTACAGAAAGAAAGAAATAGGAGTTTTGTTGTCAACCAACCGAATGAACTTGTTTTGGTAGTCATGGGCTCTGCCGTCGCAGATAATAATAATAATAATAACATGACAATTCCAAGTAAACACAACAAAAAATAATTACAAACAAACAAAACGAGGAGGAGGAGGAGGAGGAGGAGGAGGAGGAGGAGAAGGAGGAGGAGGAGTAGGTGGAGGAGGTGGAACATTGACGAGTAGTAGTATAGGGTAAACGAGGGGTTTGTCAAGGGAGGGAGGGATGTGTCAAGTAGGAAGGAAGCCTTCAAGAAGAGAAAATGGGATAATCTGTCGATTCAGAGTGATAGAAGAGGGACCACTACTGCTACTACTGCTACTACTACTACTACTGCTACTGCTACTACTACTACTATTGCTACTACTACTACTACTACTACTGCTACTGCTACTACTACTTCTACTTCTGCTACTACTACTACTACTACTACTACTATTGCTACTACTACTACTACTACTACTACTACCTCTGTGGTAGTAGAATATATCCGATTGAAACCGGAATGGAACATGCATGATACATTGTCGGGAGGCAAAATTTAAGAAACAGAAAGAAGGGACAGAAGGGAGTAGATTTTTGGGCAGAGTTTTTTTTTTTTTTCTCTGTGGTTTCCTTGTTTCGGAGTGGAATGTTTCTGAGTGGTCAATGTTGAAGCTCTTTCATGCTGCAACACATCATTGTCGGATGATAAGGATACTACTGTAATAATAACGAAAGGAACAAAAAACATTATCAACTGTGACATCGAGGATTTCGTCGAAACTCATACCAGGTATATTATATGTGCGACCTGTCTGTGTCTTATGTATCGAATACGGTAGGACACTTTGACGAAAAAATGGGGTGAAAGGATACACTACTGCTATTAATAGTGGTCTTTCTTTCTGTAGTGCCGGTATGCGCCAGTCATCAAAACCGGCACTATATATAGCGGCAACCGGCACTACTCCGCACACTGCCTGCCACACTGACTGGCAAAATCCCACATCTGCGCCAAGCGATTCCACAGGCACTATAGCCAACAATACCGGCACTACTCAACCGGTCACTGTAGAGGGACAAGTACTACCGTAATGTGAGTATCAAACGGGTTTTGTAATTGGCCGAAGAGGCGGGCTGCAATAGGGGTACTGTGCCTTTTTTTGGCCTTTGGAGCATTTGTGACAGGCTATTACTGGCTATTAGTATACTCCTCAACTGAGGAACTACTGTAGTACAGCAGTACCCGATATCGATGCCTCTACAGTGCGGTAGGAGGGGGTAGCTTTGTACCCCAGGCGTGTCTGACTGAGCACAGCGCATACGTGGGTCATGCCTCTATAGTGCGGTCGGCGTTTCTGACTGACTATTGATAACACACTCCTCAGCTGAGGAACTATTACAGTACCCGATATCGTTGCCTCTACAGGGCGGTAGGAGGGGTAGTTTTGTACCCCAGGCGTGCCTGCCTTGAGCACAGCGCATACGTGGGGCTATTCCTCTATAGTACCGTAGGCGTTTCTGACTGACTATTGATAACACACTCCTAAACTGAGGAACTACTAACCAATAAGGCATATACCTTATAAGGCATGCCTCCTTATCGTTGGAAAACCATTTGTGTTTTTACACGATATTCATTGTACCCTTCTAGCTAGCCCATTCGGGTTGCGCTTTAAAAACAAAAACCCTCAAAGTCGGTCAGTGTTTTCAGGCGACTTACTAAATGGTACCAATATTACGGAGGACCATACGTCGTAGTAGATAGGACCAAATATTTTTCGTAAAAATATGGAAATAGGTGTGTTTTTGGGTGTACCATGGGTCCTATTTTACTATAGTCCCCCGTATTAGTAATAAAATTACGAACAGTATATAGAGGACCCATGCTATCTTAAGGTATAGAGGTGCACCAATTTTTTGCCTCGTAAGGGTGGTCACTTGAGGAGCTCTATACACCGCTCACCCCGATTTTTTTTTTCTTGGTGTGGAACCTAAAAGTGCTTGCGTACGTACGTGACCGATGCACAAACCCGCGGTCTTAACACCCTTAGGAACTGGTCCCACGTATTTGGGGACAAACTACTTGGAATTAGTGTGGGACATTTTTTTTTTTTCAGTTCTGGATGGGTTAAGTATACAATGAACCATACTGTAACAAACACAAGAATGGTTAAGTATACAATAAACCATACTGTAACAAACACAAGAATGGTTAAGTATACAATGAACCATACTGTAACAAATACAAAAATGAAAAAAAAACGTTTTTTTTGGGGTTAAGGAGAGACCCTTCCCCCAGTCATTCAGAAAACGTTCCAGCCAAAAAAAGGTATAGTACCTATACATTTCAGCCAATAAAAGGTACAGGACCTCTATCGTAGCACGCGTCAGAGCTCCTCAAGTCAGGGGGGGGGGGGGGGGGGGGGGGGGGGGTGGGGGCGGTGTACTCATGTCGTGCACGGCCGTAGTCATATGACCATAGACCCTCGCATCCCTACTATGCCGGGACGGAGCACGTTGGGTTTTCACCAACCAGGCAGACATTGCTTGCACCAAGCGCGAAGCGCCGTGAGGTATTGGGCGAGTCGCATGGAGGGTGAGCTGCATCCTGCTAAGAACCGCCTCGGAAGCGGACTTGCATATGGACGGCAGCTTCAATGAGTTAATTTGATTTCTGGTGTGGCCACTTCCGGAGACAGCAATGGGTTTTACCATGTAACTGCCTCGCGGACGCCTTGCCATATTAACACTACGTGATACGACCATTCCCCTTGTGCGGAGCAAAGGTTCTCCACCCCGCACAAATGATCTACTCGACCGCCAGCTTTGGTGACCGCCAAAAAAAATAACAAAAAAAAACGGCACCCTGGTTGTCTAGCTCACGCAGCGAGTGGCGTGTTTTACAGCGTCGTTGCCAACCGACGCCAACCCAACCTATAAATATATCATATATATATAGGGGGAGGGGGGGGGGGGGGGGGATCCAGAAAAAAATAGGCGCACCCCTAGTGTCCTGGGTGGTACCTGGCACATGCCAATGGTGAAAACCCGACATGCTCCGTCCCGGCATTGTAGGGATGCGAGGGTCTATGGTCATAGGACTACGGCCATGCATGAAAATGAAGTACAACCCCCCCCCTAACCGAACCGAGCACTATAATAGGTGTCTCACCGCGAAGGTATCGCCGAATGCGGATGCAAGGTCGGACAGCTTCATGGCTTCGCAGGGGTCGGAGAAGGAGTAGACGCCGAGAGACGTCATGACGGCCACGCCGACACAGCCAAGGGTGATGAACACGTGCTTCTTTTCCGCGGCGGCTTTGAGCTTCAGCGCGAAAGCTGTGGGCGGGAGACACTTTCCTCGTGTAAGTAGGCAAGACAGGGAGAGGGGGGTGGATGAGGGAGGGTGCTCATTTGTTGTTGCTTGCCTTAGTTATTGGACCATTTGCCACAATGCTCTTTCGATACGGAGCACAGGGGAGGGGGCGGGTGGGGGAGAGGGTACTCATTTGTTGCTTGTCTTAGCCCTTCGACCATTAACCACGCATACCCTTTCGAAATCGAGCGCTCTTCCTACTCCTATAACAAATACACCCCCCCTCCAACACTTCGGCGTTCATTTCGTTTTTTTTTTCCCCCCCATATGATATACCATAACACAGCAGTTTTGCTTTTTTTGCTCATCTTGTCCCCCTTCCTGTTTCGCCGTCTGTTGCCACCAACTATAATCTGCTACATAGGACAGCGACCGTTTCCTCGCCACTATCATATCGTACAATGTGCGGGGTGTGTGGATGCGTGCTATATACGATAGAGGCATAAGGTATACCTTTTTTTGGCTGAAACGTTTTCCGATGGATCGGGCTCCTTACCTTAAGGGCCCGAATTAATTCAATTTGGAAAAATAAAAATTCAAATCCGCTTTTCATTGGTCAACACACGCATCAGCACCAAAGATTAGGATCTTGGGGTATAATCTTGGGTGGTGGTGCGGGTTCTGACCAATGAGAAGCGGATTTGATTTTTTTTTTTTCCAAATTGATTTTTTTTCTTCGTTAAAACGGGCCCTTAACCCAAAATCGTCGGACTTTCATTCTTGTGCTGTAATATTTTCATACTATTAATATCAGGATAGAGGCATAAGGGCCCATATTAACGAGTATAAAATAAATTCAATTTGGGAAAAAATAAAATTCAAATTCGCTTTTCATTGGTCAACACACGCACCAGCCACCCCCCCCCAAGATCCTAATCTTTGGTGCTGGTGCGCGTGTTGACCAAAAAAAATGCGGATTTGATTTGATTTTGTTTTTTTTCCAATTTTTTTTTTTTTCTTCGTTAAAACGGGCCCTAAGGGCCCGTATTAACTGATTTTGGAGGAAAATAAATGTGCTACGTATATACCCGATCAACAACCCCATGGCCAAACGAGGCAACGAAGAATATGGCGAAACAAAATTGAATTCCGGCGATTTTGGATTGAGGATTCCCCGATCATTCACGAAAAGTTTAGGCCAAAAGGTGCAACCTCTATCGTAGCTCGTCTTTCCAGCAAGAACAAGAAACCCAAGGGAGAAGCCTAATAATAGTTGGATGGCGAAGTAAGGGCCCGAATCAACGAGTATAAAATAAATTCAATTTGGAAAAAAATAAAATTCAAATTCGCTTTTCATTGGTCAACACACGCAACCAGCACCAAATATTATGCCCCAAGATCCTAATATTTGGTGCTGGTGCGTGTGTTGACCAATCAAAAGCGGATTTGATTTTTTTTTCCAAATTGAATTTTTTCTTCTTCATTAAAACGGGCCCTAAGGGCCCGTATTAACGAAGACAGCAAAAATTCAATTTGGAAAATAAAATCCTATTTGAATGTGATTTCGCAAAAAACAAAGTGGGTTGCGTCCTATGGGGAATAGTGAATTGCTCGTTCAAATATTTATGAAATCGAAAAAACGCAGCATGCGTCACAGCGCCCAGGTGAAAAAAATCGACGAGAGGAGACGAGAGGGAAAGCATGCGTCGACGCGTGCGCGCCGCCGCCAGCATACTTTTGCTTTTGACCCCCCAGGCTAGGAAGCTATCGCTCTCAGGGTCTCCTGGGTGGGCGTAGGGATCCCTGAAACGCCACGGGCGAGACAGGGGCGGCGATTGTGTTATCGAAGTTTTGAGCGTATCATGCTGTTTTTGGGTCGATCGCTCGGTTTTTGATCGGGTTGGAGCATCGAGCTGGTTGAAAAGTTGGGATTGCGACCGCCATGATTGGTTTTGAGGCGCCACCGCCGGGGTACGCTGTGCTATTGTCTATAGGCATGGGCGCGGCTGTTGTCCCGGTGGCCTCGGGTTGTGGTTCACGTGTTGTCGCCTCGGTCGTGGTCATCGATGCCACCAAGAAATGACCAGATTGTACCGGGGGCGTTTGCCCACCGTGGACATGCCGGTCCAAGTCGGGCCAACTCCTCAATTTGATTTGAATTCTTTGGAAAAGAAGGTCCTGGGACCTTCTTGTTTATTTCGTCCAATTCAAATTGATTAGACCCCAAGATCCTAATCTTTGATGCTGGTGCGTGTGTTGACCAATGAAAAGCGAATTTGAATTTTATTTTTTCCAAATTGAATTTATTTCATACTCGTTAAAACGGGCCCTTAGCCCCCGAATTAACGAGTATAAAATAAATTCAATTTGGAAAAAATAAAATTCAAATTCGCTTTTCATTGGTCAACACACGCACCAGCACCAAATAGTATGCCCCAAGATCCTAATATTTGGTGCTGGTGCGTGTGTTGACCAATGAAAAGCGGATTTGAATATATATTTTTTCCCAATTGAGTTTTTTCTTCTTCGTTAAAACGGCTTATGGGATGTTCCGTTGGGTAGCACTTCATTTTTCCCCCAAAACCTATTTTTCAGCGACGTATGGAGCTGCTCAAGTTAGGAGCTCAGAAGAAACATGGTGCACCTCTATCAATAAGCAGTGGTGCTGTAGGGGGGAGGGGGGGGTGGCGGGGTACTCGTGTTGTGCAGCGGGCCGTAGTCGTTATGACCATAGACCCCCTCGCATGCGCCTACAATGCTTGACGCCGCGAGTGCGGGATGTGTGGGGGGGGGGAGGGGGAGAGAGGCGTACCTCATTTGTTGCTTGCCTTAGTCCATGATTTTGAACATTGAACCACGAACATCCCTTCGAGTACGGGTTCCAGCCATAGGAGCGGGGGCGTACTCATTTGCTTAAGCTTGCTTGGTACTTTGAACCGCCATCGAGGGCGGGCGTCTCATAACATACTGACTACATCGTCACGACGTTAAGCACATCGCCTGAGAGGGCAGAGCGTTAACCCAGAGGTCCGCCACCATCATCACCGCCAGGGCCCTGGACGGCTGGAAAAAGGTGTAGAAGGCCTCACAGAGTCCTTTGCTCCAAAGAGGCTTTTCTCCTCCGTACGATGCCGCGGCGCAGAAAACCATCGCACAGCCACAGCTGAAGATGCTTTATTGTTGTTGCCGCCATTTCCGTACACCGTTTTGGTTTGTTTTGGGTGCGCGGGTGGGTGTGCGGGTGGGTGTGTGGGTGGGTGTGGACAAAAACACGAAACAGAACACGATGGGGTGGCAATCTCCAGTATAGGTGAGGTGAGGTGATGTGATGTGAGTTGAGCCGAGCAAAAAACGCGTCATGTTCACCACAAAAACAAATCGCTGAAAAATACACAAGAGACATGCATTGGCGCTGACGTCCTGTGTGTATACTTGTTGTTGTTGTTGTTGTTGTTGTTGCTGTCACATTTGCATAATTTGCAACAATCTAGCCCCGTGATTCTGCGTCGATAGACATGCATTGGCGCTGACGTCCTGTGTGTATACTTGTTGTTGTTGTCGTCACATTTGCATAATTTGCAACAATCTAGCCCCGTGATTCTGCGTCGATAGACATGCATTGGCGCTGACGTCCTGTGTGTATACTTGCTGTTGTTGTTGTCACATTTGTATAATTTGCAACAATGTAGCCCCGTGATTCTGCGTCGATAGACATGCATTGGCGCTGACGTTCTGTGTGTATGCTTGTTGTTGTTATTGATGTTGATGTCGCATTTGCATAATTTGCAATAGTCTAGCCCCATGATTCTGCGTCGATGTTGGGGGGGGGCGGTAAAAAAATGCACTTTTTTGGACAACACAAGCAAAGAAGCGCACCTCACAATAGTAACCGCTTTTGGTTCAACCTCTTACACACAGTCTTAAATCGGAGACAGCCTACTACTACAATTACGGAGGACAATAGTAAATGGGATCAAATATTGTTAGCAAAAGTAGGGGGAATATATAGGACGCATGCTACGATAGAGGTGCGCCGTGTTTTTTCTGAGCTCCTCACTTAAGGAGCGTTATAACTCACCGAAAAAAAAAAGCATTTGGAGGAACGTTACAGCAGTGCTGCCGGACGAGAAATTTCATAACCGAAGTGTAGTCTAAAACATTATTCGTCACAAACATGAAAGTCCGACGGAATTTGGGTTACGGAGTCCGATCGCTCAGAAAACGATTCAGCCAAAAAGTGCTGCCTCTACCGTAGCATGCGTCATAGTTTGTTTTGTCTGCACGGTAGGTCTTAATTACTACGAATACGAAGGTGTCCCGTAACACTGCAAGTCGCCACGCTATGCCAAGTACTAACAGCGTCGACTTCGCACGGTCGGACTGACAACAATAATAAAAAAAAACACGCACGCACCTCACAGGTCAATACATGCGATAAGTATGTATGTACTGCAGCCGGTGTGCTAAACTAACCTGGAAGACACAATCAACCGCATTCGTAGCACTGCCCTCCGCGATGCCCGGGCCGAGAGAGGGAGGCGCCGCTGTCCCAGGGCTTGGATAATGCTGTGGCAGCACAGTATACAAGCCACCCCGGAAAACAAAACAAAAAATGTATGATCATAGCTTGTAGCTCGTATGCAAAATTATATACCAGGGTATATATTTAATAGTAACATTTCACTTTCGAGAGACACGTTTAAATTAATGTATACTAACTCAAGACACTGCAGTAAGTTGTTTTCACCTTCGAAGTACACGGTATCAAGGACGTGGGTATGATACAGAAGGCGTGCGTAATGTGCAGGTTGCACCTGCAAAAGTTTTTGTGCAGGCTGTGTGTGGTCAATTTCATCCTTGCCCGTCGACCCAGACCAAGCCAACCCCAGACACACCCCTAACCCTAACCCGAACCCGAACTCCAACCCGAACCCCAACCCCTTGGGGAGCACGAGGTCGGCAGGGGCAGCCACGCGGCTCCGCCGCGTGTTTTGATGGCGTTTTTCCAAAAAATAACATGCGGCCCAAAAGGCCAGCCTCACCCATTAAAACCGGCATCCTGCACAAAAACGTTTGCAGGTGCAACCTGCACATAGTACGCGTCGATACAGAAGGGAGTTAGACTTTGTGCACGGCGTTTTCTTTTAATTTTGGTGATTTACCTGGGGTTTTCTTCTTTCGGCTACGTACGAGTAATGTTTTTTGGGTGATCAGCGTTGAAGCTATATCATAAGGCCACACATTGTTGGAGTGAAAAGCCTCAGTACACACACACATATACGACCAGGTAGACGTACACGGGGGCAAACGATACCATATTGTTTTTTGTAAAACGGTACTGGGTATATATACGGCTATATACACCACTTATATTACGAGGGACCATAGTAAATAGGACCTATGGTACACATAAAAACCTATATATTTACCTACTTTTACTATTATAACAATGTTGATGTTTGGTCCTATTTACCATGGCCCCCCTAATAGGAAACTCTTGTTCTGGACGAGGCTCAGCTTCTTGTTATCACCGTGTACGGCGTATACTACTCTCGTATACTGTCTGTATGCGCATGTTTTGGTTTGAGCAAGAACACGTGGCCGGCAGCTCCCGGTAAATAAATGGCTGCTCGATTTACTTGCATGGCGTGCTCACAGATATACGGTAGATGCCACTCCGATCAACGCCACCAGAGAGTAGCCCGTGACGAGGGCGAGCTTGGGAACGCAGCTGAATTGTCCGAGGGCGTCCGTGCCGGCGAAACCGGAATCGCACTCGCAGTGGTTGTGAGCTGCCATTGCTTGGGTATCCATAGCGCTTTGAACGCATGACCCCTGCCCCCCCCACAGGGGGTGCCTGCAGTCGTAAACACCTGCATATAATATATGGAGTTTTGGATGGTTTGGTCGCCTGGGTTACGAGTACGAGTAGGCGCGGCGGGTGCAGGGCACACGTCGTATGCCGCACAAACCCGTCGTTGTTGCGTGGTGGTGGTGGGTCGGAAACCCTGCAGTGCATACAGCACCATCGGCAGCGTGTGGTGTATACAAGCTTGCTCGGCGATCCGTTAGTTTGACAAAGCTGTACATGTGCGTATGTATATCGTTTTTTGAGTACCAGGTACGTACGTACGTGGATAATATCGACAGGTTTTCAATACATATCCACAGCATGTCGTACACACTCGTAGTGCTTCCTGCTCGTAACGAACGGGTTATAGAGGCGAAGAGCTGCTGCTGCTGCTGCTGCTGCTGCTGATGATGATGATGACGATGGTGATGATGGCGCTCGACTGTCCTCTTAGATTCTACCAAGCGCCTGGTGGTGAATACGTACGAGTATACGAGGGAGAAGATGCGACGAGTATTGTGACGGCTACGTACGGCGACGACCAAGAAATCATGCGCGACCAACCCGACCAACAATATCTATGGTGTCGTGTCGGCCCCGTGAACGGGGCAAAAACATCTCGCGCACTCACAGTCGTGGATCATGGCGTGCCTGACGAAGCTAGCGGCCTATCGCTGTTGATGCATGCTATAAACAGGAGCAGCACATTATATGTATGTGCGGTATGATACCATAGATATAGGCTGTTGTGACACATTCGTCCTCGGGCGTTCTGGTCTAGAAGAAAATTTGCAACTATCCTTTTTACCGTCGCAACGGCAAAGGCTATACTGGGTCGTGATGTCGTGATGTGTAAACCGGTAACAGGGTTTAGCTGGTACATATCATAGTCACACAGCCGTAGGTAGGTGACGACAACGATAACCTTGCGGTTTCATGCGTTTCAATTTTCTCTTTTCCGTATATCTAAACGTCGTAACGTCGTAACTCTTTTTTCCTTTGACGTCCATCCTCTACATCCTCATTGCTCTCATCCTCTCCCCTTTTGCGCGGGTGTTCGGGCGCTGTTGGATCGGGGCCAAGACTTGATATGTTGCCACTCGTGATGCCTCGTGTGGCAGATACGCTCCCAATCCAGGAATGGGTTCGGTTTTACTGGTGATATACTGGTGTGTGGTGTGTTCTCCGACGTCCGACGTTACTCGTCGCCACGGAAGGGCGTCGAAAACCGTTTCATTTACAAGTAACGCCGCTGAAAAATCATGAACACCCGACCAATGAGAGAAAGCACAGCGCCGAAGTTGTGCGCAAATTACATCTCTGTTTCAGAGAGGCCGAGGAAGGGTTGCGAGCCTCTGAGTACCCCGCAGGTAAGACCCCTGCACAGCCTGCCGCTCGTACGTAGATCTCTTAGCTGGGAACCGAAGAAATCCTAGGTAGCTGGCGGGAGGAAGGATGATGATTAGCCTACCTCGACCTTCGCAGTTCTGCTAGAATCTGACGAATCACTTTTATTTTACCCACAGGTACTGCTTTAGGAGAGCTGGGCGTTGTCACCAACACCTAAACCAATTTCGCCGAAGTGCTCTATTTTGGTGTAGGGCATGGTGTGCTTGCGCCTTGCTCTGCATGGCAGTAGTGCAGTACCTCTGGCCACATGGCCGGGTGGCGTCATAAAGTTGGCGGCTGCCTGCGTTGAACACGACGAGCCAGCACGCAGCAACACCATACACACCAGAGCACGTGACACATGGTGAACTCACTCAAAAAGCCCCATGAAAAACATCCGAAACAGCGACAACCATTTGTTTTTTCGTTTTCAAATTTTGCTCGCCCGTACGAAGCAACAAGCGATCTTATTATATCCCACTTGCACGGAAATATAACGACCGTTTGGATATCCATGCCAATAACGAAACGCTCCTTACATTTCCGGGCAAAATGGGCAAGTTCGTATAGAACATGTTCCGTACAGAGTGGGTCGGGAGTCGGGAGTCGGGAGTGCTGTACCCGTACGAACTTACAAGTATACCAGAGGCTACTGGGCGAAGATGTCAAGAAATTGGCACGTTGCCCCCTTGGACCGACGGCGTCAAGGCAAATGCATTGATTGACGGACGTACCTTGACGGCAAAACCCGGCCGGGGACAAGGAGTACATTTTCCCGTTTTCTGGAAAACCCCTGTCCATACTATTGGAAACCTTTACTTCCCTTTGTAATCTGACTGGTGAACTGTTTATGTTCTGCCCTCGGTCGAAGCTGCTGGTTGTGGTGTGCTGAAGCTCTGGTGCTGACACGCAGCAAGCAGCATACACAATAACAATAAGTAAATAAACAAGGGTTTCCACACAGAAAATGGGACGCTTGTTCTGTTAATAGCGGGGGTAGGGGACAACCCGTCTTTGTGGACGGATGGAAATGTTGACGGACGCCTTTGGCTGACTGACTGCTTGACGATTACCCGTCTCCTGACATCTTTGACACCAGGTATATACCGGTATACCGGTTTACGAGTAGCCCAATACATGTTGGACAGAAGCTATCATACCCCCAACCCCCACATGCTTTTGTTTGGTTCCTTGATTGTTGATTTGCTTCAGTATGTTTACTTTCTATTATTTTTTCCTTTTCGCTTTTTTCTTTCTTTTCTCTTTTTTTCTCTTGCATGCACCTGGATTGCTAGCAGGGTAGGTCTTGCCTGTCGTATATGGCATTGCATTGTCTGCTCTGCTTACTGCACTGAGCGTAGTATCTCTGTGTCGTAGTTTTGTGACCACAGAACTGGTACCTTTTTAGGATGATGAATCGGCACGGACACTGGGTGTGCTGGATGTCGACGGGTAGAAAGGAAGGTTTAATGTGAAGAACACACACACACACCGACTGCTTGCTGGCCCCGGCACCCGTGTGCTCGCTGTATACATGCTACATGTACGAGTACCCCGTGTCGTTTTGCTTTCTTTGCTCTTTGCTCTCTTCGAGATCCAGCACCGTTACGCTTTACGTACGTACTCGTATACCAGGTATACGTTTTTTAGACTCGTCCCTTGATACAATTAATATGTTCCACTCTGGACACTCTCTGGACGGAATTTTAAGGACCGATTGGACTTGATTTTTGTACCCCAACGGTCCTTACATTTACGTCCATGACAGTGGTACATATCACCATGTATACGTACGTACAGACAAGCAGTACAGCGTTAGGAGAAGGTCAGGGTTGTCGTTGCTTTCAGCTTCACATCCCACGGACGGCATCATACTTAACGCTTCGCGCTTGAGAGCTTGACAAGCCTTTTTTTTCTTTCTTTTGCAACACCACCTCGCAAAACATATCTATCGTGCAACACCACTTGTTACATTGTCTCATTGTCTCATTGGTTCGAGGCTGGCCTTGCGGACACCGGCCGATTTTTTTATTTATTTTTTTTTCTAAGCCCTTAAGAACTGGTCCCACGAATTTGGGGACAAACTACTTGGAATTAGTGAGGGACATTTTTTTCAGTTGTGCGTGGGTTAAGTACCCGTCGACATCCAGCACACCCAGTCAGTGTCTGTGTGTCTGTGTGTCTTGTGAGCGGCTGAAAAACGTTCGGTGTCTTGTTATTGGTTATTGGCGTCGGCGGCAAGCGCCACCGAAACACACGGCGGCGGCGGCGGTCAAAGACAAAATATGTTCCCCAGGAGACAGCACTTTCACCCCGTTGACAGGCCGCAACTTTTGCCTTGACATGCCTTGACTGACACTAAAACTACTAGTTTTTAGTGTAGAACAACTTAGCCGTACGTATATAGAGGAAATCAATTAAAAAAACGATAGCTGTGAGATCGAGGATTTCGTCGAAACTCATATTTGCAAGCTGTGTGGGATCCTTCCATCGCGCGAACTACGGGGTTTGAGGGGCACAAAATCTGAAAGCTGTGGAACTCAAGGGCGGTCACATATATACGTACTCCCTGAATGTGTTGCAGTAGAACAGCAAAGATCCAGCCCAGGCATGATGCTCGGGTTCGTGCGGCTCACTTTTGATGCACATGCGGTGGGTGCTGTATGCTGTCTATACACACTTGACAGCGCTCGTTTTTGCCTTGCTTGACACGTCTCTTATTAATGACATATTTTTACGGCGGTGCCGCGCGACCGCCCCTTTGCCTCGTACGACCCGTTTTTTAGTAGTGCACTGCACAGAAACATAAATATAACCCTAATTCCAAGTAATACGTCCCCAAAACGGGACAACACTTCTAAAAAGGGTTGTTTTCTATTAATATTAATGCATCAATACTGCACTGCTTACAGAAACTCGTGTCTGACTGTAATTCCAAGTGTTTTGTCCGCACGAGGGGACTGCAGTCGTATCAATAGAGGCGTCTTAAGGCCTAAACGGGGTTGGCTCCCAAAATATCGGACTTGGGTTAAAAGTTGGGGTCGGGTTGGTGCTGGGGCCGACGTGCAGAATAGGAAACGACCGAAAGGCGTTGCGCGAGTTTAGTTGCAAGGTGGTGTTGCAATCAGAGGCACCCATCATATGATACATGTTATCCAATATACCCGTAAGTACGTACGACGAGTAGCAAAGATGAGTTTCGACGAAATCCTCGATCTCACAGCTGTTTTTTTTTTTTTTTTTTTTTTTTTTTTTTTTTGAATATACCGCTGCTGGAGATATTTTTTTACCATCTACGAGTACCTGGTATTATATGATATCATACGTACCTCAGACACTTGAGTGCGTACAAAAGGTGTTGCACGAGTTTGTTTTTGCAAGGCGGTGTTGCAATCACAGGCACCCGTCATACACGCTATACACCGCTGCTGTAGGTGGTTTTACCAGGTATATGCCTGGTATAAGATAAGATATTCAAGCTTACGTACATACATATCACTCTGGACGTCAACATAAGGACCGCTGGGGTATAAACATGAAGTCTAAACGGCCCTTACATTTCCGTCCAGAGTCCAGAGTGACAAAAAAAGTTATCACGTGTATATACGAGTGTATACAAAGTATATGACACATAGCCTTTCAATATATACTCGTATATATATGGCATGGTGATGTTCGTACTGCTTGCACGCTCGACGCTTTGATAGCATCGCGTGAGTCGCCTTTTTGGCGGCTATATATTCATACGTACGTACATACTGCTGTACATACCGGTATGTTCCCCAGCAGGGATTCTAACCTCTTTTAAGGGACCCCCTTTAAGGGATATAAGGGACATGAGGGATTAGGCGATGCATGCTATGCTACGGTATAATAGCCTGCAAAACCGATCGCCCCGGTGGGCTAACAGGTAACCACGAAGCTTGATAGCGTCAAGGTCGCGAGTTCGAGCCCCCCCGAGTGCATGCTCGTAGGGACTTTATCTCGCAAAAAAATATCTTGACTAGCTGAAAGCGCGAGAGCGTGAGTTAGCAAAATTCGATGAAGATCGACGAGCGTTGGGAAGGCTGAACCCTCTGCGCGATAAAAATCAAGGCAAGAACCGTAGTGGGGGAGGAGGGAGAGGAGCCTACTTTGTGACCCCGGATCTGAGTTACGACCAGGGAGGGAGAAAGAAGGAAGTGCGAAGATAATGAATGGGATGGAAACAAAAAAAAAAAAGAAAAAAAAAAAAGAGACGTGCTACGGCGGTAGAGATGCACCCATTTTCTTGTATCGGAGGGTGGTCAAATGAGGAGCTTTACGTATACGCCGCCCGAAACCTGATTTTGATCGAAATGAAAGCGCAACCTGATGACCAATCCCATGGTCCAGGCATCCCAAAAACTCATACTGTAAAAAACAAAACAAGAATGACCCCATTCGGACGATTTTGGGTTAAGGAGACGACGCGAATGTGCCGAAGATTAATTGAAATGGATGTGAAGCTCAGTTTTCAGGATAGTTTGTGAGATTTACGACAACAATGTGATGGCGATCGCTCGTGTTTTGATATTTGACACATACTACGCGTACAGAGTTAAGGCAATACCATGTGTCGCAGGAAGAAGGAAACGCTAACTGTGTTGATACTCAGTTCGCAACTTCATTTCTCAGTTTCTGTCAGAAATGCACCAGTCGCGGTCCCGGTGTCGGGCTCAGTTTTGGTCGTGCGGCGAAAACACTTCGTACCGAGCAAGCGGTTGCGCGTGGATATAGTCGAGATGTTTCAAAGCTGGCGGCAACGGGGAGGGGGTCTCAATCCTTCTCTGACTCTCGTGTCGGAGCAGACTACTCGTATCTACAGCACTATACACAGGCAGCAAGCTTATTTCGCGGTTGTTTCTTGGAGGTCCGAAATATAGCGAGGTTCTACGCACGTTCTTCTCAGTGCTACAGACCAGCTGCTCGTTACATCGTACGTACAAAACAGCGAGCAGTACTTTGTACCTGGTACTACGCTGTTGTTCCACGTACAAACTCATACATATTTCTACCCTGAAAAGAAGGGAGCTACAGCATCAGTACCAAGGCAGTATGAATCCACCCGAGAAAAAATCGGCTAAACTTTTTGTTGTCGTATTATTGTGCTACTACTGTTTTACGGTAGTAAGTACTGACTGTACAAATAGTGCCGTGCTTGCTGCTGTAGTATCGTACTCGTATCCCGACGGAGCAAGGCCGAAGGAGTGGAAGGGACTAAACCTCGCTCATGGAGGTAGTTGGAACTAGGTAATCGCATTTGCGAGACCGAGCTATCGAAGCTCGCGACCGAAAAAAAGCCCAAGATCCTGGAACAAATAAATACAGGTAAAAAGTACGTACGTAGAACCTCGCTATATTTCGGATCTCCAAGAAACAACCACGAAATAAGCTTGCTGCCTCAGAGAAACAGCCTCGGCGTCCCGCACGGAACCTTTCTGCCTCGAAGAAAAAGTCTCGATGTCCCACCGTCTCGTAAGAGCCCACGGATTGAAGGTCGCCGCGCTCGGCGGCGGCGCTTGACTCGAGAGTTCACGCGGGCGGAAAGTCACGGGCGGAGGCTGAGGGGGGCGACCCTCGAGAAGAGCGGGCGAAAAAGCCAACGCGAGGCCGTCGAAAGGGGTCCCGAGTGTGACTCTGGTCTGAAGCCAAGTGAGAGCCCAAGAGGTCCAAGATCATCACAGCGAGCGTCAAGGGACGTATATATATATATCTATTTATAAATATGTACTCGTGCGTACGTAGGCTTTCGTTGGTTTTCATCGCACACCATCCGTCTCTTGGGTTTCAAGCTTGAAGAGAGTACGTGAGCTCCTACCACACCCCCTTGTTCCCAAAAGCCCCTCTCTCTATCTCTCTCACTCTTCTATATAGCTACTGTATCTATATACCCCACCGGCCTTATATACCACACTCAGCTACGAAGCAAAGATGAGTTTCGACGAAATCCTTGATCTCGCAGCTTCTGTTTTTTTTTTTTCAAGTTTTTAAATATACCAACCACATACCGACACCCCATTGCACTACTGTACTGTCTGCTCTGCTTACTGCACTGCAGCGTAGCATCTCTGTGTCGTAGTTTTGTGGCCACATAATAACTGGTACGAGTACCTCTCTAGGATGAAGAATCGGCACGGACACTGGGTGTGCTGGATGTCGACGGGTAGAAAGGAAGGTTTAATGGGAAGAACACACACACCCCACAAACGAAAGAACAGCACCACGCCATCAGAGGGCCGGTTTCGCCCCTACATACACTCACCAGGCCCTATTGTCCATTCGATTTCTATTAATATACACCCACCTACGTTATAAGAGTATCTGCGCATACAGACAGACGCAGTAGTTTTTTTTTGTGAGGGCATCGGAGCGCAAGGATCAGTCGTTGCGAAAGAGTGCCCGGCAGAGCATGCATGTCTGACCTGCTGCACAAGACGAATTTTTCAAGATGGAAACGTACGAATACGAAGAGCGACAAAGGCGAGGTATCCGAAACAAGCCACTGAGGAAGGTCCTGTCCACGATTCGATATATTACAGCACCGGCCGGCATAGTCACCGACACATCCACTCCACCCAATGCTCCGACACAAGCAAGTAGGCCCTCTGATGTCCAGCCCCACCACCTTGTGCCACCTCCTAATGTCCAATTGCACCGCCACCTCCAGCACCACCACACCCTTGCGCTTGTCCGGTCAGATTTTGCACAATCGGACTGCGTAGATAGGCAGATGCTTTCGTTTTGTAGATGGAAAAATAAGAATCTGAAGCTCGAAATCGAACCGCATAAGAAACGGCCTAAGGAGCAGGGATGCTGACCGAGCCTGGCTTTCTTTCTTGGCAACGAGAGTCTGCTCCATACCAACTTGACTACGTATAGAAACCGTGTCGGTATTTCGTACGTACCAGGCTTTTTTTGTTCTTCCTAGTTTTCCATTTTCTTATTCTCGTATTTTCGTATTTTCCTATTAAATAGTATATAACCCAGCCTGCCTGTTGGGAGTCCCGACCAATCGACAATGTTGCTCGTCAAATCGGATTTGTTGCTTCACGAATCGGAGATGTGCTCCTCAAAGCGGAGATGTGCTCCACAAAGCGGAGATGTGCTCCATAAAACGGAGATGTTGCTCCATAAATCGGAGATCTGCTCGTCCATGCATCGTAGGCCCCACCGGCTTGCCGACGTTACGTGGCTTGAGCCAGCACTACTGTACCCACGTCCAGGTAGCTAAGGGGATAAGGATGGCAAGGCCTATCGTCTGACAGCGTGTATCCCCAGCCTATTTGTCACGACGATAGACTACTACGTATTGCTGCCGAGTCTTCAAATGTTGTACTTGGCTTGTGTGCGCAACACATATCGATAGATGTATCCCCTCGTCTCCTGTCGGAGCAGTTCGCTTTTTCGTACTACGGGGGACCATAGTAAATAGGACCTACGGGTACAGACAAAAACCTGCATGTTCACATATTTTTGCACACAAAATTTGGTTGTATCAACTAGTGTTTACTATGGTCCTCCGTAATGGTTGGGTCTTGCTGTCCAGGGCGTGCTTGGTATTGCCCCCGATCGTGTCTCTGTATAGCGCGGACACAGACGCCATGCATGCCCTCTCCGCACAGCCAGCTGGGCGTGGCTACGGCGCCACCCCCCGTCTCGTAGAGCAGTGTGGGGTCGCCAGAAAGAAAAACGTCTTCTCTGGGAAAACCTTAGGACATTATTGTGACACCATCCACGTGAGCAAACAGTTTCACGCATCGAGACAGATCGGACCCCCCCCCCCCCCCCCAAAGCGATTTCTCAATCCAGATTTCTTAGCGCCCCCCCCCTAAAAAAGTGAGCCTTATGTTCTTATAACTTTTTGCTAATCCTATCCCCTTCCTGTTTCGCCGCCTGTGGCCACCATCTATCTCCCAAGATAGCGGTCGTTTTCTCGCTACAATTTAGTGTACCAAAGTTCTCCATGTCATATTCGTCTGTTTTTCTCATCTCCTCCTCTAACACATCCGTTTCCTCCTTGTACCTTTCACATTCTCCCACTGTGTGAATTCTACTCTCTATGGCTTTGCCACAGAAGCACATCTGTGCATCCACTTCCTCCTCCTCCCGGCTACTGGGATACCTCCTTCTTCTTTCTGGCAGGTCCAGGTCCCCTACACGAAATCGCAATTTCAGCTTTTTCGCGAAGTCCATAGGGCCGTGCAGATACTTTTTAATTCCTATCCCTTCTCTCAACCCCCCGTATATCTCTAAGTGTTCTTCCCCTTCCACTTTATTTCTTAGCGCTAGTCTTTCCCTTCTTTCTATCCTTTCTATCCTTTCTTTTACTTCTGTCTTGTATCCGCTAAATTTCTGTATTACTCGTCGTACTTGAGCATCCTAATACTTGTTTAGCTGCTGTCATCTGTACTGTTTCCAGCTGTTTTACGAGCTTCGCGTTCCCTTCCCATACTTCTCCTGCCTATTCTAGCTTTGGTACAATCACATTCATCAGTATTCATCTCTTAATTCTAGTGTCAAGGTGCGAGTCTGTTAGGACTGCTTCCATCTTGCCTACGTGTGCCTTACCCTGCCTATTACTTTAGTTATGTGTGCCTCCCAAGAGCAATCTTTTGAGATCTCTACGCCAAGGTACGTGTACTGGTCTACGATCTTCCCCCCACTTCCACTTACAAGTCACCGGCCTCTCGTTGTCTTCGTTACATACAACTACTGCGCACTTTTTTACGTTCGCCGTCACTCTCCACTTCCTGGTGTACTCTAGTGCCTTCTCTATTTGTTTCTGCAGTCCTTCGGGTGTTTCTGATATGCG
>MEHQ01000166.1:110103-121224 GCA_008828725.1 Saccharina japonica | reverse complement strand
GGGGGGGGGGTGTACTTTATTTTCATGCATCATGCCGTAGTCGTATGAACCATAAACCCTCGCATCCCTACAATGCCGGGACGGAGCATGTCGGGTTTGGGGGGGGGTTGTACTGGTTGTATTGATGCCATGCATGGCCGTGGTCGTATTGATGACCATAGACTCTCTATTTCGGAAGGAGGACCATAGTAAATACGACCAAATTTTGTTAGTAAAAAAAGGTAAATATATAGGTTTTTGTCTCTACCGTAGGTTCTATTTACTATGGTCCCCCGTAGTGGCATCCCTACAGTGCCGGGACGGAGCCCGTCGGGTTTTCACTGACCAGGCAGGCATTTCTTGCACGCACCCACGGCGCGAAGCGAAACGTGAGGTGCTGGTCGAGCGAGACGCATGAAGGGTGGACTGCTGTATCCTGCTATTAATATATAAGAACCGCTGTTGATGAGGCGGACTTTCCTTGCCATTGGATGACAGCTTCGAATTAATTGATTAGACATTTCTGGTGTGGCCACTTCCAGAGGGCGGGGGGGGGGGGGTAAGCCGCATGTCATGCATGGCCGCAGTCGCATGCCCATATACCCTAGCATCCCTACATTGCCGGGACGGAGCAACGTCGGTTTTTCAACGACCCGACAGAGTGCGGTGATTGGAATGTAGGGAGGTGAACGATAACAAAAAAACTCCGGAAACGCGACATCTCGATGGGAGTGTCAGCTGGTTGTGGGCGAGTGTAGCCTAGGAGGCGAGTCAGTCGCGTTTTTTGTGGAGGCGTGTGTTGGGACGGGGCGCAAGAGCACCCCGCCCCGCCCCTCGACCCTCGGGAGGTGGGTCGCAAGCAGGGGGCGGCTGATCGGATGAAAAAAACGCCAACTAAATTGCGAAAACGAGGTGTTCTGATGTGTGGTTTTTGTGTATGCGCAGGACCCCCACGCACACACCCAGGCCCTTCAAAATTCCAGAGGGATTTACGGAAGTACAGATAGATCATCTACAGATAAAAAATCTACAGATAGATCATCTACAGATAGTTCATCTACATATTATCATCTAGATCATCAAGATCCTAAACTGCCGATGTGAGACATTGTACGTACAGGAGCTGTATAAGTTCACAGATCTAACCCAGGAAACATGTCCTAGATTATGCAGAGTGTAAGACTCCCGCCAAAAAACATGCGCCAGATCATACGGATCAGGGGTCTACTATCTGCTCTGAAAGATCTAGGTCATCAAGTGGGAATTATCTATATGTAGATGATCTATATGATCTGTGCGAGCTGTGGATCTGTTTGATTGGAGCGGTTTCTATATCGGTGACCCGTGTTCGGCGGTGTGAGATGTTTTGTGTGTGTGTATTGTGCGTCGGTACGATGTGGTGCTTGTTGATGGCCTTTTGGGTCGTGTTTTTTTTTCGCTTGGAAGGCGGTGTGGGTGTGATGGTGTTGTTTTGGATAACTGCCGTTTGGCGTGATGCGTACCGTACCGGTATAGTGTGCGTACCGCCTTGTGCGATGCTTGGGCGATGGTGTGCGCTGTTCTTACAATGCTGTCATGGTCTGATCTTCGATGTTCTGATCTTCGATGTTTGATGTTTTTGTCATGCGTAACACCGGTATGGTGTGCGTGCCGTCTTTTGTGGTGCGTGCGATGTGTGCTGTCTTGTGGTGTACAGTACAGGACGCCCACTGTAATAAGAAATAGGAAATTATGGTCCAGGCTGGGTTTCTTATCTGAGAAAAGGTGTTTTCTACACCTAATTTCAATATAACGTCTCCCGAATTTCTTATTTTCCTCTAAATTTCAGCCTGGCTTTTTTTATTAGCCTGTTTCTTATTAGGTGTCCTGTACCGTATCATGTTTGATCCTTTGATTTTTTTTTTTCATGTTTGATGTTTTAACGTTTGCGTGATGCGTTCGGATATGTTAGGCGTGCCGTCTATATGTGATGCGTACGATGCGTGCTGTCTCGTGGCTTGTGTCATGTTTGGTCGTTGATGTGTTGATGTTTGATGGTCAACGTTTGTGTGATTGATGCGTACGGGTAAAAGTTGTGCATGCCCTTTTTTGTGTGTGCGCCCGATGTGTGCCGTCTTGTGGTGTGTCATGTTTGCTATTTTCGTGTTTGATGTTTAACGTTTGTGTTTGTTTTACGTTGCGTGGCGTGGTGCGATGTGATGCGATGCGATGTGATGTCAGCAGGTGCAAGTGGCGGGCGCGGTAATGGACCTGGAAGTGTCGAGGGATAAGTCGATCGCGACGGTCGCGGCGGGAGACACGGTGCACTTCTTCGACACAGGTTAGTTACTCTCCACGCCCTCATTTAGAATCAATCAGTCAGTCGGTCTGTCAATCAGCCAGATAGTCAGTCAGATAGTCGGTCAGTCCGTCGGTCGGTCCGTCGGTCGGTCAGTAATTCAGTCAATTCAAGTAAATCCGTCAAACAGTCAGATAGTCGGTCATCCAGTCAGCCAGATAATCAGTTGGTTGGTCAGTTGGTCGGTCAGTTAGTCGGTCGGTCAGACAGTCAGTCAATTCAAGGCAACCAGTCAGTCAGGCGGTCAGCCAGTCGGTCAGCCAGTCGGTCAGCCATTCAGTCAGATAGTCGGTCAGTTGATTGGTCAGTCGGTCGGTCGGCTGTCCGTCGGTCAGTCGATCGGTCAGTCAGTCAATTAAAGCCAATCACTCAGTCATCAGTCGGCTGTCCGTCGGTCAGTCGATCGGTCAGTCAGTCAATTAAAATCAATCACTCAGTCATCAGGTGGCTGTCCGTCGGTCAGTCGATCGGTCAGTCAGTCAATTAAAGTCAATCACTCAGTCATCAGTCGGTTAGTCAGTCAACCGGTCAGTCGGTCGGTCAGTTGGCCGGTCGGTCAGACAGTCAGTCAATTCAAGTCAAGCAGTCATTGAGCCGACCAGCCAGTCGGTCAGCCATTCAGTCAGATAGTCAGTCAGTTGATTGGTCGGTCGATCAATCGGTCAGTCAGCTGTCCGTCGGTCAGTCAGTCCGCCAGTCAATTCAAGCCAATCACTTCGTCATCAGTCGGTCAGCCAGTCAATCTGTCCGTTGGTCAATCGGTCGGTCAGTTAGTCGGTCAGACAGTCAGTCAATTCAAGTCAATCAGTCATTGAGCCGACCATTCATTGGTCGGTCGGTCAATCGGCCAGTCAGCTGTCCGTCGGTCAGTCAGTCAGTCAGTCAGTCAGTCAGTTTAAGTCAATCACTCAGTCATCAGTCGATCAGCCAGTCAATCGGTCAGTTGATCAGTCGGTCTTTCGGTCGGTCAGTTATTAATAGTCGATCAAACAGTCAATCAATTCAAGTCAATCAGCCGGCCAGCCAGTCGGTCAGCCATTCAGTCAGATAGTCGGTCAGTTGATTGGTCAGTCGGTCAATCACTTATTACTGGGGACCATGGTGAACAGGACGTACGGTGTACATAAAAGCCTATATATTTCCCTGTTTCTACTAACAATATTTGGTCCTATTTACTACGGTCCTCCGTAATAGTCGACAGTCGACTAGTCAGTCAATCGGCCAGTCGGTCAGTCTGTCGATCAGCCAGTCGGTCGGTCGGTCAGTCAGTCAGCCAATCAGCTGTGTCTGCCAATCAATCAGTCAGTCAGTCCGTCAGTCAGTCCGTCCGTCGGTCAGTCCGGTAAGAAGAAACCCAGCCTGAACCAGCCTTCCCCGTCCGTCTCTTACTATTTACAAGCAGAACCTGACTGCGTGCCGAGGTACTGATGTTCGTCGGATTAATACAGATACTACGAACATGTCCTGTAACTGTTGTAGACTACGTATATATACTACCAGGGATATATATATATACGTCGTATATACCAGATATATATATATACTTCGTATACCCGCTATATATGCTACTTTAGATGAGTTTCGACGAAATCCTCGATCTCACCGCTGTGTTTTTTTATATATATGCTACTTTTTTAGTAAGAGGTACCATGGATGCCCACCACTTTTTAAACACCCTTCTTTCTATTTTAACCAACGCCGGATGGCACCCCTTCCCCCCCCCCCCCCCCCCCCCCCCCCCCCCCCCCCCCCCCTGAAGCGTCACACGATGCCGATCAACTTTCGCAACGAGGGAGGCGCTTCCCTCCACCCGGGGGGTGACCGCTTCATAGCGGGTGGCTCGGATCTCTGGGTCCGGGTGTTCGACTACGACAGCGGGAAGGAGCTGGAGTGCCTCAAGGTATATGTGACTTTTTGGTTTAGCTGGTTGTTGGCTTGTACTTGGTTTGTTTTTTGAGTCGCTGACGTCTTGACGTTGTTGGGATGCTGAGTGGCTTGTGGATTGATTGGCTTCTCTTGGCGTCTTGGATTGTTGGCGTGTTCGATTGGTTGGCTTCCTTTACGTGGTTGGTTGTTGGTGGATTGGCTTCTCAGATACCCGCATTTGGTTTTGGAATTTGATGGGAGTTTTTTTTTTGCTCATCTTGTTTTGCTTTGTTTTTATAGGTTGGATTGAAAGGGTGAGTTTTACGCACATCGTCAGGTGCGGCGTCCCCACACTCCCTCAATCGCCGCGCGGGCTTTTATTACTGCAAGGGTTTCTGTTTTTTTTTATAATATATTTTGGGGGGGCGGGGTTAAATAGACACGCCTGCTAAAAATGTCCCACACTATTTTCAACTAGTTTCTCCGCAAAAACCTGGGTGCTGTTCGTCCCGTAAACGGTAACCTGAAGACTAAGTTTCATCTTCCGCAGGCATCACGGGCCTATGCAGTGCTTTACCTTGCTCTACCTTGCCCTGCCCTACGCTCCCCTACCCTACCATACGTGACCTTGCCTGGCGGTATCTCACAATCCGTTTCTTCCCCTGATCTCTCGACAACCTTCACGCAGGGGCACCACAGACCTGTCCGGTGCCTTACCTTACCCTTCCTTACCCTACTTTACCCTACTTCACCCTACCCTACCCAACCCAACTACACTACCCTACCCTACCCTACCCTACCTTACCCTACCCTACCCTACCCTACCCTACCCTACCCTACCCTACCCTACCCTACCCTAACTACCCTACCTAACCTACCTACCTACCAAGCTACCCTCCTACTCCTCTACCTACCTAACCCTACCTCCGACTACTTACTGCTCTGCCTGGCCCTACTCAACCTACATACCCTACCACTACCTCCCTAGCCCTGCCTGCCCTGCCCATACTCTAAACCCTAACCAGCTGCCTGCCTGCCCTGCCCTGCCCTGCCCTGCCCTGCCCTGCCCTGCCCTACCTTACCCTGCCCTACCCTGCCCTACCCTACCTAACCTTACCTTACCCTATCTTACCTTCTCTTCCCTCACATTCCCTTTCGTCCGTGAAATCTCTCCACACAAACCTTAACGCAGGGGCACCACGGGCCTGTGCGGTGCCTGAGGTACGCCCCGGATGGCAAGACTTACGCCACCGGATCGGAGGATGGGACCATCCGCCTTTGGCAAACCAACCCCGGAACCGCGTCGGCAGACGGTGCGGCGGGGTGAAGACCTAGTTCAAGAATGTAGGGAGGGCGGGGGGTGGCGGCGGCGGTAGTGGTAGAGGTGGGGGTGGTGGGGGTGGTGCTGCTGCTGCTACCTGAAAGCGAAAAATCTGATCGGCACGGATGGGCTCAAGTTCTAAAAACGAAAATTAACGAACAGGGGGAAAGGAAACAAGGAACGAAAAGACCGAAGAAGAAATGACGGTTACGAAACGGTTACAAAACGGTTACAAAACAAGCACCGCTTTCGAGACTCGACGCGCATCGGTTCGATTCGGTGCGGTGCGGTGCGGTGCGGTTCGGTTCGGTCCGATTTCACAGACATGTGTACGTACCGCCGCGGCGTTCTACTGCTATCGTGGTGTGTTTTCATGTTTTGTTCGGTTCTTTGCTTCCGTTTCGCTTTTCTTTTCTTCTGTTGAGTTTTATTTTCCTTTCTTTCCTCTCCTCTCCTTTTCTTTCTTTTTTGTCTTTTCTTTCTACATTGCTTTGTAGTGGCCTTTTTTTATTGCGCGCTCTTTATTGTTGCTCGCTTTTGTTTGGCCATCGAAGGGACGGTGTGTCAAGTTGGGGTTTCCACTTTTGACAGCGATGGAAATGCAGGGGGAAGGGGAGGGGGGGGGAGAGGGGGAGAGGGGCAGCGGTAGCAGCGGTGGGATTGGCGGCCAATAACCGAGAGCCTTGCGAGCATGAGTTCCTTGTCTTTTTTTGTTTGTTTGCTTTGGCACGATGATGGTGCCTTACCTCCACCTCGGTTGCGCTTATTTGTTTTCATTTTTTTCCGAGCGCCCTGGGTGTCTATCCCGCAGCTTCCGGGCTTTTGTGCGATACCGCGATGCCTGGTTTTGATCTTCCGAGTCGCTCCGTAGGCTTTTTTGGGGCAGGGGGGCAGGGGAGAGGGTGATGGAGATATGACAGTATATTCCGCCTCCCACCATAAGCAAGGCAGCCTGGCGAGACGAATTAGATGTCACAGATCGGACAGATCACGATCTACTGCTGTAGATCATCTAGATCCTCTATTTACCAACAAACGCTACAAGAGTTTTCGCCTTTTTAACTCGATTTCCACCACATTGTTGTGTGGGTTTTCCATTGTCCTGCTTGGCTATGGCTGGCCGGACAGCCTCCCCGCGATTACTTGCCAGATTTCTCGACTTTGGACACCGAGAGCACGCGCCACGGAGTCCTTTTGGTACATACACATAGTAGTATGCATGCTTTGTGAGCTAAGCTTTCGCGAGCAATAACGCGCTCATTCCAGCCACCGCTGCCAAAAATAAATAACGGGGGTTTAGATCGAGGCTGGAGTTAGCCCAGGCGATGCTATAGATCATCTAGATCATCTATTTACCGTTATTGGATAACGCCTTCCATGTGGGGAGCGAAGGAGCCGCCGGACAAGACGAATAATAAGTCACAGATCGGACAGATCCACAATCTGGACCATCTATAGATCATCTAGACCGTTAGAACATAACGCCTTCCACCGTGTGGTCAGCGAGGCAGCCGCGGACAAGACGAATAATATGTCACAGATCGGACAGATCGCGGTCTAGCCCATCTCGATCATCTAGATTCTACAATCATCTAGATCCTACATTTTCCGTTGTGAGATAACGCCTTCCACCATGTGATCAGCAACGGCAGCCGCGGACAAGACGGATAATAAGCGCAGATCGGACAGATCACGATCTAGACCATCTAGATCCTACATTTATTTGTCGTTATAAGATACCGCCTTCCACGATGTGGTCAGCAAAGCAGCCGCGGATAAGATGTCACAGATCGGACAGATCGCGTTCTAGACCATCTGGAACATCTAGATCCTACATTTGCCGTTATAAGATACCGTCTTCCACCATGTGGCTAGCGAAGCAGCCGCGGACAAGACGAATAAGAAGTCGCAGATCGGACAGATCACGATCTGAACCATCTAGATCATCCAGATCCTACATTTGTCGTTCTAAGATACCGCCTTCCACCATGTGGCTAGCAAAGCAGCCGCGGACAAGACGAATAAGAAGTGACAGATCGGACAGATCACGATCTAGGCCATCTAGATAATCTAGATCCTACATTTTCCGTTAAAACATCCCGCCTTCCACCATGTGGTCAGGGAAGCAGCTGCGGACAAGACGGATAATAAGTCACAGATCAGACAGATGACGACCTGGACCCATCTAGATCATCTAGATCCTACATTTACCGTTCTAAGATACCGCCTTCCGCCATGTGGTCTGGGAAGCAGCCGCGGACAAGACGGATAATAAGTCACAGATCGGACTGATCACGATCTAGATCATTTAGATCCTACATTTTTTGCCGTTATAAGATACCGCCTCCCACCATGTAGCTAGCGAAGCAGCCGCGGACAAGACGAATAAGAAGTCGCAGATCGGACAGATCGCGATCCAGACCCATCTACAGTAGATCATCTAGATCCTACATTTGCCGTTATACGATACCGTCTTCCACCATGTGGTTAGCGAAGCAGCCGCTGACAAGACGAATAAGAAGTCGCAGATCGGACAGAGCACGATCTATCTAGACCATCTAGATCATCTAGATCCTACATTTGCCGTTCTAAGATACCGCCTTCCACCATGTGGCTAGCAAAGCAGCCGCGGACAAGACAAATAAGAAGTTATCATAGATCGGACATATCGCGACCCATACCCATCTACAGTAGATCCTACATTTGCCGTTATAAGATACCGCCTTCCACCATGTGATCAGGGAAGCAGCTGCGGACAAGACGGATAGCATGTCACAGATCGAACAGATCACGATCTATACCATCTAGAGCATCTACAGTAGATCCTACATTTATTTTCCGTTATAAGATACCGCCTTCCACCATGTGGCTAGCAAAGCAGCCGCGGACAAGGCGAATAAGAAGTCACAGATCGGACAGATCGCGGTCTATGAAGATCACGTAGATCACCTAGATCGTCCTACGTTTGTTTGCCGTTTTCGAGATGCTGCTGCAAGAGGCCTTACCCGACAGATAACAACCCGGCAAACCATGTGCGTAAGAGCGGCATTGTACAGATCATACAGACCCCGCCTGGCAAAACATGAGCTATCGTTTACAGATCATACAAACCAAGTCCCAACCCCTGATATATTGTTCACAGATCATATAAATCAAATAAGATATTGTTCACATAAATCAAGTAAGATATTGTTCACAGATCATACAAATTAAGTGATCTATCGTTCACAGATCATATAAATGAAGTGATGTACGAGTATCGCTCACAGATCATATAAATCAAGTGGTCTATCGTTCACAGATCATATAAACCAAGTGATATATCGTTCACAGATCATATATATACATCAAGTCATCTATCGTTTTCAGATCATATTAATCAAGTGATCTATTGTTGACAGATAATATAAATCAAGTGATCGATCGTTCACAGATCATACAAATCAAGGATGTATGTGTCTGCCCCACAATATCTACCTGTGGTAGATCCATAAATGGGGGGTCAATCTTATCTGTCCGCTGCGTGGAGGCCAATCTATAGCCGAAAGACGCTGACACTTCCGGGTCGAAGACTTCGAGCGAGGAAGCTCATTGTGAAAATACGCCACGGCCTACTTACGGCCGCGGTATCATGCATTAGTCTAGGCAGTATGGGGCAAGCCCGATTATTGCTATATATGTAGGTTCACTCTGGTTACTCTAGATCACTCACACGTGTTTGGTTCCTATTCTTAGCGGTTCCTTGCCTCTCCAGAAGTTCTGAGCAGGAGGAGGGCACCAAGTATTCCTCGTCTCAGAGGAACAGATTAATAGTTCGCCTCCACAACAATAGAGGGGAAACGGGGATACCATGACGTCATGCTATGCACATTATCGGGTGGTGAACGCAACTTGCACTGGCTTTTCCGCCAAACTCCATCGACTTCGACTAACCACCTCCAACCAACGATGCAACATCCAATTTCCATGTACATTTCGACTGGGTTTCACCCTCTCCCCTTCCCATTGCTGTTTGTTATTTTTTTCGTGGAAGTACGAGTAAATGGAACATTTTCTTCATGGAACCAAATGCTTATTATGGAGGGAAGATTTGTGTATGTATATAGCAGGATGAGCTCCAACAACATTGACCACTCAGAAACATTCCACTCCGAAAGAAGCAAACCACAGAAAAACAAACAAACAAAAAGGAGTCCTCTGCACGAAAAACTACTCCCTCTTCTGTTTTTGATACCGCAGTCAGCAGTGGGTACTACCCCGATTTATGAGCGCCGCGCCTCGTGACAAGCCAAGTGTTACAAGATTAGGGTAAGGGCACAGAGTATCCCCAGCCAGATCAGTCTATTGAACAGGTACTCGTTGGTACTCACGCGTGCTGTGTTTGCTCAGAGATAGAAGAAAAACAGCGTTTTTCCTTTTCCCACGATGATGGAAGACTGAAAGAAAAGAGCAGAAGGCTTGTTGGTCACCGTGGACCGGCTGCTGGGAACTTCTGGTTCCCATCTAAGATACGCCTTCCAAGTACTACGAATGCGATTCTTATACCTGTTACCCCAGGTATTTACCATCCTTTCTTTCCACATCCTTCCAGCAGTACTATAAACACCAAAACAAGCGTTCTTAACTAAGTATTGCTCTTAACTGTAGTGGGCAATATATTCGGTAGCTTTTAAGTACAGGCGGGACATGCCGATTTATGACCGCTCTTAACCCTTTCAGAACTGCACTGTCTAAAACAAAATATTTCAGTCCAATTCCAAGTGTTTTGTCTCCACATCGGGACTGCAGTCCTAAATGGGTTAAAATCCCGAATGTCCTTATCCTGGGCGTTCTTAAACCGGGGTATACCCACTACTGTGTGAAGATCGGGCTCCTCATCTCAAGGGGGGGGGAATGTCGGGAGGATTTTCGTTTTAGCCCCAGCGTTGGCCCCTGCTGGCGCACGGCGACCCCCTGCTCTCACCGTTATTGGTGGAAGCTCCATTCCTACTACTACTAGGCTGTCAGGCGCGGGTCGGCTACTATTAATACTACTACTTCTCGCTGTCTTCGGTAGATTCCCTGTCACTCCACTGCCATCAGGCCCGGGTCTACTCGCTGCCGTTACGCTGTCAGGCGCGGGTCTGCTACTGCTGCTACCACTCGCTGTCATCGGTAGGCTCCCTATTGTTTCTCTGCTATCAGGCCCGGGTCTAGTCGCTACTGTTGTTGGTAGGCTCCCTACTGCTACTACTACTATAGAGTCGGACCTGCGTCCCCTAAGCATGACCGCCAGGCGCGTTTTCAATCTGCACAATACCCTTGGACGAACCGCCTCCTCCACACCACTGTTCATACTGTTACTCCGACTACTATTACTAGGTGTTGCACCACTGTTAGGACGTCGAGGACAAGGAGGAGGAAGGGCGGTGGACTGCTGCCGCAGCAGCAGCAGCTGCTGTCGCTCCTTCGGTGGTGACGGCCTTGTGAGGTGTACGGCGGCGCAAAGGCCGAGCATGGCGTCGGTGAACTGTGATGAGCCATCATCAGGCAGGCAACAGCGGTGGGAAGATAAAAAAACATGGAGGCGGGCGTGGGCAGGAAAAGGAGGGGGGGGGGGGGGGGGGGGGGTTTTTGT
>MEHQ01000166.1:74164-102635 GCA_008828725.1 Saccharina japonica | reverse complement strand
GGGGGGGGGGGGGATCCAGAAAAAAATAGGCGCACCCCTAGTGTCCTGGGTGGTACCTGGCACATGCCAATGGTGAAAACCCGACATGCTCCGTCCCGGCATTGTAGGGATGCGAGGGTCTATGGTCATAGGACTACGGCCATGCATGAAAATGAAGTACATCCCCCCCCCTAACCGAACCGAGCACTATAATAGGTGTCTCACCGCGAAGGTATCGCCGAATGCGGATGCAAGGTCGGACAGCTTCATGGCTTCGCAGGGGTCGGAGAAGGAGTAGACGCCGAGAGACGTCATGACGGCCACGCCGACACAGCCAAGGGTGACGAACACGTGCTTCTTTTCCGCGGCCGCTTTGAGCTTCAGCGCGAAAGCTGTGGGTGGGAGACACTTTCCTCGTGTAAAAGTAGGCAAGACAGGGAGAGGGATAGGGGTGGATGAGGGAGGGTGCTCATTTGTTGTTGCTTGCCTTAGTTATTGGACCATTTGCCACAATACTCTTTCGATACGGAGCACAGGGGAGGGGGCGGGTGGGGGAGAGGGTACTAATTTGTTGCTTGTCTTAGTCCTTCGACCATTAACCACGCATACCCTTTCGAAATCGAGCGCTCTTCCTACTCCTATAACAAATACACCCCCCTCCAACACTTCGGCGTTCATTTCGTTTTTTTTTTCCCCCCCACATGATATACCATAACACAGCAGTTTTGCTTTTTTTGCTCATCTTGTCCCCCTTCCTGTTTCGCCGTCTGTTGCCACCAACTATAATCTGCTACATAGGACAGCGACCGTTTCCTCGCCACTATCATATCGTACAATGTGCGGGGTGTGTGGATGCGTGCTATATACGATAGAGGCACAATATATACCTTTTTTTGGCTGAAACGTTTTCCGAAGGATCGGGCTCCTTACCTTAAGGGCCCGAATTAACGAGTGTAAAATAAATTCAATGTGGAAAAATAAAAATTCAAATTCGCTTTTTATTGGTCAACACACGCACCAGCACCAAAGATTAGGATCTTGGGGTATAATCTTGGGTGGTGGTGCGGGTTCTGACCAATGAGAAGCGGATTTGATTTTTTTTTTTTTCCAAATTGATTTTTTTTTCTTCGTTAAAACGGGCCCTTAACCCAAAATCGTCGGACTTTCATTCTTGTGCTGTAATATTTTCATACTATTAATATCAGGATAGAGGCATAAGGGCCCATATTAACGAGTATAAAATAAATTCAATTTGGGAAAAAATAAAATTCAAATTCGCTTTTCATTGGTCAACACACGCACCAGCCACCCCCCCCCAAGATCCTAATCTTTGGTGCTGGTGCGCGTGTTGACCAAAACAAATGCGGATTTGATTTGATTTGATTTTTTTTCCAATTTTTGTTTTTTTTTCTTCGTTAAAACGGGCCCTAAGGGCCCGTATTAACGAGTATAAAATAAATTCAATTTGGAAAAATAAAAATAAAAATTCGCTTTTCATTGGTCAACACACGCACCAGCACCATTTTTTATGCCCCAAGATCCTAATCTTTGGTGCTGGTGCGTGTGTTGACCAATGAAAAGCGGATTTGAATTAAATAAAATCCAAATTGATTTTTTTTCTTCTTCGTTAAAACGGGCCCTAAGGTATACCTTTCTTTGGCTGAAACGTTTTCCGAAGGATCGGGCTCCTTACCTTAACCCACAATCGTCGCTGTAATATTTTCATACTAGACTCAGGTCATGGAATTGTCCATCGGGTGTATTAAGGGCCCATCTTAACGAAGACAGCAAAAATTCAATTTGGAAAATAAAATCCTATTTGAATGTGATTTCGCAAAAAAAAAACTGGTTTGCGTCCTATGGGGAATAGTGAATTGCTCGTTCAAATATTTATGAAATCGAAAAAACGCAGCATGCGTCACAGCGCCCAGGTGAAAAAAATCGACGAGAGGAGACGAGAGGGAAAGCATGCGTCGACGCGTGCGCGCCGCCGCCAGCATACTTTTGCTTTTGACCGCCCAGGCTAGGAAGCTATCGCTCTCAGGGTCTCCTGGGTGGGCGTAGGGATCCCTGGAACGCCACGGNGGGGGGGGGGGGGGGGGGGCGTACTCATTTGTTGCTTGCCTTAGTCATTTGACCATTGACCGCGCATCCCTTTCGAGACGGAGCACCGTTTCTACTCCGAATAGAGACACCTCCAACATTTGGGCGCTCATTACGTTGTTTCCACATATTACAAAATATGTTTTTGCTAATCCTACCCCCTTCCTGTTTCGCCGGCTGTGGGCACCATCTATCTCCTAAGATAGCGATCGTTTTCTCGCTACTATCTAATGGGGGGTGTACTTCATTTCCATGCATGGCCGTAGTCGTTATGACCATAGACCCTCGCATCCCTACAATGCCGGGACGGAGTGCGGGATGTGTGTGTGTGGGGGGAGGGGGGGGGCGTACTCATTTTTTGCTTGCCTTAGTCATTTGACCATTGACCACGCATCCCTTTCGAGACGGAGCGGGGGGCGTATTCATTCGTTGCTTGCCTTAGTCATTTGACCTTGGGGGGGGGTCTCATAATAGTGACACACCTGAGAGGGCAGAGCGTTAACCCAGAGGTCCGCCACCATCATCACCGCCAGGGCCCTGGACGGCTGGAAAAAGGTGTAGAAGGCCTCACAGAGTCCTTTGCTCCAAAGAGGCTTTTCTCCTCCGTACGATGCCGCGGCGCAGAAAACCATCGCACAGCCACAGCTGAAGATGCTTTATTGTTGTTGCCGCCATTTCCGTACACCGTTTTGGTTTGTTTTGGGTGCGCGGGTGGGTGTGCGGGTGGGTGTGTGGGTGGGTGTGGACAAAAACACGAAACAGAACACGATGGGGTGGCAACCTCCAGTATAGGTGAGGTGAGGTGATGTGATGTGAGTTGAGCCGAGCAAAAAACGCGTCATGTTCACCACAAAAACAAATCGCTGAGAAATACACAAGAGACATGCATTGGCGCTGACGTCCTGTGTGTATACTTGTTGTTGTTGTTGTTGTTGTTGTTGTTGCTGTCACATTTGCATAATTTGCAACAATCTAGCCCCGTGATTCTGCGTCGATAGACATGCATTGGCGCTGACGTCCTGTGTGTATACTTGTTGTTGTTGTCGTCACATTTGCATAATTTGCAACAATCCAGCCCCGTGATTCTGCGTCGATAGACATGCATTGGCGCTGACGTCCTGTGTGTATACTTGCTGTTGTTGTTGTCACATTTGTATAATTTGCAACAATGTAGCCCCGTGATTCTGCGTCGATAGACATGCATTGGCGCTGACGTTCTGTGTGTATGCTTGTTGTTGTTATTGATGTTGATGTCACATTTGCATAATTTGCAATAGTCTAGCCCCATGATTCTGCGTCGATGTTGGGGGGGGGGCGGTAAAAAAATGCACTTTTTTGGACAACACAAGCAAAGAAGCGCACCTCACAATAGTAACCGCTTTTGGTTTCAACCTCTTACACACAGTCTTAAATCGGAGACAGCCTACTACTACAATTACGGAGGACAATAGTAAATGGGATCAAATATTGTTAGCAAAAGTAGGGGGAATATATAGGACGCATGCTACGATAGAGGTGCGCCGTGTTTTTTCTGAGCTCCTCACTTAAGGAGCGTTATAACTCACCGAAAAAAAAAAGCATTTGGAGGAACGTTACAGCAGTGCTGCCGGACGAGAAATTTCATAACCGAAGTGTAGTCTAAAACATTATTCGTCACAAACATGAAAGTCCGACGGAATTTGGGTTACGGAGTCCGATCGCTCAGAAAACGATTCAGCCAAAAAGTGCTGCCTCTACCGTAGCATGCGTCATAGTTTGTTTTGTCTGCACGGTAGGTCTTAATTACTACGAATACGAAGGTGTCCCGTAACACTGCAAGTCGCCACGCTATGCCAAGTACTAACAGCGTCGACTTCGCACGGTCGGACTGACAACAATAATAAAAAAAAACACGCACGCACCTCACAGGTCAATACATGCGATAAGTATGTATGTACTGCAGCCGGTGTGCTAAACTAACCTGGAAGACACAATCAACCGCATTCGTAGCACTGCCCTCCGCGATGCCCGGGCCGAGAGAGGGAGGCGCCGCTGTCCCAGGGCTTGGATAATGCTGTGGCAGCACAGTATACAAGCCACCCCGGAAAACAAAACAAAAATGTATGATCATAGCTTGTAGCTCGTATGCAAAATTATATACCAGGGTATATATTTAATAGTAACATTTCACTTTCGAGAGACACGTTTAAATTAATGCATACTAACTCAAGACACTGCAGTAGTAAGTTGTTTTCACCTTCGAAGTACACGGTATCAAGGACGTGGGTATGATACAGAAGGCGTGCGTAATGTGCAGGTTGCACCTGCAAAAGTTTTTGTGCAGGCTGTGTGTGGTCAATTTCATCCTTGCCCGTCGACCCAGACCAAGCCAACCCCAGACACACCCCTAACCCTAACCCGAACCCGAACTCCAACCCGAACCCCAACCCCTTGGGGAGCACGAGGTCGGCAGGGGCAGCCACGCGGCTCCGCCGCGTGTTTTGATGGCGTTTTTCCAAAAAATAACATGCGGCCCAAAAGGCCAGCCTCACCCATTAAAACCGGCATCCTGCACAAAAACGTTTGCAGGTGCAACCTGCACATAGTACGCGTCGATACAGAAGGGAGTTAGACTTTGTGCACGGCGTTTTCTTTTAATTTTGGTGATTTACCTGGGGTTTTCTTCTTTCGGCTACGTACGAGTAATGTTTTTTGGGTGATCAGCGTTGAAGCTATATAATAAGGCCACACATTGTTGGAGTGAAAAGCCTCAGTACACACACACATATACGACCAGGTAGACGTACACGGGGGCAAACGATACCATATTGTTTTTTGTAAAACGGTACTGGGTATATATACGGCTATATACACCACTTACTTATATTACGAGGGACCATAGTAAATAGGACCTATGGTACACATAAAAACCTATATATTTACCTACTTCTACTATTATAACAATGTTGATGTTTGGTCCTATTTACCATGGCCCCCCTAATAGGAAACTCTTGTTCTGGACGAGGCTCAGCTTCTTGTTATCACCGTGTACGGCGTATACTACTCTCGTATACTGTCTGTATGCGCATGTTTTGGTTTGAGCAAGAACACGTGGCCGGCAGCTCCCGGTAAATAAATGGCTGCTCGATTTACTTGCATGGCGTGCTCACAGATATACGGTAGATGCCACTCCGATCAACGCCACCAGAGAGTAGCCCGTGACGAGGGCGAGCTTGGGAACGCAGCTGAATTGTCCGAGGGCGTCCGTGCCGGCGAAACCGGAATCGCACTCGCAGTGGTTGTGAGCTGCCATTGCTTGGGTATCCATAGCGCTTTGAACGCATGACCCCTGTCCCCCCCACAGGGGGTGCCTGCAGTCGTAAACACCTGCATATAATATATGGAGTTTTGGATGGTTTGGTCGCCTGGGTTACGAGTACGAGTAGGCGCGGCGGGTGCAGGGCACACGTCGTATGCCGCACAAACCCGTCGTTGTTGCGTGGTGGTGGTGGGTCGGAAACCCTGCAGTGCATACAGCACCATCGGCAGCGTGTGGTGTATACAAGCTTGCTCGGCGATCCGTTAGTTTGACAAAGCTGTACATGTGCGTATGTATATCGTTTTTTGAGTACCAGGTACGTACGTACGTGGATAATATCGACAGGTTTTCAATACATATCCACAGCATGACATTGTCGTACACACTCGTAGTGCTTCCTGCTCGTAACGAACGGGTTATAGAGGCGAAGAGCTGCTGCTGCTGCTGCTGCTGCTGCTGCTGCTGATGATGACGATGGTGATGATGGCGCTCGACTGTCCTCTTAGATTCTACCAAGCGCCTGGTGGTGAATACGTACGAGTATACGAGGGAGAAGATGCGACGAGTATTGTGACGGCTACGTACGGCGACGGCCAAGAAATCATGCGCGACCAACCCGACCAACAATATCTATGGTGTCGTGTCGGCCCCGTGAACGGGGCAAAAACATCTCGCGCACTCACAGTCGTGGATCATGGCGTGCCTGACGAAGCTAGCGGCCTATCGCTGTTGATGCATGCTATAAACAGGAGCAGCACATTATATGTATGTGCGGTATGATACCATAGATATAGGCTGTTGTGACACATTCGTCCTCGGGCGTTCTGGTCTAGAAGAAAATTTGCAACTATCCTTTTTACCGTCGCAACGGCAAAGGCTATACTGGGTCGTGATGTCGTGATGTGTAAACCGGTAACAGGGTTTAGCTGGTACATATCATAGTCACACAGCCGTAGGTAGGTGACGACAACGATAACCTTGCGGTTTCATGCGTTTCAATTTTCTCTTTTCCGTATATCTAAACGTCGTAACGTCGTAACTCTTTTTTCCTTTGACGTCCATCCTCTACATCCTCATTGCTCTCATCCTCTCCCCTTTTGCGCGGGTGTTCGGGCGCTGTTGGATCGGGGCCAAGACTTGATATGTTGCCACTCGTGATGCCTCGTGTGGCAGATACGCTCCCAATCCAGGAATGGGTTCGGTTTTACTGGTGATATACTGGTGTGTGGTGTGTTCTCCGACGTCCGACGTTACTCGTCGCCACGGAAGGGCGTCGAAAACCGTTTCATCTACAAGTAACGCCGCTGAAAAATCATGAACACCCGACCAATGAGAGAAAGCACAGCGCCGAAGTTGTGCGCAAATTACATCTCTGTTTCAGAGAGGCCGAGGAAGGGTTGCGAGCCTCTGAGTACCCCGCAGGTAAGACCCCTGCACAGCCTGCCGCTCGTACGTAGATCTCTTAGCTGGGAACCGAAGAAATCCTAGGTAGCTGGCGGGAGGAAGGATGATGATTAGCCTACCTCGACCTTCGCAGTTCTGCTAGAATCTGACGAATCACTTTTATTTTACCCACAGGTACTGTTTTAGGAGAGCTGGGCGTTGTCACCAACACCTAAACCAATTTCGCCGAAGTGCTCTATTTTGGTGTAGGGCATGGTGTGCTTGCGCCTTGCTCTGCATGACAGTAGTGCAGTACCTCTGGCCACATGGCCGGGTGGCGTCATAAAGTTGGCGGCTGCCTGCGTTGAACACGACGAGCCAGCACGCAGCAACACCATACACACCAGAGCACGTGACACATGGTGAACTCACTCAAAAAGCCCCATGAAAAACATCCGAAACAGCGACAACCATTTGTTTTTTCGTTTTCAAATTTTGCTCGCCCGTACGAAGCAACAAGCGATCTTATTATATCCCACTTGCACGGAAATATAACGACCGTTTGGATATCCATGCCAATAACGAAACGCTCCTTACATTTCCGGGCAAAATGGGCAAGTTCGTATAGAACATGTTCCGTACAGAGTGGGTCGGGAGTCGGGAGTCGGGAGTGCTGTACCCGTACGAACTTACAAGTATACCAGAGGCTACTGGGCGAAGATGTCAAGAAATTGGCACGTTGCCCCCTTGGACCGACGGCGTCAAGGCAAATGCATTGATTGACGGACGTACCTTGACGGCAAAACCCGGCCGGGGACAAGGAGTACATTTTCCCGTTTTCTGGAAAACCCCTGTCCATACTATTGGAAACCTTTACTTCCCTTTGTAATCTGACTGGTGAACTGTTTATGTTCTGCCCTCGGTCGAAGCTGCTGGTTGTGGTGTGCTGAAGCTCTGGTGCTGACACGCAGCAAGCAGCATACACAATAACAATAAGTAAATAAACAAGGGTTTCCACACAGAAAATGGGACGCTTGTTCTGTTAATAGCGGGGGTAGGGGACAACCCGTCTTTGTGGACGGATGGAAATGTTGACGGACGCCTTTGGCTGACTGACTGCTTGACGATTACCCGTCTCCTGACATCTTTGACACCAGGTATATACCGGTATACCGGTTTACGAGTAGCCCAATACATGTTGGACAGAAGCTATCATACCCCCAACCCCCACATGCTTTTGTTTGGTTCCTTGATTGTTGATTTGCTTCAGTATGTTTACTTTCTATTATTTTTCCTTTTCGCTTTTTTCTTTCTTTTCTCTTTTTTTCTCTTGCATGCACCTGGATTGCTAGCAGGGTAGGTCTTGCCTGTCGTATATGGCATTGCATTGTCTGCTCTGCTTACTGCACTGAGCGTAGTATCTCTGTGTCGTAGTTTTGTGACCACAGAACTGGTACCTTTTTAGGATGATGAATCGGCACGGACACTGGGTGTGCTGGATGTCGACGGGTAGAAAGGAAGGTTTAATGTGAAGAACACACACACACACCGACTGCTTGCTGGCCCCGGCACCCGTGTGCTCGCTGTATACATGCTACATGTACGAGTACCCCGTGTCGTTTTGCTTTCTTTGCTCTTTGCTCTCTTCGAGATCCAGCACCGTTACGCTTTACGTACGTACTCGTATACCAGGTATACGTTTTTTAGACTCGTCCCTTGATACAATTAATATGTTCCACTCTGGACACTCTCTGGACGGAATTTTAAGGACCGATTGGACTTGATTTTTGTACCCCAACGGTCCTTACATTTACGTCCATGACAGTGGTACATATCACCATGTATACGTACGTACAGACAAGCAGTACAGCGTTAGGAGAAGGTCAGGGTTGTCGTTGCTTTCAGCTTCACATCCCACGTACGGCATCATACTTAACGCTTCGCGCTTGAGAGCTTGACAAGCCTTTTTTTTCTTTCTTTTTCAACACCACCTCGCAAAACATATCTATCGTGCAACACCACTTGTTACATTGTCTCATTGTCTCATTGGTTCGAGGCTGGCCTTGCGGACACCGGCCGATTTTTTTTTTTTTTTTTTTTCTAAGCCCTTAAGAACTGGTCCCACGAATTTGGGGACAAACTACTTGGAATTAGTGAGAGACATTTTTTTCAGTTGTGCGTGGGTTAAGTACCCGTCGACATCCAGCACACCCAGTCAGTGTCTGTGTGTCTGTGTGTCTTGTGAGCGGCTGAAAAACGTTCGGTGTCTTGTTATTGGTTATTGGCGTCGGCGGCAAGCGCCACCGAAACACACGGCGGCGGCGGCGGTCAAGGACAAAAGATGTTCCCCAGGAGACAGCACTTTCACCCCGTTGACAGGCCGCAACTTTTGCCTTGACATGCCTTGACTGACACTAAAACTACTAGTTTTTAGTGTAGAACAACTTAGCCGTACGTATATAGAGGAAATGAATTTAAAAAACGATAGCTGTGAGATCGAGGATTTCGTCGAAACTCATATTTGCAAGCTGTGTGGGATCCTTCCATCGCGCGAACTACGGGGTTTGAGGGGCACAAAATCTGAAAGCTGTGGAACTCAAGGGCGGTCACATATATACGTACTCCCTGAATGTGTTGCAGTAGATCAGCAAAGATCCAGCCCAGGCATGATGCTCGGGTTCGTGCGGCTCACTTTTGATGCACATGCGGTGGGTGCTGTATGCTGTCTATACACACTTGACAGCGCTCGTTTTTGCCTTGCTTGACACGTCTCTTATTAATGACATATTTTTACGGCGGTGCCGCGCGACCGCCCCTTTGCCTCGTACGACCCTTTTTTAGTAGTGCGCTGCACAGAAACATAAATCTAACCCTAATTCCAAGTAATACGTCCCCAAAACGGGACAACACTCCTAAAAAGGGTTGTTTTCTATTAATATTAATGCATCAATACTGCACTGCTTACAGAAACTCGTGTCTGACTGTAATTCCAAGTGTTTTGTCCGCACGAGGGGACTGCAGTCGTATCAATAGAGGCGTCTTAAGGCCTAAACGGGGTTGGCTCCCAAAATATCGGACTTGGGTTAAGGTCGGGGTCGGGTTGGTGCTGGGGCCGACGTGCAGGATAGGAAACGACCGAAAGGTGTTGCGCGAGTTTAGTTGCAAGGTGGTGTTGCAATCAGAGGCACCCATCATATGATACATGTTATCCAATATACCCGTAAGTACGTACGACGAGTAGCAAAGATGAGTTTCGACGAAATCCTCGATCTCACAGCTGTTTTTTTTTTTTTTTTTTTTTTTTTTTTTTTTAATATACCGCTGCTGGAGATATTTTTTTACCATCTACGAGTACCTGGTAGTATATGATATCATACGTACCTCAGACACTTGAGTGCGTACAAAAGGTGTTGCACGAGTTTGTTTTTGCAAGGCGGTGTTGCAATCACAGGCACCCGTCATACACGCTATACACCGCTGCTGTAGGTGGTTTTACCAGGTATATGCCTGGTATAAGATAAGATATTCAAGCTTACGTACATACATATCACTCTGGACGTCAACATAAGGACCGCTGGGGTATAAACATGAAGTCTAAACGGCCCTTACATTTCCGTCCAGAGTCCAGAGTGACAAAAAAAGTTATCACGTGTATACACGAGTGTATACAAAGTATATGACACATAGCCTTTCAATATATACTCGTATATATATGGCATGGTGATGTTCGTACTGCTTGCACGCTCGACGCTTTGATAGCATCGCGTGAGTCGCCTTTTTGGCGGCTATATATTCATACGTACGTACATACTGCTGTACATACCGGTATGTTCCCCAGCAGGGATTCTAACCTCTTTTAAGGGACCCCCTTTAAGGGATATAAGGGACATGAGGGATTAGGCGATGCATGCTAATGCTACGGTAGCCTGCATGCAGGTGCACCATGGTAATAAACTTTTGCCTTCTGAGGGTGGTCACTTGAGGAGATCTATACTAATAGTAAGTCAAAAACTGATTTTGGACGAAAACAAAAGTGCTATTAATATCATACCCGATGAACATACCAAGGCCTAACGATATAACGGAAAATTGTTGCAACACAAGAATGGCACAATTACGACGATTTTGGGTTAAGGGAACCCCGCCATTCAGAAAATATTTCAGCCAAAAAACGGTATACCTCTTTATATATACCTCTATCGATCGTAGCATCCGTAGCGACCACATCAACGACGACAGCGTTGGTGTTACATATCAACCGTGAACTCCCCCCGTAGCACGGGTATGGGATGCTCATGTCGCACCCGTGCTTTATGCAGCAGGACTCCGTGCATTGCAACCATTGTCACTCGGGACACCAACCATTGTATCATACCGTCGTTCAATTCTGCAGTGATCGATGCTGTATAATCGTCGTCAGCTTTTATCGTCAACTATCATCACCTCTGAGAGTCCCAAAAAGGGTTTTGATGTACGTCACACTAATTCCAAGTAATGTTGTCCCTAAAAACGTGCGTGGGGTTCTGAAGAGGGTTCATGCCCCCCCATCTCGCCATGCCCCCCCCCCCCCAACCTATTCAAGGTATACATTAATGACATGATAGTAGCAGTAGAAGCAGCATCGCAGGGAGTCACGGTGGGGGAAGATACGGTGTCGGGATTGATGTTTGCTGATGATTTCGTCTGCATATCAGAAACACCCGAAGGACTGCAGAAACAAATAGAGAAGGCAATAGAGTACACCAGGAAGTGGAGAGTGACGGCGAATCGTTAATGTGCGCAGATAGTTTGTATGTTAACGAGATAAGGGAGTCGGTAACTTGTAAGTGGAAGTGGGGAGAAGAGATGAATTACCGATGTAGAACAGTATACGTACCTTGGCGTAGAAATCTCAAAAGATTGCTCTTGGGATGCAGCTACATTAACAATAAATAATAGGCAAGGGTAAGGCACACGAGTGCAAGATGGAAGCAGTCCTAAAGGACTCGCACTCTTAGACACTGAATTAAGAAGATGTATATGATGAATTGTGATTGATTACTAAAGCTAGAATATGCAGAGAATATGGAGGGAAACGCGAGCGTCGTAAAACAGCTGGAAAACAGTACAGATGAGCAGCTAAAAAGTTATCTAGGAGTGCCAAGTACGACGAGTAATACAGTATTGAGAGCAAGACTGGGAATGTACCGCACTTAGACAAAATAGAGACCGTGCGTAAAGTTGAAATGGCAATATAAATAAAGACATGCCAATAAGAGGTTGCACGGCCTAGCTGATAAAGCTGTATGGAGAAAGTAACCAAAGGGGCGATGTGGAAAGGTGGGATAGCGTGAGTTGAGAAGTTATGGAAGGATATTACTAAATCCGAAAGAGTACGTCTGGCATAGAGAATTTTTTAGCGGATACAAGATATGAAGTGAAGAAAGTGCTATTAGAAGAAGGAAGTATCGCGAGAAAAGGTGGAAGGGAGAAACTTAGAGGTATAGTCGGGGGTTGAGAGTAAGGAAAGGAATGAAAGGTACTCTCATCGTACGGCCCAATGGATTCTTGCGAAAAAGCTTGATAATGGATTTCGTGTAGGTACTGGCTGCAGAAAGAAGACGGAGGTATACCGTAGCCGGGAGGGGATGGAAGTAGATTGCCAGATGTGCATGTGGCAAAGCCATTAGAGTAGAGTTTTCAATAGTGAGAGATGTGAAGGTACAAGGAGGAAGGGATGTGCTTGAGGAGGAGATGAGGAAAATAGACGAGTGTGCATGAGAGCATTTTTAGTACACTAATTAGTAGCGAGAAAACGACGCCTATCTTGGAGATAGATGGTGGCCACAGCGGCGATAGCAGGAGGGGATAATTAGCAAAGGTTTCTTTGATAATATATGGAAACAAAAACGTAATGAGCGCCAAGTGTTGGAGGTGTCTCTATTAGGAGTAAGAACTGTCTTCCGGTCTGAAAGGGATTCGTGGTCAATGGTCAAATGACTAAGGCAAGCCAACAAATGGATTACGCCCCCTCCCCCCCCCTGGTGCTAGCAATGTCGCCTGGTCGGTGGAACCCGACATTGCTCCGTTCCCGGCATTGTAGGATGCGATGGTCTTACGGTCATACGACTACGACATGAATGGAATATGAAGTGGCAATTATTGAAGTACCCCCCCCCGAATTCAGTGAAGCCGTCATTTATATGCGAAAAAAAAGTTTCTGCTCACAGTTTCTTGAGTTATATATGTAGGGCGCAGCTCACCTTTTTTAGATGCGACTGACGAACACTCACGAGCGCTTTCGCTTGGTGTAAAGAAAGTTGTCTGTCTTTGGTTCGGGTGAAAACGACGTTGCTTCGTCGGGATTTTTCGTAGAGATGCAGGTCTCTCAGCATACGATACGGCCATGCACGATACATGGACAGGAGTACCCCCCAACCTCTCACCCCTCGCCTCGCCACGCTCCGTCCTGGTCTCTTTTTTGTACATTTTATAGTTTGCAGATCTGTCAGGATTTCTTTCGGAGGGAGTTCCAGTTTGCATGTCTCTCCGGCCGGGGCGCGCGGTCGGCGCGAATTTTCGGATTTTGTCAAGGCAGGCGATAAAAAGAAGGGGGGAACGGCAGCGTGTCCCGTTCGAGTGTGAGGGGTAGTGAACCGCTGTTTCCTCATTTGCAACGCGTGGTTCGTCTCATGCCCACGGTGTGGGTATACGTGGGTGTGGGTTTTGCGCGTGTGGTCAAGATTCGGTGTTTGAAAGCAGGTGAGAAGCAGGCGAAGCGCAATCGAAGTTTGTTTTTTGTCACTAATGCTGATGAAAGGGCTACGTTGCATTACGGCGATCATGATTCCCCACCCCCCACCGTCCCCACCACTCCCCCCACCCTACCTCCAACCCCCCCCCCCTCCCACCCCACCCACCCACACCCCCACCACCCCAAGCCCCACCTTAAACTCCACCCCCCCTCCGCCCCTTTCTCCCCCCCCCCAATCCCCCTGCACGGCCATGAGTATCCCCCCGCGCCCCCGCCCCCCCCAACCCCCTCCTCCACCTCCCATCCCTTATCCTCCCACCCCCACCCCCACCCCAACCCCAATGTTTCGTCCCCCATACCCACCCTGACCGCAATCCGACCGGATACGTGACAAATTCGCAAAAAATCGCGCTCGTCTCTACACCACACAACAACGCACAGCTGCTTCTCCTTCTGCGGGTGCGACAAGTAACGCCAAGAACAAGAACAAGAACGCTGGCGATGATATGAACAGGGGCCAGAAGAAGTCGAGGCGACAGGTGCTGTCCGACGACTCCGACGACTCCGACACCGGTAACGCCTCCAACGAAAAAACGGTCGACGACAAGGATGCAGAGGAAATCCTGACCTCGCCCGAGGTCAGCCGGCGCCGCGCCACCGCCGCCACCCAGAGACAAAAGGGTGGCGTTTCCAATTCCAACGGTACTAATAATGCCAATGGTACTTCCAGGGGTCGGGGCGGTGGTGGTGGTAGCGGTGGTAGTGGCGATGGTGGGGGTAACGGTGCTGGTTTGAGCGATGGGGGGACCTCGTCGGGCTCTGAGGATGTGGCATGGTTCAAGAAACCTTCGAGTAACGCTGGCGCTGCTGTCAGAAGCGGGGCAGGCGGTGCTGGGGCGGGGACGGGGGAGGAGGAGGAGGAGGAGATGCTGGCCGTGGTCAAGGTGAAGCCTGCGAAGGGCATGGTTAGCCCTGGTGAGCGGCGTAGATATATATATATATATATTTGTATAGATATATATAGATACATAGATATTATGAAAGTACTGTGTCGCTAAAAAACGTGAATGCAGTTAGTTCCAAAGGGACTTACTTCGCAGTGAAGATAAAATTAAATTACTCGAGTTAGTGTGAGATTAATAAATTAATATTGGTTCAAGACATTCATTAGTTTCAGTAATTAATAGTACTACGTACGTACTGTAATTCAAGACCTTCATTGGTTTCCACGTCCGAGTGCATGCATGCATGCAACACACAAAGCGTGGAAGCTTAAAACGTAGCAAACTCTGCGTTTTGTGGACCGGTGTGGAATATATATGTGGGAGGCGTGTCTTGTCTGGTTGCTCACAGGGGATAGGGGATATATGTCAGTGTGCAATATTGAACGTAACATGTCTGGGTTTTGTAGAGCGGCATGGAATCTTGATATACGAAGGAGGCGTGTCTGGTTATAAGGGATAAGGGATATATGTTGGATATAGAGTCAGTGTGCAAGATTAAACGTAGCAAGTCTGGGTTTTGTGGAGCGGTATGGGACCTTCACCCATTCAGAACCGGAAAATAAAGTTCCCACACTAGTTCCAAGCAGTTTGTCCTCGAATTTGTGGGACCAGTTCTTGAGGGGTTACTACACGAAGGAGGCGTGTCTGGTTACAGGGGACAAGGGATACATGTTGACTCGCGTTAAGGAGGGAAACAAGAAAACGACGGGTGTTGCTATGATCTGATACGTACTGTAGAAGAGCGAATCATCCGGTAGAGTGCAGAAAACTGGTTTGGTATCATAGTCGAATGGCAGAACTGCTGCTGCTGCTGCTGCTGCTGCTGCTGCTGCTGCTGCTGCTGCTGCTGCTGCGGGGACTGAGGCTGACGGGCTTGACAGAAAAAAAATGTTTCATTTTTTATTTTTTTCATTGTATTGAAAGTAGGTTTAACGAGGAAGCGTCCCCTAGTATTAACAGTATATATGTATGTGTGTAAGCCTCCAGGCGGTGAAGTGGTGGATGGTGAGAAGAGGAAATGTCGCTGTTTCGAGAGAAACGTGTGGGGCTCATGCTTGTTGTCCTTCCCCCCCCCCCCCTGTTGGTAAAACCCCAATGTGCTCCGTTCCGGCATTGTAGGGATGCGAGGGGCTATGGTCATACGACTCCGGCCGTGCACGACATGAGTACCCCCCCCCTCCCCTCCCTCCCTCCCTCCCTCCCTCCCTCTCTCCCATCCATCCTTATACCTGGAATATATTTTTGGTCCGACCGTTGGTCCTGTTTTTTTTTTTCGCTTTCGCTTTGTGTGTAACTGACATGCAGCCGCTGTGTGTTGTTTCGCCTTGTTTTGTGCCTCCGCCGCCGCCGCCGCCGCCGCCCGCCCGCGGTTGTCTTACTGTCTGTTTTGTTCCGTTTTGTTCCGTTTTTATTTTTGGCCAGCCTGGATTAAGAAGAACGACCCTGCCAAGCTCAGCTCAAGCCAGCGGGCGAAAAACGTGCAGCGAGCAAAGGTAATGAGCGTGAGGTTGACGTTAACTTTTTTTTTTCTTCTTCTTCTCCTTCCCGTGCTCCTAATAAGAAACAGGCTAATAAGAAGCAGGCTGAGATTTAGAGGAAAATAAGAAATTCTGGAGTCGTTATCTTGAAATCAGTGTAGAGAGCACCCTCTCTCAAATAAGAAATCCAGCCTGAACCAGATTTACTGTTTCTTATTAGGTGTCCTGTACTGTACAAGGGATATCCGACAGTCTGTCCCCATGCGTTCCAGTTCGGTTCAGTAGAGCTACCATTCACCCGAAGTTTTGGTCTGATTGGCTTAGGGCCAGGGTTTGGGTTGGTTTGATTGGCTTACTGCTGTAGATAGGGGCTGCTAGAGTTGGTCTGGTTGGCTTAGGGTCAGGGCGGGTTGGTTTGATCTGATTGGCTTAGAGTCAGGGTTAAAGTTAGGATTAGTTCTCGTACTCGTCTCGTACACAGTCAATGTGTGTCAACGATTTTCTCGAATACGTGATGAGCAACCCTCCTTCGGTTTCCCTTCGGACGCATCGGCCTGTATATACGTACGTACTCGTACTCTATATCCCCTAGCAGCCTATATATATTGATTAAAAAAGATAACACAGCTGTGAGATCAAGGATTTTATCGAAACTCATATTTGCAAGCTGAGTGGGATACTTCGATCGCGCGAACTACGGGTTTTGAGGGGAACGAAATCTGACGTATATCTGTGGAACTCAAGAGAGGTCACATATACACGGTGTGCTTCCTGAATGTGTTGCAGTAGATCAGTTGAGATCCAGCCCAGGCCTGATGCTCGGGTTCGTGCGGCTCACTTGATTGCGGTGGGTGCAGTTACCTATCAGACCAACCACGTTTGTCGCCGATTCTGTAAAATCGTTTAGGGCCCATATTAACGAGTATAAAATAAATTCAATTTGGAAAAAATAAAAGTTCAAATTCGCTTTTCATTGGTCAACACACGCACCAGCACCAAATATTAGGATCTTGGGGTATAATCTTGGGTGGTGGTGCGGGTTCTGACCAATGAAAAGCGGATTTGAGTTTTTTTTTTTGCCAAATTGTTTTTTTTTTTTCTTCGTTAAAACGTGCCCTTACCGCAGGTATCTCCTTATTTTCGACATTTTTCTTCGGCCCGGTGCGCAGATGGGGTGGGTGGGCACGAAATGACGGCATTCGCCTCAGACGTAGTATATACCACACCCTGGACAATAGCCTATTGAATCTGCCTATTGGTCTGTTAATAGGTCGGGGTATCGGCACCTACTGAAACCTGCAACAGGAGAGAGTCAAATCTGTCCACCTATGCCTATTTTCCTTTTATCCATTCGGCTCAGAGAAAATGATACAATAGGCTATCGTTCTAAGGATCTAGGCATGTTCGGTAGGTTATTGTCCAAGGTGTGGTTATATACCACTTTGTCCCGAAAATACATACGTACAAGGACTGGTTTGTAGGTTATTAGTGAATCCGAAGGGTGTTTATATTCCGGGACAGAGGGGTGCAGCAGTGGGGGTTTCCCCAATAAGGCGTTATGAGCAAAGTATAAGGCGGTATCCCGATACAAGGCGGTCAAAATCGCTTGGCGCCACTGTGGAATGACGCTCCTAACCTGGAATGAATAAGGCGGCTTCCCTCTACAAGGCGGTCATATTTGCCTTTGGCACACCATCGCCTTACTGGCGGACCCCTGCTGGTGGTACCTGGTATATTGAAGGGCCCCAAGCGCAGGCTGAGCAGCGTCTTTTCGCGAAGAGGCCCTCGAGCAAGGCTTGTCATTCAATTTTTTATCACGCGAAGCTTAATTATCGCGCGAAGTTAGTTTATCACGAGAACATTAGATAACGCGAGATTGTTAACGGCCTCGATTTTCTGACCCGTTTTTTTCCGTTCTCCGTCCGGTTTTCCCTCTTTTTGATTTGTCTCACGGGTTATCTTTTTTTCCTTTTCCGTATCTGTATCCTTATCCGTGTCCTTATCCTTTTCCGTGTCCTTTTCGACGCCCTTATCCTAGCCTCATCCTTATCCTTATCCTTCTGATCCTTGCCCTTTTACTTATACTTATACTCACGAGTTTACGAGTATACTTATACTTATACTTATACTTATACTTATACTTATACTTATACTTATGCTTCTACTTCTACTTCTACTTCTACTTCTACTTCTACTTCTACTTATACTTATACTTATAATTATACTTATACTTATACTTATACTTATACTTATACTTATACTTATACTTATACTTATACTTATACTTATACTTATACTTATACTTATACTTGCAGTTTCCCTGACCCTCACCCTTGACCTCATACTAATACCTATACGTACGCTTATAATTAGACTTAGACTTAGACTTATACCTATACTTGTGCTTATACTCATACTTGCAGTTTCCCTGACCCTCACCCTTAACGTGTCCGAAGGTGCAACGGCAGAAATCTTCGGGGAAGAAGGGGGGCAAGGCTAGGAGTCGCGAGGACAGCGATGAGGTAAGGGACTGGAGGGGCGACGGGGCGGGGGAGGGGGTACTCATGTCGTGCATGGCCGTAGTCGTATGGCCATAGACCCTCGCTTTTTCCTACAATGCCGGGACGGAGCACGTAGGGTTTCCACCGACCAGACATGCATCTGTTTTGAGGGGGGGGGGGGACGTTGAGAGACAACGTCACAGAGAGAAAGAGAGAGAGGGGGGTAAGGGTCGGGGGAGGGCGAGGAGGGTCTGGCAGGCAGGCAGAGGCGAAGGCACGGAGACGCAGATGTGCAGGAACAAACGAAAATATATATGGTCCGTGCAGTACAGTTTGTCCAATCTGTTTTGGGCTTCGTAATAACTTTTGAAATACGACGAGTTGCAAGAAATGCTGAACACAGTCGTGATCACCAGGGCTGAGCGAACAAATATTGTTTCAGCAGATTTTTTTTGCGGCCACTCTAAAATCAAGTAAGTTCCAGGTTGTCGAGGGCATAATCATAGCCAAATCAACTAGTTTTTACAAAACAGTGAATATCTCGAGAAATATCGTTGCGATGAGAAAAAAAAAATCAGATGACCTGTAGCTCGATGAAAGGAATCGTTTGGCGACCTCTATTTCTACATCTGTTGGATGGAAACCTTGTAATAATGAAATATAAATCAGGTTCTGGGTTCAGTTTTTTGCTTTTTTCTTCTCCAGTTTTCGTTTTATATAAAATCGGAATGGCATATCACCTGCAGAACGCCGAGAGCTGATGAAATCCGTTGTCTAAATAGTCCAGTGCTAGTTACACTCTTCGTAATATTGAAGAATAAATAAATAAATATATGTTTTATTGGAAGTAAAGATGCAGGGAATGCTCGTTTTTTTTTTCCCCAAAAAAACACCTGCGCGGAAGAGCAAGCGTTATAGAGGTACTTTTGAAACTTTGATCGGTTATGCTGATGTATACCCGGAGAAACATGTACCTATATAGGTGGTGTGGAAAATATTAGAAAAAAAAAGCTGCACGGACTATACGTACGAGCTGCTGTTGTAACTATTACGGTGGACCATAGTAAATAGGACCTACGGGTACACACAAAAACCTATATATTTACCTATTTTTACTAACAATATTTGGTCCTATTTACTATAGTCCGCCGTAAGAGAATCGGGGCAAGGGACGGGGGGGGGCGGGGGGGCGAAAAGAACGGAAAGGGGACCCAATCCCGTCCTGCTCCCTCTTGATACATAGCTCTCCATGTCTGCACTCCCTCCCCTATCCAACATCCCTCTTTACACTACAATAACTTACTTTGTGCCGAGGTTGACTCGATGCTTGCATCCCTGGTTTCACGCTATTAATACGACCACATATGTTGTGCCGCCGTTGACTGAATGGCTGTTTTGTCGCGGCAGGATTACGAGCAAGGCTCCAGCAGGCGAGGCGGTAACAGGAGGGGCAAAGGGGCGGCCGCCGGGAAGGAGAAGGCGGGGACCGGGCGGAGAAGCGGCGGCAGCAAAGGCCGGAGGAAGGGCAGGGGGGGAGGGGGGGAGGAGGAGGAGGATAGCGAAGGGATCTGCGACGACTCCGGGGAGGAGTCAGCGGAAGACGACGAGGAAGAGGAGGTGGGGACGTACGGGATCGAAATGCCTCCCGGCGAGGGTGTGAAAACCCTTTGACACCTCGGACATATCACCGATTGATTCCCACTAGAGGATCTATAGACCATGCGAGCGCAGCGGTTCCCACCCCCACGCAGCTGTCTTGTCTTTTATCTACACGTAGCTCACATCGCCAGGTGGGAGCGCCATATAATCTGCATGATATCGTATGCATAGGGCGTGTTTTTCCGTGGGTTTGGATCTGTACTTTACAAGATCCAATCCAATATATCGTAACGGCAGGTTACGTGAGATCTGTAGATGGATCTGCAGTAGATTGTGATCTGCCGAACGAACGTGTGAAATCCTTTTGAAATGCCGTCGTCTGTAGCGTATTGGTAGTAACGCTGCGGTGTCGGGAGAGTGTGACGGAGGAGGAGGTGGAGTTTTTTTTTTTTTTTTTTTTTTTACGTCGTACCGCGTTAGGTGACGTCGTACCGCGTTAGGTGACGCCGTACCGCTTTCGCTGTCTTCGTATATAGCGTTTTGAGTTGATATCGTACCGCTTGGGTTGCCGTCGTACCGTATATATGTACCCCATTGTTTGACGTCGTACCGTACTATTAATACCATGTACGTACGTATAAGCGTTGGGGTCATATATGCCATACCTGGTACACAACAACCCCGTGGAATGCGCGATCGAATTGCCACGCCAAGATTGCAAATATGAGTATTGAGGAAAAACACGATCGCACAGCTTTGTTTGTTTGTTTGTTTGTTTTTCTTAACACAACAGTTGAGTTGGCGTCGTACCGTATATACCAGTTGTTATGACTTCACACGGTTTGCACCATTTTTGTTGTGTTGACGTCGTACCATATACACTGCAGCACTTGTGTTGACGTCGTACCGTACCATTTCCGTTGACCTCGTACCGTACCGTTTTTGTTGACGTCGTACGGTACCATTTGTGTGTTGAGGTCGTACCGTACCGTTTGTGTTGACGTCATGCCGTAAACATACCATTTGTGACTTCGTACCGTACCATTTGTGTTGATATCGTACCGTATACATAACATTTGTGTTGACGTCGTACTATATACACCACTTGTGTTGGCGTCGTACCGTACCATTTGTGTTGACGTCGTAACATATACACAACTTGAGTTGACGTCGTTCCGTACCATTTGTGTTGACTTCGTACCGTACCATTTGTGCTGACTTCGTACCGTACCATTTGTGCTGACGTCATACGGTATACATACCACATACCATCACCATTTATGTTGACGTCGTACCATATATACCATTTGTGTTGACGTCGTACCGTACCATTTATGCTGGCGCTATACCGTATACCTGGTATTTATACTAATAATAATTGTGTTGACGTCTTTCCATATTCGTACCTGGTGTGCCCGCCGCTGATTGGCTGTGGCTGTGGCTATGGTGACTGTATCCGCCGCTGATTAGCTGTACATAAGAATGGTGTTGAGATATTTCCATATTTTGCGCCTGGTGTGCCTGTCGGCTGTGCCCGCCACTGATTGGCTGCGGCTGCGGCCAGATGGTAATTGTGTACACCGCTGATTGGCTGTGGCTGTGGCTATGGTGACTTGTATCCGCCGCTGATTGGCTGTGTCTACAAATGGTGGCTCGTTTGTAACCATACAGGGAGAGTTCGAGGACGACGAGGAGAGCAGCGAGGAGGGTAGCGACGACGGGCTTGAGCTGACCGACGCTAGCGAGGGAGACGGGGAGTTAGAAGACACGCCTGCCAAGGCAAAGGCCGCCCGCAAAAAGGCGCCAACCCCGCCCGCGGCTGGTGGGAGTGGTGGCGATGTGGTGGCGGTGGGTGAGCGGGGGTCGGGCAAGGCAGGGGTTGCTAATGGAGTTAAGAAGGAGGGCGTCGATGGTGGTGGTGGTGGTGGTAAAGGTGAGGGTGGGGGTGGAAAACGCGCAAAGAAGATTGTCATTGTGGACTCCGACGAAGGGGAAGAAGGGGAAGAAGAGGGTGCTGCTGCTGGGGAGGGGTCCGGCGGCGGCGGCAGCGGAAGGAGGGGAGAGGTGGAGGTAGTCTCGGTGGAGGTGGAGGCGGTTTCGACGAACGGAGGCGGGGGAGGTGGGGGGAAGGGGGAGGGGGAGGGTGGCGGGGGCAGCAATGGTAACGGTAAGAGCGATAATAAGCGGGGGGAGAAGAGGCGCAGGCGTGTGGCCGAGAGCGATGAGGATAGCGATGACAGCGACGACGTCGGCATTGTGGGCGTTGTAAGCGGCGGAGGTGGTGATGATGCGGGGGGCGAGGGGGGGCGGCGGTCAGAAGACGAAGAAATTTCGAAGAAGAAGAAGAAGAAAAAGAAAAAGGTATGGAGGCGGTCTGGTGTTGTTGGGGGGGGGCGAGGGGGGGGGTGTAGGGGGGGGGGGGGGGGGGGGGGGGGGGGGTCGAAGGGCGGGAGTTTATCTGTTTGCTAGACACGTGTTAAGGTTGGGTTGCGGGGTTGCAACTATTTTTTTTTAAGAGGCAGTGAAGAAGAGTCGGGAACGTACAGGCTTGTATGTACGAAGGTTCAAGGTGTGATAGTGTATACAGACTGTAGTTTGAGAGGGAAAAAATAAGTACTGCACCGATGATACGAAGTCGTCCGGTCTGCGGCGGGGGGAGGGGGGGAAGGGGGGGGGGCGTACTCATTTGTTGCTCGCCTTAGTCATTTGACCATTGACCACGCACCCCTTTCGAGACGAAGCACCGTTCCTACTCCTAATAGAGACACCTCCAATATGTGGGCGCTCATTACGTTGTTTCCATATATTACAAAGAAAAATTTTGCTCTTCCTATCCCCTTCCTGTTTCGCCGCCTGTGGCCACCATCTATCTCCTAAGATAGCGATCGCTTTCTCGCTACTATCTATAATAGTGTACCAAACTTCTCCGTGTCACATTCGTCTATTTTCCTCATTCCCTCTTTTAACACATCCCGTTCCTCCTTGTAGGGGGGGGTGTACTCATATCGTGCACGGCCGTAGTCGTATGACCATAGACCCTCGCATCCCTACGATGCCGGGACGGAGCACGTTGGGTTTTCACCAACCAGGCAGACATTGCTTGCACCAAGCGCGAAGCGCCGTGAGGTATTGGGCGAGTCGCATGGAGGGTGCGCTGCGTCCTGCTAAGAACCGCCTCTGAGGCGGACTTGCATATGGACGGCAGCCTCCAATGAGTTAATTTAATTTCTGGTGTGGCCACTCCCAGAGACAGCAATGGGTATTACTATGTATCTGCCTCATGGGTGCCTTACCATATACACACTACGTGATACGATCATTCCCCTTGTGCGGAGTTGAGTTTATCAACCGCGCACAAATGATCTACCAGACCGCCAGATTGGGTGACCGCCAAAAATAAATAAATTAAAAAGAAACGGTACCCTGGTTGTCTAGCTCACGCAGTGAGAGGCATGTTTTACAGCGTCGTCGCCAGGCGACGCCAACCCAACCCATTAATATACAATATATACTTATAGGGGGGGGGATTTTCCTCATTCCCTCTTCTACATCCCGTTCCTCCTTGTAGGGGGGGGGGGTAAGGGGATGGAAGCATCCAAACTGTAGTGGACGTGTGGTACAATGGGGGTAGCACCTTTTTTTTGCCTTCTGAAGCAAATACTTATGTTTATGACTGTCGGGCGGGGGCTTCTCAGCTCAAGAAGTACCCAATAAGGCATGCCTTAAGTCAATAGGTTTCGTCACATAAGTAGGCCATGGGCCATGGGGCTGTTCACCGGATTGGCGTTTCAGTTTCTTCTTACAAGCGAGTTTTTTTTATTTTTTTATTTTGTATGATAAAGGGTTAGTAACCCCTTAACCCTTGTAGAACTGGAGTCCCGTTTAGGGGACAAATTACTTAAAATTAGAGTGGATTGTCCCCAAAACGAGACTGGAGTCCTAAAAAGGGTTAAGAACTGGTCCCCTACGTATTTGGGGACAAACTACTTGGAATTAGTGCGGGATACGTTTTTCAGTTCCGAATCTCGTTAATCGAGGAGCCTCAGAAAAATGTACTATTGTTTTAACACTACAACCTTCTGGTTACATCTTGCTTCCGAGAATTTTTCCAGGGGGTCTGAGAAAATTCTCAAGGGGTCTGAGAAAATTCCCGAGCAGTCTGAAAAATTTCTCAAGCGGTCTGAGAAAATTCACAGGGGGTCTGAGAAAATTCCCAAGGGGTCTGAGACAGTTCCTAGGGGATATGAGAAATTTACCAAGGGGTATGAGAAAATTCCCAAGCGGTCTGAGAAAATTCGAAAATTCCTACGAGTAGGGGATATGAGAAAATCCCCAAGGGGTAAGAGTATGAGAAAATTCCCAGGGGGTCTTGGGTTTAGGGTTTAGAGGTCAAAGTCAGGAATATGTCAACCATCTTGTGGGAGCCAAGGTCTTACGTACATACGTAGCGGTGTAAGACAACGTAAGACACGTATAATACGTGTGCAGGCAGCATAGTGAAACTCGTACACACTGCTTGCTTGCTGCCCGTACGCTTGACCTATTATGCATGACACACGCTTTTGATTTGATCTCACTCAAGAGATCGCTTTTGTCAGTGCTCTTCACAGGGATCATGACCCCAAAACCTGTGAGTCGGGTCGGGATTTTTTTTTAATCTCACGGGTCGCGTCGGGTCGGGTCGGGTCGGGTCGGGTCGCGACGTGTCGGATCGGGTCAGGAGGTTTTCAAACTGTCGCGGGCCGGACTGGGCGGGTTGGGTCACCCTTACCCGAACCGACGCGACCCGACGCGACCCGACCCGACCAGGGCCGCGAGGTTTGAGCCGACCCGTGAACAGCCCTGGCTTTTATTATGGGTGAAAAATTGGGGTCCCGAAAACGGTTGTTGACCGTCGGTACCCACAGTAGCTGTGATCATAGTACCGGGGGAAAAATAAAATATTGGAGTGGTGGAAGCGTTCGCATTCGGAAATTTATGGGTCGTGGTTCGGTATGATATGATACCGTACGCAGCTATTTCCTGATACACATGCACCTGATGCGAAACAAAAGGGAAGTTGACACAGCGGATCCGTTGACGAGTCGTCCACTATCCCCCCCCCCCCCCCCCCCCCCCCCCCCCCCCCCCCCTCCCCCCCCCCCCCCGGCCCCCCCCCCCCCCCGCTCCCTTGGCCCCGACGTTTTCATTTTTTGGAAAAGTGGGACGTTTTGAATTCGGGATTGCCTTATTGAAAAGTTGAGTACCTCAACCAACGTACGTGGATAGTTGGAACAGTTGATTGGCCCCCCTCCCCTCTCCTCCTTTCACCCTCCCTCTCCCGTCCCCTCCCCGTCACCCTCCTCCCCGCTCCCCCCCCCCTCGTCTCCGCCCTTCTCTCCCCCCCGTCTCCCTACCCTCTCCCTGCCTTCCCACCTCCCTCCCTTCCCCTCACCCCTCCCCTCCCCCCCCCCCCCCCCCCAACCTTTCCCCCCCCTCCCAACCCTCCCCTTCCCCCTTTGGTGTCCCCTACACCCTGGTAAATAACGCATCCCCTCAGATGTACAACCGGGAAGACGACGACATGGACGGGTCAGACCGGGGCTCGGACAGCGAGGACGACGGCGGCGCTCGAGCGAGGAAAGTTCTCGAAGAATGTTCCGCGCTTTCCAAGAAACTTACTCGGGTTATTTCGTCTTGGGCAGGGCCAGAGGAGGGGGCTGCTGCTGGCGGGGGGGGCGGGGACGGGAGTGCGGGTGGGGCGTTAGAGCTGACGAGCTTGAAGGGTGGGGGCAAGGCTGTGACTACGGACGAGGAGATTCACGACGCGTGTCCGGGACTGAAGCTCAACCCGTGAGTGTTCCGTGTGGGTGTGGGTGTTGGTGTGGGTGGGGATGCATGTGGGTGTTTGGAGGGGGGGGGGGGGGGTGCGGGGCGGCGCGCGGGGGGCATCATTTTTGCTTTGCCTTAGTCATTTGACCATTGACCACGCATCCCCTTTCGCAGCACGCGTTTTAGGGGGGGGGGGGGGTAGTTTGTGCTTGTGTGTTTGCGTGCGTGTGCAGCGGGCTACGGTAGGCGTAAATACCTGGTATTAAGGGAGACCTTAGTGAATAGGACCAACTTTTGTCATAAATAGTAAAAACAGGGAAATGTATACGGCTGGTCCTATTCACTATGGTCCCTCGTAAATAATAGTCGGTCATAAATATTTGCCCTAAAAGGCGAAAAAAAATGTGCAACCCCTACTGCTCTAGTGGTCGCACTATAGTGCCGGTTACCGCTCCAGTGCCGGTATTGTTGGCCGGCGCTACAGGCATACCGGCACTACAGAGGGACCGCTACTACTGTACCGCACGCACACCTCCCCCCCCCCCCCCCCTCAAGCGACCACACCAGAAAACACGCCAATTACAGTACTTCGAAGCTGTCACCCATTATGCAAGAAAATCCGCCTCACTATTAACAGCGAGCGGTTCTTGGCGTTGACATAAAGCTCTTACACTTCATGCGACTCGCCGAACACCTCACGGCGCTGAGCTCACGCTCGGTGCAAGCAGTTATGTCTGCCTGGTCGGTGAAAATCCTGCATACGTGCTCCGTCCCGGCATTGTAGGGATGCGAGGAATTGTGGTAATACTACTACGGCCATGTATGACATGAATACACCCCCGAACCCCTCTCCTCCACCCCCCTCCCCCCCGGCCCCCACCACCCACCCACCCACCCCACCCCACCCCACCCCACCCTACCCCTCCTCCCCCACACCCACACGCTTTACCCACCCTCCTCGCCCCTCTCCTGCCCGCGACCCTCCTCCCCCCTTACCAGGTACCAGCTGGTCGGGGTGAACTGGATGTCTCTCCTGAGGGAGACGGGGGTGAACGGGGTGCTGGCCGATGAGATGGGGCTGGGCAAGACGGTGCAGACCATCGCGTTCTTCGCTCTCCTAAGGCATCGCCGAAAGGGGGCCCCTGCAAAGTGCGTCGCGATACGTATGATGTGTATGTTTTTCGTAAAATTTACTGGTAGGTATTACGGAGGACCACCGTAAATAGGACCAAATATTGTTAGTGAAAATAGGTGGATATATAGGTTTTTGCCTGTACCATAGGTCCCTATTAACTAGTATTTACTATGGTCCCCCGTAAAAGTATATGAATACCGTGTTCATAGTCGATTTATAAGGAACACGTTGCCGGCTGTGTTCCGATATATCGTAATTTCGATATATCGTTTCGAACGTTTCGATATATATATCGTATCGAACGTTTCTATATATCGAAATATGATAATTGAAGTTTCGATATATCGTATCGAAATTTTCGATATATCAAAATATCGATTTATCGATATTTCAAAATATCGAAGTTTCGATATATCGTATACCAGTATGTATGAAAAAGTTTGAGATATCGTAATATCGAAGTTCCGATATATGGTATCGAATTTTTCGATATATCGAACTATAGAACGCTCGATATATCGTATCGAAAGTTCCTTACATCGAAATTGTAAATTTCCATCTTTAAACGTACAATACCACCCCAACCCCCACCACCCGCAAAAGGCGTCGCGAATGATATACGTACGGAGAGCCCCCGATCAAAACTATTAGGCTATTACTAGTGATGGATATCGTTCGGAAAATTTGGATGCATTACGTATCGACATACTGTTGGATTCATCTTATGTATTATTACCAACATTTACACCAAAATTCCTTCAAAACTCCATAAAAATCCCACCTTATATTTTCAGCAAACGTCTACGGGTTCCCCTCCTTGTCCTCCGCCTCCTCCTCTGCCGTCCCCCCCTTTACGTAACGAATGCGCCGACGGGTGTCCACACCGCAGACGGCCGCACATTATAGTGGTGCCCAGCTCTGTGCTGGACAACTGGGACAGCGAGCTGGAGAAGTTCTGCCCCGCGCTGGAGGTGGTGAAGTACCACGGTTCCCAGAAAAATCGTGCCGCGATTAGGAAGAAATTGAACAAGGTGGCCTCCGGCGCGGACAGACAAGGCATGCCGGTGAGAGGGATCACACCTCGTACAGATCAGATAGATCATTTCCACTTGATGATCTATTTGTATAAGCAGTAGACCTTTCAGGGCAGAAAAGGGTTCGCACTTCGTGCAGATCTTCAATTTTCACTTTCCCTACATACATACATACATAGCTGACTGGCTGGCTGGCTGGCTTGTGACTTGTCTTCTTTTCGTACTTCTTTCGCCAAACACTCTGAAAAAAACAAGAGAGACATAGCCCTCGACTACTACGGTCTACGGTGGGGCTTAGGACTAATAGTAACCAGAAACCAAATGTGGCGTGTACACATTAACCCCTTAAAAACCGGTTCCCACGTTTTTTGGGGACAAACTACTTGGAATTAGTGTGGGATAAGTTTTGCAGT
>MEHQ01000166.1:59270-72636 GCA_008828725.1 Saccharina japonica | reverse complement strand
TTGTTGCGGGTTACTAAGGCAGACAGCCATGCATTGTCCAAAAGTATGATCCTATCATATGATACTGCTACTCTGCCTGTTGTGGAAATCGAACGCGTGAAAACTTGTACACACTTGCACACGTCGGGTCAGATCATCGATTCCCAGTTGATGATCTAGATCTTTAAGGGCAGATAGATAGGTTCCTGATCTGTATGATCTGTATGATCTGTGCTCATGTTGCCGCGTGGGACCCGTCTAATCTGCATGATGTAGGTCTGGTTTTTATGGGTTGGATCTGTACTATACACAGATCCTGCACGATATACAGTAACGGCAGACTGGGATCTAGATGACCCAGATTATCTATCTGTAGATTATCTATCTATAGATTATTTATATGCAGATGGTCTATCTGTAGATTATCTGTATGTAGACGATTTATCTGTAGATTTTCTATATGTGGATGATCTATCTGTAGGTTTTCTATATGTAGAGGATCTATCTGTAGACGATATATCTGTAGATGATCTATCTGTAGAAGATATATCTGTTCGGCGTGTGGAAGTGTATGGATGTTGGAAAAAATACCTTAAAAGAAACTTGGAAGTTTTAGTTTTTTTTTTTAATATTCGAAAAAATAAAGTTTGATTGCAAAAACAAACATCGAAAAAAAACTTACGTTTTTCAAGCAATAGTTTCGAAGAGTGTAAATGCGCCTCACACTGATGTATTGATCTTGGCACTTCCAGGTTTCGGTACGAGTACATGATACTGGATGAGGGGCACAGCATCAAGAACATTAAGTCCAGCCGCTTCCAGAGGCTCAGGATGGTGGCAGCCAAGCATCGGCTGCTCTTGAGGTGTGTTCCTGGTTTTTTTTTTTTTGTGTGTCTCGTTTTTGCTCGTTCGTTTTTTCCGCTCCTCGAGTTTTTGCTTTGTGTTTTTGTTGCGCACCTGGTACGTATCCTGCTATTGTTTGCGTTTTGTTTTTTTGCGAAGTCCTCCGGCGGATCGTTGTCTGGTGCTTTTACTCTTTGGTTGTTTCAAGCCCAAAAAAAATATGAACCAACACGCCTCATTATATCTCGAAACAAACCACAGATTATTCTGGGTTCAGTTCCCAAATCTCTAATAGCCCACCCTTCTCCTTTTTTTTTTGTCGTTCCATGTTTTGCTCCAAGCTACGAGTATACTTTTGACGAATGTCATGGTAGGGCTGCGGCTTACTTGAGAGGCTTTGAACCTCGCCTTCAAACTGTGTCTTTTGAGAAAAACAAGTGTACGCTTATTAACCCGATGGACTCGAGAGAAATCACGAAATACCCGGGCCCGCCAACCGCAGGCCAGCTTCAAGCACCAGCCCTGTCTGTTCGCGTGTGTGTGTTGTTCCTGTTTGCTGGCTTGGTTCCGAGTTTGTTTTAGTTCTCACGCACGCGTTTGTTTGTTTGTTTGTTTGTTTTGTTTGGTTTTTTTTTTCCCCCATCCCATTTCATATCTTCGCCCTTCCTTTCTCTTTCCTCCCTAGTCGTAGCTCAGATCCGGGGTCACAAAGTAGGCTCCTCTCCCTCCTCCCCGACTACGGTTGTTGCCGTGCATTTTTATCGCGAGTAAGACTTGAGCTTTTTCTTCCCTCGTCGACTCGCATCGAATTGTGAAGCAACCAAAACAATGCCACGTATATTGTGTACCAGGTAGCTGCTATCGAAGTGAACTCATAGGCCTAATAGTATTAACCAAACGCCTAATCATCTCTCTACAACAACTGACAACAAGCTCACCGTGCACATACAATATTTACCCTGGTACCGGCATTTTTATGTAGCCTCTCACCTGTCTTTTTCCCAACGAACGCACGCCTCTTGTGTGGGTTTCCAGTGGTACCCCTGTCCAGAACAACCTCGGGGAGCTGCTGGCCCTGCTGTCCTTCCTGATGCCGGAGGTCTTCAGAAGCGACGTCATCGAAACGCTCCTGGAGTTCCTAGAGAACTCGCAGTCGTCGTCTTCATCGTTTCAGGTGAACAAAAAGAAAAAGAAAAAGAAAAAAGGGAGGGGACAATTGCAGCGAAGCCTGGCGGGGCCGGGAAATAAATGTTAAATAGAACTTACGGTACGGACGAACAGCTATATATTTACCTGTTTTTACTAATAACAATATTTGGTCCTGTTTACTATGCCCCCCCCCCACCCCCCGTATTAACTATTTTTACTATTACTGGGGAACACCGGTCGCCCCGGTAGACTATTGGTCAGCTTCAAGCGCTACTAGCATTGGTACCCGAGTTCAAATCCCATGGTGGTGATATTTTCGCTTTTATTTGAAAAAATAAGAAGGAACCAATTGCTGAGAGCGCCTTCGTGGTTCGTGGCGTGGGTAGGCGGAATCCGACGCAAGTCGACGAGGGAAGATAGTGCTAAAATCTTCTCGCGATAAAAAAGCAAGGCACGTACCGTAGTGGAGAGGGGGGAGAAGAGCCTACTTAGTGACCCCGGATCTGAGTTACGACTAAAGAGGGAGAGAGAAAGGGAGAGGGGAAGGGGGGGGGGGGGGGGGGGGGGGGGGGGGGGGGGGGGGGGGGGGGTGTAATCCAGAACCCAAAAATTGCTTTATAAACATATATATAGAGGGATCTGTGGGTTTTCAGTCCATGGTGGCTTTCTAACTACTGCGGTGTGAGTAGAAGATACCAGTCCTCGATGTACCACAACGCCAAACGACCGAAGACCACAAAAAACAACGTGTTCGGCCAACATTCAATTTGCTCTGCGAGAAGATACGCAAATTTGATCGGAAGAACATCTGATATTGATATTTTATATCACTACAACAGCAGAAGAAAATTCCAAGATTTTTCTCGGAGACGGAAATAAACAAGCCAACGGTTCAACACGTTTTGTTGGCGGTAATATCTGATGTGGAGAAAAAGCATCAAGGCTCACCACCACTACCACAACAACTCCAAGCACCAAGGCAACAACATGTACAACAGCATATCGACACGGATAATTATCATGAACACAAACCAAACCAATAACAACAACAGGCACAGCAGCAGGAGCCAGCTACCGTATATGACAGTGTATTTTACACCCCCTGGGGTGAACTTCAAAGCCAATTTTCTCCGTAACCAGGGGGGCACAGACATCGGAAAAGGGCGGCTTTCGGAGCATCTCGTCGAGATCTTTCCATGGACGGGTCGCTCGGGGTTAGCGCTCGACCGGTCGTCGAGCAAATCAGCGTTGAAATTCGTCCGAGGGGGTGTGGTATACAGTAGTGTCATATACGGTAAGAGCATCGAGGAGAGCCATGAACCGCGAACTACTCAACAACTTCAACAACGGAGCGTCCGTCAACCACCACGGGAAATAACTAGAGCTCTTGAGAGCTCAGCGTCAACTGAGAAGCCAAGGCCACCATCTACCAGCAACACGGGAGTACATCGTGTTGCTGGTAGTTGGTGGCCTTGGGTTCTCAGTTGACGCTGAGCTCTCAGGAGTTCTAGTTTTTGCCTGAGGTTGTTGACGGGCACTCCGTTGTTGAAGTCGTTGATTTGTTCGTTCATGGCTCTCCTCGATGCTCTTAGCTGGTGGAATAATATAATGGTGTGGATCTCTCGTGGAGAAAGACGCAGGTGGCTGATGGCATCTATAGTGACCGTGAGGTTCACTGTTGTTCAATACCTGGTAAAGCAGAAGAGAAAGAGATGGTTTGAAAGGTGGCGCTTATGTGGCCGTGCTCTAGAGAGCGGTTGTGTGCTGGGAGAGTTGGGAGAGTGAGCTCGGTGGGGCTCACAACACGGGTGCAACCGCATGGTGCGATCGCCCTAATAAGTTTTTCACAACGTATTCTACATGACCACATGACCCCCCATGATACCATCATGTGTCAGTACCCCTCAGTACCTCATATTCCAGTACCCTATGATCGATATACTATGAGTACTCTTATGGTTTCTCCGACTGACAATCTTACCGCATGTTATCGTAGATCTGTCAAGACCAGAACAATAGACAATAGACAGTTCGTCTATCGTACATTCTAACACCTTGTAGGCCTTGTAGGGTTGGTGTCTTACAGGGTTGGTGCCTTATAGGGTTGGTGCCTTATAGGGGTGGTGCCTTATAGGGTTGGTGTCTTATAGGGTTGTTGCCTTATAGGGGTGGTGGTGCCTGATAGGGGTGGTGCCTTGTCGGGGCGGTGCCTTATAGGGGTGGTGCCTTATCGGGGCGGTGCCTTATAGGGGCGGTGCCTTATAGGGGCGGTGCCTTATAGGGGTGGTGCCTTATAGGGGTGGTGCCATATAGGGGTGGCGCCTTATAGAGGTGGTGCCTTATAAGAGCGTTGCCTTGTAGGGGCGGTGCCCTGTAGGGGACGTGCCTTACAGGGGTGGTGCCTTATTTTCTGAGCTCCTTTCCCACGACGAGCTCAATATCTCACCCGGAACCATGACTGTAAATAAGTTTTTTTGTTCTTTTCTTGCGCATAACCCGACCCCCAACATTTTTATGCGCTGGTCTTGAACCATTTTTTTTCAGTACCAATTATTATACTATTAGTAAAAGCGGTCTATGGCTGATCCCACTCAAGGAGCTTAACCGGCTATATTTTTTTTAGGAACCAAAAAGTGTAAACCTCTATAATGCCCGTGGGATTTTGCTCGCAGGTGAGAGAGGTGCGCGGCATGCTGGCGCCGTTCGTGCTGCGACGGCTCAAGGCGGACGTACTGAAGCAGCTCGTGGCGAAGACGGAAAAGCTGGAGAAGGTCCCTCTCTCGGAGGTGAGGCCGGCCAGACGAGACTTTGCGATGTCAAAAGAGGGAGATCTGTCGGGACCAAAAACTGCTCTCCATTCACTCATCGGGGCGGGGTTTGTTTTCATGTTTTGTTTTGTTTGGTTTCGATGCTCCTCCTGCGGATTTGGTAAAACAAAATATGCTTTTAAGGGGTGCCACCTCACCTGGCACATTTACGATATCATAAATGCATGTCGTGTATCGGTTTAACCCGTCGCCCCCGCGTTGCGGCAGCAGAGGACCGGTTGCTGCTGTTAATAAATACTTGCCTCGGGCGCGAACAGATCGTCGATCCCCACTGCATGATCTAGACCTTTCAGGGAAGATGTGTTCCTGGTCTTTATGATCTGTATGATCTGTATGATCTGTATGATCTGTATGATTTGTATGATCTGTATGATTTGTATGATTTGTATGGTCTGTATGATTCGTATGATTTGTATGATATGTATGATATGTATGATATGTATGGTATGTATGACATGTGATACGTATGATATGATATATATGTATTATATGTATTATATGTATTATATGTATGATATGTATGATATGTATGATACGTATGATATGTATGACCTGTATGATTTGTACGATATGTATGATCTATAGTAAGTCATGTTGCCGGGGCAAGCGGGCATATGATCTGCATGATCTACTGCACTTTTTTTTTTCCTTTTATGGGTTGGGTCTGTACCTACACAGATGATGCTGCACTGCGCCTCACAACGGCAGGTTAGGATCTGTAGATGATCTGTTCGACGTACCAGTTAATCAACCGACCAACCAGATAACCAGCCAACCAATAAACAAACAAACCATCCAACCAATCAACCAACCAACAAGCACACAAACAAGCAACTTTTTTTTTTTGTTCTTCTGTGGGGTCGGGGTAGTACCAAATCTCGCCACTTTTCCTATACCTGTGTCGTGTCAGGTCCGATGATCCCTGTACACGGCGTCATACCAGTCAACCCACCAAACCAACAACCAGGCCAACCAACCAACAAATAGACCGACCGACCAACAGACCGACCGACCAACAAACCAGCCAACCAACCAACAGACCGCCCAACTAACAAACCAGCCAACCAACCGAACCAACCAACAAACAGACCGACCAACAAAAAAACAGACCGACCAACCTATCCAACAAACAGACCGACCAACCAAACCAAACCAACCAAACCAAACCAAACCAAACCAAACCAAACCAAACCAAACCAAACCAAACCAAACCAAACCAAACCAAACCAAACCAAACCAAACCAAACCAAACCAACAGGTCCAGCGGTCCCTGTACAACGGCGTCCTCGAGGAGCACGTGCGGCAGAAGAGGGCCGCTATCGAGAGAGCCTTCGCCCGAGAACACATGCCCTGCAACATCGACGCCACCGCGAGCATCACCCGTAGCAGCGAGGCGGCGGCGGCGGCGGCGGTGGCGGCGACAGACGGCGATGGCGGTGACGGAGCAGGAGAAGAGGGCGGGACGCTCGAGTCGGCGGGGGTGAGCGCCAAGGAGATCAAGAGTATTTTCACGGAGCTCAGGAAGGGGGCGAACCACCCGCTGATGCTGCTCAACTACTTCAAGGGGGGCGGGAAGACCGAGCTGGTGGTGGACGTGTTGTTCCGCTCGGAGTTCTTCGGCGGCCAGGCCACGAAGGATATGGTGCGTGCGTGCGTGCGTGCGTATGTGTGTGTGTTTTTGTTGTTGTTTTTTTTCGTTTTTTTCGTTTTTTGTGTGTTTTTGTGTTTTTTCGTGTTGTTGTTTTGTGTTTTTTGTTTTTTGTTTTGTGTTTTTGGTTTTGGTTTGTGTGTGTGTGTGTTTTTTTGTGTATTTCGTGTTTTGTGTTATTAATAGTTGTTTGTTGTTTTTGTTGTTTTTGTTGTTTTTGTGTTTTTAGCTTTTTAGCTTTTTAGCTTTTTAGCTTTTTTGTTTTCGTTGGGCTGTTGAGTTTTGCGTTGTTTGTGGTGCATGTATAAAACCTGGTATGATACCTACTACTGTAACGATGTTATTTATAGTGACACGGTGAGTTTGTTGTTGTTTTTGTACCATCTAGTTGAGGAGGCCTGATGGCGTTCTTATTGGTTGATTTGTAGAAAAGTATTCGACGTACGTAGCAAATACAGTTTTTTTGTTTTGTTATTTTAGTGCGCTACGACTACACTTGAGGATGTTGCGTTTTGTTCGTAGTGTTGGGTACTATTGGTTTCGTTATCTTGGATAATGTGTAGTACGTACACGATTGCAAAGAAAACGAACACAACAATGGAACCGAATGGAAACAAAACGATCACGGAGAAAATGGAAGAAAACACGAACAAAAAAAACGAACTGGAAATTCGAACTCGACCACGATCAAAACGATAACGAAAACGAAAACGATCACGAAAATAACGAAAGCGAAAACGACCACGAAAATAACGAAAGCGAGAACGATCACGAAGAAAAAAAAACAACAAAATAACAAAACAACAACAACAGAAAAAAACGCAGCTCTTAATATATAACAATAAGCCACCACCCTCATGAGACGCGTACTACGATACGTAGAGGTAGCACGTTTTGGCTGAATCGTTTTCTGAACGAATCGGGCTCCTTAACCCAAATTCGTCGGACTTTCATTTTTGTGACGAATAATGTTTCAGAGTATACTTCGGTCATTGAGATTTCTCATCCGGTAGCACTTTCATTTTCCTCCAAAATCATTTTTTTCGGTGAGGTACATGACGCTCCTTAAGTGAGGAGCCCAGAAAAAAACATGGTGCACCTCTATCGTAGCATGCGTCATGACCGCCTCGAAAACCTCTCTCTCTCTCTCTCTCTCTCCCTCTCCCTCTTGAACTATTTTGAACAGGTGGTGAAAGAGGTCGCCGGGTACTCGGACTTCGACCTCCACCAGGTCTGCACCGGGTTCGACAGCCTCCGACACCTCTGCCTCCCGGAGGAGACCCTGTTCACCTCGGCCAAAATGGAGAGGCTGAGGACGCTGCTTCCCGAGCTGATAGCCGCCGGGCACCGCGTCCTGCTGTTCTCGCAGTGGACGCGCATCTTGGACCTCCTGGAGGTGAGGGGGGTGGGTGGGGGTTGGGGGGTTGGTGTGTGTTTGTGTGTGTGTGTGTTTTTTTTGTTTTTTTTTAGCCCGTACCTTTGGCACCTTTTGTCTTTCGCTTGGTTTACTTGAGCTGTTTTTTCGGAGGACAAAGGATCACACGGGAAAAAATAATAATGTGTCCCTCAATCGTTATCAAATGCTTGCTGTCTGCCCCTCTCCCCCCACGACTACGGCCATGCATGACATGAGTACCCCCCTCCCCCCTGCAGGGGTTGCGTGTTGAACTGTCGTCGTCTAACCTCCTAGGGCTACTTTTACGGGGTGGGCTAATGTAGTAAATAGGACCTACGGTATACACAAAAACCTATATATTTACCCATTTTTTCCTAACAATATTTGGTCCTGTTTACTACCAGGTACGTATGGTGTCCCGTTAATAGTGCTACCCTCGAATGCTCGTACTCAGAGTTGGTTCTGGAATTCGAATCCCATTTGAGTCGGGCTTTTTTTGGGTCTATTTGCATAAAAACAAACGGAATCAACTGCTGAGAGTGCCTCTGCTTTATATACCAGGTATGCTATATCCGCGTGGGTATAATAGGCGCAATTCGATGCTAGTCAACGAGGAAAGCAAGGGGCCGAAATCTACTCGCGATAAAAATGCTAGGCACGCACGTACCGTAGCGGGGAGGGCGGAAGGGGAGAAGAGCCTACTTCTCAGTGCCACCGGATCTGAGTTACGACTAGTACCGGGAACCATACCTGGTGGTAGTGAATAGGGGACCAAATACTGACGGTAAAAAATGGTAAATATATAGTTTTTTGTGCTCGTGCTGTAGGTCCTATTTAGTGCCCCCCCCCCCCCCCCCCCCTAATTTATGAAATATTTATAGGTTGGGTTGGCGTCGGTTGGCAACGACGCTGTAAAACACGCCACTCGCTGCGTGAGCTAGACAACCAGGGTGCCGTTTTTTTTTTTGTTATTTTTTTTGACGGTCACCAAAGCTGGCGGTCGAGTAGATCATTTGTGCGGGTGGAGAACCTTTGTTCCCCACAAGGGAATGGTCGTATCACGTAGTGTTAATATGGTAAGGCGTCCGTGAGGCAGTTACATAGTAAAACCCATTGCTGTCTCCGGAAGTGGCCCACACCAGAAATTAAATGAACTCATTGAAGCTGTCGTCCATATGCAAGTCCGCCTCAGAGGCGTTCTTAGCAGGATGCAGCTCACCTCCATGCGACTCGCCCAATACCTCATGGCGTTTCGCGCTTGGTGCAAGCAATGTCTGCCTGGTTGAGTGAAACCCAACGCGCTCCGGTCCCGGCATTGTAGGGATGCGAGGGTCAATGGTCAAATGACTAAGGCAAGCAACAATGAGTACGCCCCCCCCCCCCGCGTATAAGGAGGGAGGGAGCATATACTGTTAGTAAAATTGGTAAATGTCTAGGTTTTGTCTGTACCGTACCGTAGGTCCTATTTACTAGTGTTTACTATGCCCCCCCCCGTATTAGGAGGAAGAGAGAAAAGAAGGGCGAAGACAATGAATGGGATGGACCCCCCCTCCCCCCCCCAAAAAAAAGAAAGAAAGAAAAAAAGAGGGCAGTGCCAAAGGGGTCAAGCTCTCCACGCTGGCGTGTGCCGTGTGTCAACAACACACCTGGTGCCCGCCTGCTGCTACCCCGGGGCCCGTGAGTTTGTTTGACCCCGACCTGATCTGACCCCGAGAGGTTCAGGTGCGGCGGGGGATAATAAGCCACCCGGTGGGGTCGTTGCCGTCGGGTAGTGTGGAAGTTGCTTTTGCTCGCGCGTGCGCTTGTGTGTGAGAGAGAGACAGAATTATATGGGATGGCGAAGAGTACAGGAGAAATGTTTTGTTTCGGGTTTTCGGGTAAGTGGTGTCGGGGTTTCGAGTGTCGGTGATGATTGTGGTAGGGTTCTGGGATTGTCGGGGTTGGGTTTGGGTTTTTTGTTTTGGGGAATTTTGGAGGTTTTGGGTTTTCTATATACGGGTGTGGGGAATTTTGGTTGCTTGTTCGGAATTGCGCTTTTGGGTCAATATACTACGTACTGATTCTAGGGGGTTCATTCGTGAAAACATGCACGAGCGGAAACCCCCCTTCAACCCTCCCCCTATCCTGTCCTTCCCTAATCCCACCTTCCCTCGCACCGCCACCCTATCTCCATCCCCACACATACCCTCACCGCCACCCCCACTCTCACAACCCCCACCAAACCCACCCTTTCCCACTCGCACCCACCGCCTGGTCGGTGAAAACCCGACATGCTCCGTCCCGGCATTGTAAGGATGCGAGGGTCTATGGTCATACGACTACGGCCATGCATGGAAATGGAGTACACCCCCCCCACCCCCTGTGCCCCTCCCCCACCCCGCCCCCACCAAGCTCTCCCCCGCCACCCCCGCCCCCACCCCTCATCCCATCACCCCCAACCGCATGGCTCCGCACCACCCCACTCCCACCCGCACCAACCACCCTACCCCCACCACCCCCTCACCGTTTTTTTTTTTCGGTTCCGACCCCGTCGGCTTGCTCAATTAACTTGCTAAAACACACACACAAATTGAAGGTGCTTCTCCAAGACGCAATGGGGATGAAGTTTTGCCGCTTGGACGGGTCGACGCCCGTTTCTTCGCGCAAGGCCCTGATCGACCGGTTCGGCGCCGACCCGAGCATCAACGTGTTTTTGCTGAGCACGCGCGCCGGCGGCTTGGGCATCAACCTGACCGCGGCCGACACGGTGATCCTGCACGATGTGGACTTCAACCCGGAGAACGATCGGCAGGCGGAGGTAAAAACATGTATATATTTTTTCAGCCCCTTGTGAACCGCTGCTGAGCTGATGCGTCACTGAGACGCGTGTTTTGCCTTGTAGGGTCAAGCGCCTTATTTTTCTGAGGCTTCCCCTGACTTGAGGAGCTCTGTGCTATTAGTGAGTCATTAGTGAGTCGCCCAAAAACTGACGTTTGGTGTAAGTTCTTAAGACGCGTGTTTTGCCTTGTAGGGTGAGCGCCTTATTTTTCGGAGGCTTGTGACTTGAGGAGCTCTGAGCTATTAGTGAGTCATTAGTAAGTCGCCCAAAAACTGACGTTTGGTGTAAGTTCTTAAGACACGTGTTTTGCCTTGTAGGGTGAGCGCCTTATTTTTCTCAGGCGTGTGACTTGAGGAGCTCTGTACTATTAGTAAGTCATTAGTAAGCCGCCATAAGCTAAGAGTGCAACCCGATGAACAGTCCCAAAGCCTAGCTATAGGTCCATCAAGAACAACATTGTGAAGCACTACGTACGTAATTCATAATAATGGGTTTTCAACGATTGGGGGTTATAATAACCCATTCAGAACTGAAAAAAAAATCCCACACTAATTCCAAGTAGTTTGTCCCCAAATTCGTGGGACCAGTTCGTAAGGGGTTAAGGAACCCGATCGGTCATAAGTATTTGCCTCATGAGGCAAAACCAAAAAGTGCTACCCCTCATCGTAACACGCCTCCTAATTCCATTTTTTTTTTTGTCGCCCGAAAGCGTGGGCACGGTTCTGAAAGCGTGTTGAGGGGGGGGTGGGAGGGAGGGAGGGAGCGGGCTGTTTATTGGGAGTAAAGGTGTACAGTAGAATGTGCTGGTAATTTGGACCAATACATGTTATTTATACGTAGGAGGTAGGGGTGTAAAATGTGAAATGTACTGATAAATATTTTAGGCAAAAAAGTAAAAAGCAAACTGTGAGATGAAGGATTTCGTCGAAAAATCATATTTGCAAGCTGTGTGTCATCACATATCATACTACATGTATGATACTTCGATAACGCGTACCAGGCATATATGTACTATTCATAGGGGTTTTATATGGGCTCATGAAGGACGTTTCTTATGGTATTGTATTCCCTTGTTGAAGGGGGAAAAAAACATCTGACACTGTTATGTGCGTTTTGGTATGTGATATGGTGCAGGACCGGTGCCACCGCATCGGGCAGACGAAGCCGGTAACGATAATCAAGATGGTTGCGGCGGGGACCGTGGACGAGGACATCTACAGCTGTGGGGAGAGGAAAAAGGAACTCAACAAGTCCGTTCTTAACGACGCAGCCTCGAAGGATAAGGACGCCACCTCCACTATCTCAGGTGCGTAGAAAAGGTGGGGGGGGTGGGATGTGGGGGGAGGGGGATGGGGGGAGGGGGTTTAAGCCGCATATCGTGCATGGCCGTAGTCGTACGATAATAGACCCTCGCATCCCTGCATACAATGCCGGGACAGAACTCGTTGGGTTTTCACCAACCAAGCAGAAAATGGGTGGGTGGGGGAGGGGTGTGTACTCATGTCGTGCACGGCCGTAGTCGTACGACCATAGACCCTCGCATCCCTACAATGCCGGGACGGAGCACGTTGGGTTTTCACCAACCAGGCAGATATTGCTTGCACCAAGCGCGAAGCGCCGTGAGATGTTGGGCGAGTCGCATGCAGGGTGAGCTGTATCCTGCTAAGAACCGCCTCTGAGGCGGATTTGCGTATGGACAACAGCCTCCAATCAAATTATTTAATTTCTGGTGTGGCCACTTCCAGAGACAACAACGGGTGGGGGGGTGGGGGTACTCATTTGTTGCTCGCCTTGGTCATTTGGCCATTGACCACGCAGGGGGGGGTACTCGTCTGTTGCTTGCCTTGGTTTTTTTACCGTTGACCTCGCATCCCTTTCGAGACGGAGGGGTAAGTGGGAAGGGGAACCCAATTGTTGCTTGCCTTAGTCATTTGGCCATTGACCACGCACCCCTTGTGAGGCGGAGCACCGTTCCTACTCCTATTGGAGTCACCTCCAACATTTGGACGCTCACGACGTTTTTTTCCCCATGTAATACGTATAATTTTGTTTTGCTTTATCTCATCCCTTTCCTGTGTCGCCTTTTTGTGGCCACCATCTATCTCCTAAGATAGCGATCGTTTTCTCGCTACCTATCTCGTGTACTGAAGGGAGAGGGGTAAGCGGGAAAGGGGGAAGGGGTGTGTTTGGACATGTTTCTCCTCCGACGGTTTTTTATATTGGCGTTTTTTACGTAGCCTTTTGGCTTTTTGGTGTTATTTTTATACTGTTGACTTCTGGCCGTTCTTGGATCGATGACGTTTTTTTTTTTTTTCGGCGATTCAACGTGTTTTGGGTTTTTGGGTGGCCGTAATTTAGCTTTTTGATGTTCGTTTTCCTGGCTGCTTGGCTTTTTGTTGTATGTATCAGGTGTACCCCCTCCCGTTCGCGTTGTTTCGCTTGATGTTGCACACATGCTTGCGTCTCATTTTCCCGCCTCTTTTCTTCCTTCCTTCTCTCGCCATTTCGCGCCCCCTAAACGTACTCCTCCGTCGCGTATTTATCTTGGCCCTCCTACTCCTCTTGCTCCTCCCTCCCTTCCTCCTCTTCTTCCTCCTCATCCTGATCTGCTTCCTCTCCCTCTCCCCCCTCCTCTCCCTTTCCCTCTCCCTCTCCCACTCTCCCTCCCTCTCCCACTCTCCCTCTCCCTCTCCCTCTCCCTCTCC
>MEHQ01000166.1:28156-44025 GCA_008828725.1 Saccharina japonica | reverse complement strand
CCCCCCCCCCCCCCCCGGTTGCCGCCTCCAATTATTTATGAAGCACCTCCTCGCCGTGCACCCTCCCATCTCATAGTGTGCCCCGCTCGCTGCCTATGCACGGATTGCTCTGTTGCGTGCGTGCGTGCGTGTTTGCTGGGTTGGATGTGTTGGTTCCTGATGGGCAGGAGATGCTGGTCGCCCTCCGTCTGTTCGACACCACCGGGATGACAAGGCTCGCAGCAGACGCACCAACCTCCGGACCCCGCCCTAGGTGTGTACGGCGTATGAATACAGCTTGTTGTAGTGTAAACATGAAAATACACACAAATAAAAATAATACTACAGTACGTACCTAACCCAACGTACATATAATAGCTCTTGGTTTTGTTTACAAATATGGTGTGCACGCATCAGGGGGGATGTTTGATTTTTTTAATCCATCGCGGATTCTGATGTCTAATTAGTACCTGGTACGAGGGACCATAGTAAATAGGGACCATTTTTGTTTTTTTTTGTAAAAAAAAAGGTGTAGGGGATTTTTTTTATTGTGTAGTGTTTTTGTCTGTACCGTAGGTCCTGTGTGTGTACTATGCTCCCCTGTGATAGTACCAGGAACGAACATTCGGTATCACAATAGTAGTAAAATTGGCAGTATGCTGCTGCGCGCGTGTACGTACACGTCTCCTTACATCGAACTGTGGGCACTGGACACAGCCCCTACGAATTCGACACGAGTCGACGATAGGGAAAAAAAAAAGGCTGAAGTATGCTCGCGATAAACATGCAAGGCACGAACCATAGTGTGGGGGGGGGGGGAGCTTGCTATGTGGCCCCGGGTCTGAGTTGCAAATACAGCAGTAGGAGGGAGAGAGACTAAAAGGGCGAAGATAATACATGAGAAGAAGACCAAGAAACAGGAAAAGAAGCAGATATCAAACCCCAGCAGCCCCGGCTAGAAACCCTATCTATCTCGTTCGTGTGGTCGATCCTCCAAACTAACGTAAATCGTTTCGGGGTGTTTCGCAACTTTCCCCCCCCCGCCTCAAGCGTGTCTCCAAAACTGTTCTTTGGTAGTGAAATGTGACTCCTTGCTGTTTAAAAAATATATGTATCAAAACTATACCTGTGACATGTTTATACCTTGGCTGTGATACGTATCGCTTTTTCTTTTTTTTTGTTCCCGTCGAAACTCATTTTTTTGTTGTTTTGCGGGGAGGTGCAGTGTGCAGTGTACCCGTGTATTAAGATGGGAGTGGCGCGTGTCGAGGTTCTGTCTCTGTGAAACAGAAACGACTTAACACGCCCCCTTGATGGAAATTTCAGTAGCAAAACGTTTGGTGAAAAGTCAGTCAGTAGCAAAGCTTTCGATGATGATGAGAAGTCCGTACGTAGCTAATCAGAAGCTGGAGGAACGCTTACGATGTTGAAAAGCTGACTGACCCCTTGCGTGCGTTTTTTTGTTTTTGTTTCTGGCTGTCTGCTCGCTGTCTGACGTGTATCATACGTAATTGTATGTTTCAGCGTGGGGGATGCCTGCGCGTTGTTCGAGTCAGCCATGACCCGAACCGCCACCGCCTTCAAGGTCTCCTGGAAGCGACGCATCGACGTCAACAAGGTATAAATGTGTCATACACGTTTGATATTCGTACGTTCGTTTTTTTTTGTCTATCCCATTCGTTATCTTTGCCCTTCTTTTCTCTCTCCCTCCTTAGTCTTAACTCAGATCCGTGGTCACTAAGTAGGCTCTTCTCCCCCCCTCCCCACTGCGGTACGTGCCTTGCATTTTTATCGCGAGAAGATTTCAGCACTTTCTTCCCTCGTCGACTTGCGTCGGATCCCGCACGTAGGTTCTAATGACTCTGTCCGGAAGTGTAATGATCGTTTGGGTATTAATGCGGATACCCTAATGGCCCTTATATTTCCGGACAGGGTGGTATAACTGAAAAAAAAGTCATATCTCGGTATGTACCAGGTATTATTCCGCGAAGGCTATATATCATGGGTTCGACGACTACTACATACAGTATTCATTGACAATCTCAAGACGCCAATCGGTATTCTTCAGCAAAAAAAAAGAAGAATATATTATGGTTTCATGGACCACTATTAAATAGTAACAGGCATGACGGCCCGTCGGTGTTCTTCGGCGAAGGAAATTTAACCGTTTCACCCTCCACTATTAAATACTACCTGGTATTAAATACCAGGTATCAGATAAAAACGCCTCCCCCCGGCACTCTTCGGTGAAAAAAAAAAAGTAATGGTCCGACCGACCACCCCGATCCTTACGTAGTAGTTGCCAATGCCTTGCCAAAATGCAACTGTGTACTTGCTCGGGGTTGCTATTTAAAAAAAACAGCCACGTATTATAAGTAGCACCGGTTTATTTTTCGAGGCTTGCTTTCGGGGAACGCGTACGTAGCATGATAAGTGTGCTGCTTCGAATAATCAACTTCGTGTTTCGCCACACACCTGGTACCTGGTATGTGCCAATCTGTCCGAAAATATAAGAACCGTCTGGGCGCTCACATTTAACACCCACAGAAGGTTCTGACATTTTCTGGATAGTGTGGTTTGCATACCAGGTATGTTGTACACCCCCCTTACGAATCCCTCACTTGCTCCTGTTTTTTTTTTTTCCGGCCCTTTCGTTTTTGTTTGTGACCATCTGCGCGCTGTATATACGTACTGCTGCTGTGCTAACGTGTTCACAATTTCGTTTTTTCTTTGTTTGCCCTTTCGTTTTTATTTTGTGATAATCTGCGCGCTGTATATACGTACTGTTACTGTGCTAACGTGTTCGCAATTTCGTTTTTTCTTTACTTTTTTGCTGCCAGGTGTCGCTTCTGCGGCAGCTGCTTTTCGGCCTCAACGCAGCCAAATTCGTGCTCGCGGTTGCGACGGGAAGCTCTCTGTGTGAAGAGTTGATGCTGAGGTGAGAGCAACGTACATACGGCTGCAAACCCTTTCGTCTATTTAGGGCGGGGGGGGCGTACTCATTCGTTGCTTGCCTTAGTCATTTCACCATTGACCACGCATCCCTTTCGAGACGGAGCAGCTATTTATGGTGCGGGGGGGGGCATAGTATATCAGGATCCGACACATACACAAAAACCTATTTGTTCCAGTATTTTTACTCAGCATATTTGAGTCTGATTATTAGGTTCCTCCGTAAAACAGTAAGTAGTACAGGACACCTAAGTAAGAAACAGGAAAGCTGGCTCAGGCTGGATTTATTTAGTTGAGAGAGAGGGTGTGATTTTCACAACTTATTTTTTCCAGGTGTAACGACTCGATATATACATTTTTCTTCTTCTGAATATCAACCTGGCTTTCTTGTCAGCCTGTTCCTCGTTAGGTGTCCTGTACTGCTACTGTAGGGCGCTGCTGAACATACAAAAAAAACTATACCTGACTTATAATAATTCCAAATGTTGTCCACTATCTGTACACAGGAGTGCAGTACTCCCGCTTGAAGGGGTTAAAGTGCGTTGACCCTTTTAGAACTGCACTGTCTAGAAATAACTATTTCAGTCTAATTCCAAGTGTTTTGTCCCCACTTCGGGACTGGAGTCCTAAATGGGTTAAGGCCTGAAGGGGTTAGGGTTGGTGTAGTGGCGACCCTGTTTCGTGAAATGTAAGTCGAGACAGCGGCATGTTGACTAATGGGGATAACCGTCAGCCACACCGACCAATTATCCCCCCAATGCCTTAGGGCGCGCCGCGCTTGGTGCAAGCAATATCTGCCTGGTCGGTGAAAACCCGACATGCTCCACCCCGGCATTGAAGGGATGCGAGGGCCTATGGTTCATAGGACTACGGCCATGCATGAATATGAAGTACACCCCCCCCCCTAATATTAATAGTACACTAATCAAGTTTCTCGCTGCAAAAAAGTTGCCCGATAGAAAAACTGCAAGCACGTACACATGTACACATGATTATTCATACGATATTATTCCAGGCGTCGACTAAATAGATCATCTACAGATATATCATCTACAGATATATCATCTACAGATATAACATCTACAGATAGATCATCTAGATCATCCAGTTCCTCACCTGCCGTTGTGAGAGGTTGTGCAGCACCTGTGTATAGTACAGATCCAACCCAGGAAACATTGCCCTATGAATCATGAGGGATATATGGCTCCCCCCCGGCAACATTAGCTACTATAAATCATACAGATCACACAGATCATACAGGTCATACAGATCATACAGAACAGGAATACATCTAGCTGCCCTGGAATATCTAGATCGTGAACTGGGAATCGACGACCTGTTCGAAGCGTGTAATATCCCCTTTCACCACTGTACAGTAATTCGTACATACATGAGCATACATACATGGTTTGTTATGGCGTTTCACGCTGTTCTAGAAACATTAACGCGGGCGTATCATGCTGTGTACGTAGCGTTATTTTCTGATCCACCCGCCGTGTGCCTTAACTACATACGTACGGTAGGTTGGAGGAGAGCTTCCCCGCGGTGCTGGAGGCGGTGCCCGAGCAGCAGCGCGGACAGATCAAGGCTACCCCTCAGGTAGGAGAATGGACGGCGCCGTGTTGTCACCTACATTCCCACGACAAGGCATGCCTTTTAGGGCAGACGTCTTATTGGGTAGTTCCTCAGTTCAGGGGTATATAAATAGTCAGTAATAGTCAGTAGTAGTCAGTAATAGTCAGTAATAGTCAGTAATAGTCAGTAATAGTCAGTAATAGTCATTAATAATCATTATTAGTCAGTAATAGTCAGTAATAGTCAGTAATAGTCAGTAACAGTCAGTAATAGTCAGTAATAGTCAGTACTAGTCAGTACTAGTCAGTAATAGTCAGTTATAGTCAGTAATAGTCAGTAGTAGTCAGTAATAGTCAGTAATAGTCAGTAACAGTCAGTAATAGTTAGTAATAGTCAGTACTAGTCAGTAATAGTCATTAATAGTAAGTAATAGTCAGTAATAGTCAGTAATAATTAGTAATAGTCAGTATTAATAATAGTCGGTAATAGTCAGTAGTAGTCGGTAATAGTCAGTAAAATTCGGTCATAAAACTTTTGGCCGAAACGTGCTACATATCCACTGTATCGCAGCACACAGCAGTTATGCTAAAAGTTGAAAATTCCAGGAAAATTCCATATTTTTACGTATTTCAGGACGCAAGAAAAGACGTTACACACACCGACGACGGCCTATCGTACACCCTCGGCGAACTCTTTACTTACTTACTCCCCGACGTAGTACCCCCCTCCCCCCCACCGACGGCTTATTCCGCCCGCCTGCCGTGCCACACAACCGTACACACACAGGTCATTAAAGCGCTGGCAGCGGAGCTCGTGACGGGTGGGGCGGATGGAGAAGGTGGAGGGGGAGGGGGAGGCGACGGCGAAGTGGTTGACGCCGTTTCCTTGGAAACCGTACGGGACACCCTGGAGGGGGCGCTGGACGAGGAGATGCGCGTCGCCGCAGGGGACGAGGTGCGGTGGCTGCACTCGAATTTTCCGTTTTGCTGTATATTACCCGAACAAAACAAATCCCTATCACTGACCCTGATCATGTCGCTGCCCCTGACCTTATCCATACTGCTGGACGTAACACTGACCCTAACCCTGATCCTGACCCTGATCCAAACCGTAACCCTGACCTTTGACCCTGATCCTAACCCTGACCCTAGGCCTGAACCTAACCCTGACCCTGACTCTCGACTCTGACCCTAACGCTGACCCTGATCCTAACCCTGACCCTGACCCTGACACTGACTATGACTCTGACCCTGACCCTGTCCCTGACCCTGTCCCGGGCCCTAACCCCGATCCCAACCCTTACCCTAGCCCGACCCTTACCCCTGACCCTATCCCCGACTTTAACCCTAAACCTGACCCTGACCCTGACCCTGATCTTAACCCTGACCCTAACCCTGACCCTGATCCTGACCCTAATCCTTGCCCTAGCCCCAACCCTGACCCTGACCCTGATTCTGACCCTAACCCTAACCCTAACCCTGACCCTAACCCTGACCCTCATGAATGACCCTGGTCCTAGCCCTAATATAAACTCATTTTCTCGACCTTCCGCTTTTTATTTCGTTTTTTTCTTTTTTATCTTGTTTTTGTTTTTATTCAATGAAACATTGAACAGACGGTAAGCGAGCAGCCGTCGGTGGAAGACCCTCTCCGGGTGGTGTTCTCGATGGTGCACGGCGTCTTCGTCAACGTTCGGTTCCCGCCCGGTCCCGACGGCAAGCCCAACTTCGCCGACGCCTGGTCCGCCATGATCGACAAGTGAGCTTGTGACACGCGCATGCATGCATGCATACATACAGATACCGTACTTCCTATCACACGGGTGATACTATCAGCATACCATTGTTAATAGTAAACTATTATTACTGTCACGGGGGGGGCCATAGTAAACACTAGTAAATACGACCTGCGGTACACTCAAAAACCTATATATTTACCTATTTTTACTAACAATATTTGGTCCTATGTATTATGGTCCTCCGTAATAGTAAGATATCACACCCCTTCGAACGAATGTGATACATTTTGAGCTGATGTGTATCTCGGAAGCAGGGAGAGAGCGTGCAAAACACCGAGCGACGCGTTTACGGAAATATGTCGACGAGATCCCCCTTCCAAACAGCCGCCTTTTTTTTCATTTATGTGCGCCCCTGTCTGCCTGGTCGGTGAAAAGCCGACGTGCTGCGTCCCGGCATTGCATATAGGGATGCAAGGGTCTGTGCCCATACGACTACAGCCACCATGCATGACACGAGTACACCCCCCCCTCTCCCCCCGGCGCTCTATCTCGGCATTGTAGGGATGCGAGGGTCTATGGTCATACGACTGCGGCCATGCATGACATGCGGCTTACACCCCCACCCCACTACTATTTTGGAGAAAGACGGCTTTGAAAAAGAGTCCCAGGGGGGGGGGGTGTTAACTTATTATCTTGATTACAGTATACGGTATTGATATCGTTTGTGCCGAGAACAACAAAAAAAAGTTTCTAGGTTTTTGGAGGCCTGTTTGTACGACTTTACATGGCCCAACTTGCTTCGATAAAAAAAAAATATGGTTGACAAGGTGCTGAACTTCTCTTTTTTTTGTGTGTCGTGTATCCTCGTTCTCCGGCCCTTTTCTTTCATGTTTACTTACCTTTTGTTTTTGTTTCGAAATTCCAGGCATTCGTTCGACGTCGTTTCAGCTGAATCGGCGATGCGTCTGTTCACCTCCGCCGAGGGTGGCTATGACGAGGAGGGGGAGGGGAAGGGGGCCATCGGGCTGACCGATCGCCGAAAGTACAACGGCTTTGTGCCTCTGATGGACGAAGGAGATCCGTTGAAGACGGCGGTCATGACAGTCTTTTCCGGCCTGCAGGTGTGCGCTTGTTAACGAAAATGACCAACAAACACTTCTTTTTGGTTTTCCTCTTATTTTTCGTTCACTTTTGCTGCATTGTTTTTTGTAGGAAAAATCTTCACATATATTTGTTTTTGTTTTTCGTGCACTTTTTTGTTGCTTGTGTTGTGATTTCTTGTAGGCGTGAAAAGAGTGAGATGTTCTCGGGTTGGCACTTAGGGACCCCCGCACCCGACACCCCTCCAACCATCGAAAACCAACCACCAGGAACAACTTAATACCCCCCTTGAGCGACGCCTTATATATGAGGTTCGTAACCTCCTTCCCCCGCACCCAGTCTATGGCCATACGACTACGGCAATAACAATGTCTGCTTGGTCGGTGAAAATCCAACATGCTCCGTCCCGGCATTGTAGGAATGCGAGGGTCTATGGTCACACGACTACGGCCATGCACGAATATGAAGTACACCCCCCCCCCCCCGCGCGCTGCCCCATCTCCCGCTTTTCCCAATCGTCTTTTAACCCCCCCCCAGATCATGAACCTCCTCCAGATGACCGTTCTGGCCGGCTCCCCCGGCGGATTCCTGCCGAACATGTACCCGGGAATGGTCGCCGCGACCCTCGCTCGAGTCATTCGCACGTCGTCTGGGGGGTCGTGGGCGGGCGTGGAGGGCGCGTCGGGCGAGGCCAACGACCGCCTCGCGTCTCAGATGGTGTTCTCCCTGAGGAGCATCATGGGGTCTCCCGCGAGAACGGCCCGCGTTAGGCTGGCCGAGGGCAAGGCGGACCCGGCGAACCCCCTGTCCAAGTTCTTGATGGTTCTGTGCAAGCACCCCCGAGGGAGCAAGCAGGTATGTGCTGTGGGTATCGTAGGGCGGAGGAGAGGGGGGGGGGGGGGGGGGGGGGGCACTATTGTACTGTACTTCGTAGATATATACCCTACGTAGTCGTAAGGTTTCAAATTGGTCGACTGATGCTGGAGATGTTGGAGGGAAAAAAAACAGCATCTTTGATTTCCCGGTGGCAGATTGTGTGTGTGTGTGTTTTTTGTTTTGTATCCCCTCCGGCGGAATGATGCAAAGACGTGTCGAGTGTCATTTCTTAACCCAGCGTAATTGCTGATTCCTTCAGTTGTACATACAAGGCATGGGAGGGGCAGTTGAGCCACCTTCTCACCTGCGTGCGAATGTATCTATATATATATATATATATCGTGTTTATATAAAGGAACCGTCGCGAACGGGAGCGATACCGTATACTTTGGTCAATCGAAGCCAGCCTGCCACGACTAACCCCCGTTCGGAGGGTTTCAGGTGTGGTATGTGTTAACCTTGTTTTGACCGTAGTGGTTCCGCGACCACGCAAGGAGGAAGCCCCTCTCGGTTGAGCCATTTCAGCATCAGATAGCGATATATATAAACAGTAGTGGTCCCTGTATAGCGCCGGTTGCCCGCTATAGCGCCGGTGAAATCGCTTGGCACAGCTTTCCGTTTCCATACTAAAACCTATATATATTCCCCAATCCGGAGTAGTAGCGCCGGTTGCCGCTATAGCGCCGGTTTTTCCCGCTGGCACATACCGGCGCTATATAGGCTTTAATACGGGGAACCATAGTAAATAGGACCTACGGTACAAACAAAAAATCTATATATTTTCCTATTTTTACTATTAATAACAATATTTGGTCCTATTTACTATCGCCCCCCGCAATACTGTATATATACATATGGTCATTGGTACCAATGTATCAGTGTGTATGACTCGCTGCCACCCCGTCACAATGGTTACCGCTTTTCCAATGAAAATCGTCTGTCTTGGTCAAAGGAGGAGGAAGACTTCCGGAGGAAGATGCGGCTGGTGCTCAACGAGTGGGTGGCGGCGACGGTACAGCTGCACTTCGGCAAGGGCACTCCGGAAAACGACGAGAAGTTTTACGCGTTTGTGCAGGTGCGTGCGTGAAAGCGTTGTGCGTGCGTCCGACTGTTTTTCACCATCGAAGTATGATTTGAGTTCAAAATTGCAGCAGTTTCTTTCTTTCTTTCTTTCTTCCAGGGGAAGCGCCCTCGTGAGAGTCCAATCAGGGGGATTCATTTTAACCTCCCACTACACTTTGTGCTACGGAGGCAGGCGCCACTTACTCTTTGGGCTACGTATTTAGAACCACAAACACAACACAAACACAAACCCAACTCAACCCAACAAACTTGCAGGAGGTCTTGCCGCTGGAGGCACTTTTCGGAAAGGACGCGCTTGAGATCGATCCGCTGGAGCGACTCCACCCCCTGGAGGCGGCTGACGGCGTGGAAATGGGCGAGATTCCAGGTGAAATATGTTACCGTTGAATATGTCGTGTTTTCACAACCAGCGGGGAGTCCGATGCCCACTGACTTCATGCGCAGATACGGTTGACCAATCAGAACATTATTTTGAACATATTTACCTATCAAAACGCTCCTGTAAAATGATACCAGTAGGCCAATCGAAACGCTCCATTAAAAGAAAAGGACTGATACGAACACTCCTTTCCATAACTTGACCGATAAGAACACTCGTTTAAGTAACTTGACCAATCGAAACGTTCCCTTAACTATGTGGACCAATCAAAATGCTCCTTTATATATATTGACCAACCAAAACGCTCTTTTAAGCACCTTGACCCATAAAAAAATTACCAACGAAAACACTCCTTCAATTAGATTGCACCAATCAAAACACTCCTTCAAAGAAATGAACCGCAATCAACCATGGAAATGACAAAAAAATCCGCGGGCAACGAAAATCCCTCTCAAACATCTAATTTACACAAAAAAACTCAGCTCTTTTGCTCACCTGCGTCTGTCTCTGTTTTCGTTTTTTCTTGAAAACAAGTCATCGACGGCTGGCAGTCTACGGGGCTGGCAAACCTGTCCAACACGACGCTGTACAAGGACATCAAGCGCCTGACAGACCGCTGCTGCGTCGTTTTCGACTGCCTTGACATGGGCTACGACCTGGACGGCATAGTGCTCGACTACGTCGTCTACAGGTATGTACAGTGGTGACCACCCGGTTTAAGGTTATTATAAGACCATGAGACACAGTAGAGATAAATAAGACTAGCTAAGTCGGCTTGTCATGAGGAAAAAAACTACTTGGAATTAGTATGGTCAGTAGTAGAAGATAAGGCCATAGTAGAGAGATAAGATCACGTTGTTTTGCTTGTCACGGGGTGGTCTTGACCCTTCCAGAACTGGAAAAAAAATATGCCACACTAATTCCAAGTAGTTTGTCCCCAAAAACGTGGGATCGGTTTTCAAGGGGTTAAAATGGGTATACCACTGTATATAGGTAAGCCTTATCGCAGCTGCGCGTTTTTTTTTCTTTTTTTTCCAGAAAATGAATTTTCCGGTCGCCGCCTCTGAAGTGAGGTTGAAACGCTACGTATTAGTATTGTTATTGCTCGTATTTGTTTTTGAGGTGGTGTTTTTTTTTCAACGTTGGTCACGTTTGTTTCTGCTTTTTGTATATAGGAGTTGTATTTATTTCCACGTTTGGCCACGTTTGTTTCTTGCGGTTTATATATAGGAGCTGTATTTTCATGTTTTGGTGACGTTTGTTTCTGCGGTTTGTATGATTGAAGCTTCGTTTTTGAGTGCGTGTGTAGGTCCCAATACAAACCTCGGTGTGTTTGGAACAAGCCGTCCTGTGTAGGAGTGATTGCACCTGGGATGCCAATCGGGCATTGCTCGGAAAACTGTGTGGTCGTCGTCACTCCGTTTGTGCGTTACCTGTGGTCTAAAACGTGTTATTCTCAATTTGACGCGATCAATTAAATATCCCTGGTTCAAACTCGGGTTTTTGTTCTTTCAACGTCGTGTTTCTGATCGATTTCATGTCCCCGAATTCGGAAAATAAGCAATTAACTCTAATTTTGGTACAAAATAATTAAAAACAAGGTCTGAACGTTTTCGTTCGTGGATTCCCACGCGATGATGACCTATTTTTTTGGGGTGTTTTTCTCTTTTAACTTAACCAACCTGCTTGCGATTTTATGTCCCAGAAAAATATATCCGTACGTATATGGCTCATCTCCAGACAAGCGATTCTACCTTGAGACACAAGCGAAAACCGTGCCGTCGGCCACCAGAGATGACCCCCCGAAACTCACACGAGTGCTTCTCCGGAATTTGCTCTCCGGCGTACCTTTTGCCTTAAAAAACCCCACCGCATACACACAGGTTCCGCACCGCTCGGTACAACTTCACCGAGCCGCCTCCCGACTCGCCGAAGGGTGCGGAGGAGGGAGCATCTGTCAGTGGGGCCACCGAACCCAAGCCCAGCCGCGGAGAGAAGGGGACCCACGAGCCTATCGAGGAGATGCCGTCCACCCTAGTCATGATGCTCAAGGTATAATACAGTACGTACGCAGAAAATGTATTTTATTGGGTTTTTGTTGTTGTTGTTGTTCCGTCATTTATTATTCCATTTTCCATCTCACAATGTAGCCGGTCGCCCCGGTGGTCTAACTGGTAGCCACGAAGCCTTTTGGGCCGGATGTCGAGGGTTCAATTCTCCCCATGGAGGTTATTGTTCTCAAATGACACCGACTGTCGAGAGCGCATATTATAGCGTGGGTAAGCAAAATTCGACGAGAGCTGACGAGGGAAGAAAGTGCTGAAATCTTCTCGCGATAAAAATGCAAAGCAAGAACCGTAGTGGGGGAGGAGGGAGAGGAGCCTACTTTGTGACCCCGGATCTGAGTTACGACTAGGGAGGGAGAAATACGGAAGTGCGAAGATAATAAATGGGATGGACAAAAAAAAATAATAATTAAAAAAAAATAAAAATAAAAATGTGCAGCTCATATTTCAATCATACCATTTGCATATACTTGTCAATCACCCCTGAATACTTGATAATTAGTTGTTTTGGTTTGTTTTGCGTTCATCAAGTTTTTGTTGCTAATGTTGTTGGCTGTCGTTATTCTGTTGTACGAGGGTTTCCAGTCGGCCTTCATTTATTTTCTGTTCCTTCGAGGTTCCTTCGTCATATTTTTGTTGTTGTGGTCTTGACATTCACGGCACACATTGTTAATAATACATGGCCAATGGAAAGACAGGAAATACTCGGGGGGGGGAGAGGACAGATGCAGCAGATGTAGGGATCAGAGTTTGACGACTAGGGAACCTCCGAGTCAGGGACATCAGGCACTCTATACGTCGGCTTAGTTTTGCGGCTGTGGGAGGGGGGGGGGCGTTGAATGATGAAATTTGAGGCATGTATGAGATACGGATGGGCCTCAATGTCCGAATTTTCAACACTCCCCCTTGATGGTAATCCCGCGCGGAAGTTATAATGTATCTACAACAAAAGTGGCCGTAAAAAAATCATGAACACATTTCCGTGTGTCGGGGTATACAATAGACATAATTCCGACCGTAGTCCATTGAACAGCGGGCGCTCCAAGCGGTAGTTTTTGTGGGCCTGCTGGCCAAAAGCTCGATTAAAAAAAATAAACATTGTGTGTTCTTCAAGCAACAGTTTTTCAGTGGCGTGGGTGGGGTACTGCAATAAAGCCTCCACGGAGAGCACCAAAAACAATCATAGCAGCAGGGTGCGAACAGAGGTTGATCGTGTTGTCCTTGCGATGTGTTTCTTTTGTGTTGTCTTTTTGTGATAAAGGGGAAACAAACCGCACGTGAGAGGCCTCTGTACCATCGCACTATTGCTCTGTGTCACAAAAAACGCCTCCGCCGCCGCCGCCGCCGCCGACACCACCCTGGCCTGTGATGTGCTCAACCCCCCGTGAACAGATCTACAAGGGCGCCCTGCGCAGCGAGCTTGCGGCAATGAAGGAGGCACGAAAGGTGCACGCCGTCAACGCTCTTATCGCTCGAGTTGTGTCAGCAGGCGCTGTTAGTGCGAAGACCAGGTGCGTTAGGGTTCGAGGGAACCACCTCGCCCCCCGACGAAAAACCCACAAGCCACGCCTCCTCAGGATACATTCGCTGGCGTGCCCTGAATCCCTATATAACCCTAACTCTATACGTAGCCCCGACCGCCTACAGTAGGAAAATTCTCGGAATATTCTCGGAATGTTCTAGGATTGTGACGAGGAGTTAGTGTGGACTACTAAGCACTGTGTCGAAGCAGGACCAATTCGTAAACACTGCGTGTGTATTCCACTCTGAGAGGCGCGGTATTTTTGTTTTCGTACCTGTGAGAAGGGGGCGATATCTGTGACCACGTTACGTGACCATGGCTTGTCCAGAAGGCCGCTCCAAGGCAAAGAAAAAACTCCCACGAGTTGAGCTGAAAAGTAAAAATAGGTGAAAACAAAATCACGACTATTAATAGTAAAAACGACGTGAGTCGGTGAGTGAGTGTTACGACGGACCTGGGGAAAAATATGATAACAAAAATAAACACGAATCGTTAAAGCGACGTGAGTAGATGAGCGTTACGACGCACTACTTGGTACCAGGTATTCCGCAAGAGTATCGCTTATTTTGCCACCCCGGTCCTGGGTTGTCCTCACCCTTCCTTCAATGCAGCGGTAACGGTGTAAGCACGGGAGAGTTGACGACACTGTTGTCTGTGTTCGATTGCTGTCGTCGACGCCCCCGTTTCTCAAGGCAACGTTAAGTGGCCCACGTTTGGTATAATGTTGTCATACATACCCCGTCGAGGCCCAAGTTTCAACCAAAGCACGAGGCGTATTCAGTTTGGGTTGTAGACCAAGCCATTTGTTTTTTTGTTTTTAGCAAATAGTTTTAGTTACCCGTAAGACACTAACTAACTGGTGTTTTGTCTTCAACCATATTAAATTCGTTTTTTTTCAATATCAAGTTTTGTGCTTGTTTTCAACCAATTTGATCAAGTCTCCTTTTGTTTGATTTGTTCGTTTGTTTGTTTGTTTGTTTGTTTGTTTGTTTGTTTGTTTTTTTTGCTTGAAAATCAAAACTGTCTATTTTCTTTTCGCGGGCGAAGGTCGATGGAGCTGCTCGGGACCGTGTACTCCCTGAACAGGACGGACGTCCCGTCTATTCTGGAATTGACCGGCTACGGCAACCTCTCCTTCGTAGAGGAGCTCATCCTGGGGGACTGGACACCAGAGCCCCCCCAGTGTTTGCGGCGGTTTTCGTTCGACATCCTCCAAAGCGTCGACGAGGCAGGAGGAGGTGGAGAAGGAGGTCTTTCGGAGAGGTATGTATTTATTGGCGGAGGGTCGGACGTGTGCGTGGGGGATTTGCGGGTTTGGACGGTCGTTTGTTCTGCCGGGGGGGGGGGGGTTGGGAGGTTTGTAGTGGGTTTGGGGAGGGGGCGGGCGGGCGGGCGGGGGGGTTGTTCAAACTAGCGTTGAATTAATACAGTAGTTATCGGAGAGGCGTGGGCTTCATCGCGACTTGGAAAGGTGCACACCTCGGAGAGATCATCAACAGATCATTCCCGCTTCATGGTCTAGATATTTCAGGGCAAACACATTTCCTGATTTGTCTCCTGGTATGGTTTAGCTCATGCTGCCGGGTGGGAGCCGTGTAGCCTACCATCAGGCATGACCTAGGGTATGTTTCCTGGGTTGGATATGTACTCTACATATCCTGCACAGCATCTCTTAACGTCAGGTTAGGATCTCGATGATACATCCGATCTATCTGTAGATGATCTATCTGCCCGACTTGTGAAGTGGTGGCAACGATAGACACCCTGTACCTTGCAAGTCGTGGTGAGAGCCGTGTCGAAGAAAGACATACCCACCGATGAAGCGATGAGCCTACCAGCTTGCTCGCGGGCGGCGTCTTCGCAGCGATGAGCGCTTGATTGCTATGTATGATACCTCTGTATAAAACAAGCAGGAGCCGTTCCACGGAACGTTCTTAAACAAAGTGCCGACTACCACCACCCTTACAGCCGCCACGCATGGCTCGTACGGCTACTTACAGTAGCCTCCTGAACTACTTTTCACGGTGCTTTAGGAGTAGAAATTAAAAGCGCCTTGGCCTTTACCGACCCCGGCCTGGTACTTCCGAGTACGATGTATCTTCAGCGCTATGAAGCCATTCTTTTGTAGATACATATACTTGGACACACGCGACCCTCCAGTTCTCCCTCAGACTTACCGACGCGGATATCGAAGCGAGAGGAGAGCGCTGCCCTGCGCTCGAAAACAGCCTATTTTCAGCGCCTTTTCCCTGGAGTTAACACCACTAAACCCGCGACCCCCCATCCTCCCCATGCCCCCCCTCCCCCCCTCCCTCCCTCCCTCCCTCCCTCCTCTTCTGCCAGACTCCGTGACGCGATATCGCAGCGGGAGCTCTGCGCTCGAACGACGCGCAGCAACCGCCACGGGCACAGCGCCGCCCTCACTTACCCGGGCCCGATGGGGTGGACGGAAGCATACGCGGAGGCGCGTCTCGCCAACCTCGCGGACACGGGGCACGGCGGCGCGGCGGCGGCGCGAATCCTCCCGCAAATGAAGCGCTACACGGAGCTCGGCCAGGAGGTGCTCCGCAGGCTGGATGAAGGGTTGGTGTTGAAGCG
>MEHQ01000166.1:8688-28046 GCA_008828725.1 Saccharina japonica | reverse complement strand
GGAGGAGGAGGAGGAGGAGGAGGAGGGGGGGGAGGGTCGGCGGTCGACTTGTCGAAGGAAGTTCGACGCATTCTGTATTCGTTTGAGGACGCGAACTGCCTGCTCCGTGCCGTGGACGGAATCAACAAGCTTGGCGTTCCGGAACTGTTGGAGGGGTTGGCAGTGGTTAGGATGGGTTTGAAGGATGGTATTTACTGTAGCAGGGTATGTTTATTGTCTGGGGAATCGACGTGCTAGGTCTGGTTTCTTTAGTCATACTCGGCTATGTACCCGAGTACCCCCAGGGGATATACTCTGGGGTACCCGGGTCCGGGTACAAAACCTGGTTGTTTTGGTCATGCTCGGGTGTGTGACTCGGGTCGGGTACACCCAGAGCAGTCACTCCTTGTACAGGAATTACCCGTAGAGCTCGATATGTATGTCTTGGTGTATGTTGTGGTTTTAGGAAATGCTCCTATCATCGTGATCTTGTGAGTGAGCCTTTGGTACATTGTGATTCATCGGACTGTCTGTTGTGAGTATATAGTGTTGTGATCTTCATGTTAATAGATTGTGGTTATACGTTTTTGTACCAGGTATGTTAACAATTTAAAAAACAAAATACAAAAAAACACCTAAGCTGTGTTGTGTTGTCAACGTTTGGCTGCCATCCGACGACGACGTGTGTGACTCTTGTTGCTGCTAGTAATTGTAGTGGTTTTTGTCGTCATCGTCACGATGGCGTGGATGGAGACATACCAGAAATATCCCCCAAGATTGGTAGGAGTGGAAGGAGGGTAGGTCGCGCCGGATATTTCCTAGGAGTGTTAATGGCCGATATTTGTCGTTCAGCCTTTCAAATATTGTGCGACTTCTGCCGTATTTCCTCAGGATTTTTCTTTTATTTTTGTTGTATGGGCACGAAACGAGAGTGGACGTGGGTCGGGTGTATTTCGGTCGGCACCGACTTTCCTGTGCGGAGGGTCGTCCGAAGTTTACGACGAGTTGCCTGGCTTCCGGAAATGGGATATGTTTATATATTAAAAATTTAAAAAAAAACAACAGCTGTGAGATCGAGGATTTGGTCGAAAGTCATCTTTGCTACGTAGCTGAGTGTAATATATAGACGTGGCGCACACGGCTATCGCGGGGTTGTTATTTATTACGGAGAGCGCAGCGTGCTGTCTCATGCTATCTATCATACCATGGAATCGATTGCCGGGAGCAAAACATTTGATCAGGGTTGCGTCCGAACATTTGACAGATTATCTTCAGCTCCCACTTGACGATCTAGATCTTTCAGGGAAGATATATTCCTGATCTGTATGATCTCTATGATATGATCTGTATGATCTGTATGATCTGTATGATATGTATGATCTATGCTCATGTTGCCGGGGGTAGGAGCCGTATGATCTGCATGATCTAGGGCACATTTCTTGGGTTGTATCTGTACTAAAACAAATCCTGCCACAACATTTCATAACGGCAGGCTATGATCTACTACTGTACGATTTATGTGATTTATGTGATCTGTCTGATCTGTACGACGTTTGATTTAATTTGTAGAAGAAAGCGTTCACGGCGTTCTTTCCAGTTGTTGGATCGGACACATTTTTATTTGGACTTTCCGCTTAAAAGAGAACCCCAGCAAACTGGGGCATTAAAGAGAACCCTCAGCAAACTGGGGCATGATTCGTGTTTTACTGCATACCGGGACAATCAGAGCTGTCGATTTGTTTATTAAGTGTCTGTTTGATTTGTTGGTTTTGCGTCCGTTTCCTCCCTGCTTGTGTAGGCTTCGGACGTATGCGAACACAAGGGCCATTAACCGTTACCAAGCGGAGCGTGCGCTCAATCGGCCGTCGTGTGGTTCCCAAATCGACTTCTCTCAGCCCGGACGTTTTTTTTCATAAAATAAATGAGCAAAAAATGTGAGGAATCGGGAACCCATATATATATGAGAATAATCTGCAGTTTGTTGTTGTAGCGATAATTCGGCATTTTGGTTAATATTCTTTGGCTGAGTACGAAGTACGTAGCTCACTTTGACAGCAGCACCTGGCATTGTTTGGTTGATCGTGTTTTATGGGAATACCAAATGGATACCGCACGGAACGGTGCTGCTAGCAGACTGGTAGAACACGCGAACAGACAGGGGCTGTTGTTTACAGCTGGACAGCAGTCGCTCGCTGGACCAGGTATTTCGTGATTTCTCGAGTTCATCGCCATAGACGGCGGATCGGGGAATAAGCGAGAGAAATACATGTGATTATATTATAGTGCTGGTGGAGCACGGTACAGCCGTGATGAGATTTTGAACATATTTTTGCAAAACGAAAGTAGCAACCAGCTGCTAAGTGAGAGCACCTAGCGTGGGGGTAGAGGCGCAATTCGACGTGAGTTGACGACGGAAGAAAGGGCTGAAGTATTTTCGCGATAACAAGGCAAGGTGCGAACCGTAGTGGGGGGGGGGAGCCTGCTGTGTGACCCTGGATCTAAGGTACGACTAAAAAAATATACTTCGTAGGAGGGAGAGAGAAAAAAAGAAAGATAAATACAATAAATGGGATGGGAAAACAAATAACTAAAACTTATCAATAGGAGCGATATATGTGTATGTATGCGCCTGCAGTCACACGTGCTGTACTTGCTTGCGACATTCTTGAAGAGTCGAGAAATTGTTTTCGTTGCCCCTTGAACCAGAAAATAAATAAACGATGATGATGCTGTCAACAGAAGAAAAAACTGGCACGCAAACATTATGGTTTGCATATATATATATATGCGTGACATTTTGAACAAAACTTCGACGGGTGCATTCACGCCCCTTTTAGCTGTTCGCGAAGGCGTGCGATGGCTCTCATGAACCAGTCAGTGTGTCTTTACCTCCGCGCCGCAACTTCTCCGAAGCCCGCCATCTCACACTATCTCCGCACCTTATTAAATGTCCGTCATTAGATTGGTAAACAAAGCAGCAGCGACTACAAACAAGGTCGTGAAAAATTCTCCCACGAATTTCTGGGGCATGACTGGAATAATGCTTTAAAAGCACACCAATCACATAAGATTTATAAATCCTTAAATACAATTAGGTCCTGACAATTGTCACGAGAGCTTCCGCCTAACTAACGGGAAGACACTTTGAAACAGCGATCACGACTAACTTGTAGGTCGTGATAATTGTTACGAGAGCTGCGGCATAAAATAACCGGAAGAAGCGTTCACACACTTTGGACAGATCATATAGATCATTCCCACTTCATACATCTATAAGCAGTAGACCTGTCAAGGCAGATCTACTGCTGCCGAGCTGGTATGAGTTTAGCTCATGTTGCTGGGTGGGACCCGTATAATCTGTGCATGATCTAGCACGTGTTGCCTTGGTTGGGGGGTATGTACCATGCAGGTCCTGCAAACACCTCCTCACAACGGTAGGTGAAGAACTAAACGATCTAGGTCGCGATCTTTTTGTAGCTGATCTAGATAATGATCTATCTGTAGATGATCTAGATCATGATCTATCTGTAGATGATCTAGGGTAGATCATGATCTATATATATGTAGATGAGCTGTCCGAGGGGTGGAAGCTCTCAATTCCCTACGTAGGACAATCAGCGGAGTCCTAAAAACAAAACGCACACACACGGAGCTGGTTCGTCGTTGGAAGAGTGCCTGGGCCACACGGCTGCACCCTGCACCAGTATGGGGATCTTGTCTACAGGGGGATCATTTGCGGGAAGATGTGGTTCCAGTCTCTCGGCTGACTGCCCATTTCCTTTCCGTGGGTAATTTTTGTGAGGGGTGCTTGCTTCACCCTGAGCCGGGCCCACGGCACCTACGTAAGTCGCCCCATAGAATACGTGGATTCGGTGCGCGGTGGGCGGTGGGCGGAACTGTATTTTTTTTTCTTCCTGACTTCAAAAGTCATCGTCCTATGAAAATACGTACCAGGTATCACTTTGGAAAAAAAGTCCCTGACTTGACTTCCCCCCCCCTTCCCTGTAGCCAGCTAGCCAACCACTCTATCCGGTGCTCCCACACACGCCCCAACCTCAAACCTACCGAAAACCTGTGCACAAAATCTAATCCCATACTGATAAGAGTAGGCATTTTTAAAACACCAAAAAACGAGTGATGCTCGATATAACACACAGGATAAAAGAAAAGAAAAACAAAAAATGGAACGGGCAAGGGTACGAAATTGACACCACTATAAATAAAAAAAAACAACAATCAATCAATCAATCAATCACTCAATCAATCAATCAATCGAAAGAGAGAAACATATGATATACCGGAGTCCAAATGGCCACTACCACCTGGGCTGCAAACGGCTACGAAGAGACGGCATCATATCATCCTCGAGTGCATACGTACGGCGCTCCTCCTGCCTTCGGCGTTGCATCTTCACGAGGCGTCACCATCTACACACCCTTTTTTGTCTACGCAAACCTAACCTGCACAGGCTTGTACAGAGAAGAAAGACAACACTATCGCCCTTCATAAAAAAAACAACAACTATTTGCACGGAAACTACGGGGTCGCTCACAGAACCAGTAGGGGAAACAAAAACTCCACGTCCACAATAAGCTTGCCGCACTACGTATTTTCTATATACGTAGGGGGGGTTGGGAGGGTCACATCCATTTTTACCCTCAAGGTAAACAAAAAAAAGAACCAAATGCCAAACAAAAAAGAAGCAATCGCCGCCCGAAGCAGTCGCAAAAAACAAAATCAGTCTCAAATAATAGTCAAAAACTAGAAGTAACATGGTGTGCTGCCATCACGGTATACGTTTGCGGCCGAAAAGCACTGACTTAATTCTACAAAAACACCCCCTACACATTCACAGAAACGGCCAAAAAGTTTGCAAAAAAAAAAAAAAAAACTTCAGGTTCAGGGAAACTGCCAAAACTACGCAAGTGAGAGTACACGTGTGATCCTGTTTCTTTCCGTTAGTCTACGTCTACCCGGAACCAAGCGCACGCCGTGACTCCCCCCGTATCGAAAGCCTGCCACCTACACCGGGGCCTCCGAAATAGTGCTAAGTATGAACGATCTCGGCCGTCGAAGAGCGCTAGCTGGCAATCGACCTCCCGGGGGACTAGTTTGCCCGTCGCTCTTAGCATCGTCTCCGTCTTCTTCCCCCCCACCTTTCTCCTCCCCCCTATCCCGGCTATCCCCCTTTTCGGCCCCGCGCGTTGATTCGAACCCGCTTTTCGCAGCCGCGCTACCACTCGAAGCCGAAGCTGCCGTGGTCTTTTTTTCGGCGGCCTCTCGGCCAGCAGCTTGCTGAGACGGGGGGACAGCGAAGGCCTTTCGCGGGGAAGGCCCGTCGCCCGACGACAGCCCTTCCTCCTCCTCCCCCTCCTCCTCCTCTTCTTGTTCAAAAATCGGTAGCTCAGACGCCGGGGCCCCTCCTCGTATCAAGTTATCGCCGGCGCTGCCGCCACCGCCGCTTCCAGCTGCAGAGCCGGCAGCAGCCAGAGCAGCGTATCGCTCCGTGTGCCGCTCAGCCGGCGGCGTTGGGTTCGTCGATCTCGCCCCCGATAGCGGCGGAGGTTCCGACAACAACTGACCGGGCGTCGCTACCTTCACCCTCGAAGTCGACGTCGCGTTGGTCTCCGGAAACGCAGTAGCCGCCCGGGCCGCCTCTTCCACCTCTAGAAGACGCAGTCGCCCGCGCACCTCACGCAACTCCAGCGAGGTGTCTCTCACAATCCCAGCAAACCCAGCCTCTGATTCTTCATCGACGGTCGGAGGACGTTGTGCACCCGAAGTCGCCGTCCCGTTTGTTTGGCCCGTCTCGTGCCCGCGGCTGTGCTCAACCTGCTGGACGCCCTCGGTTCGAGAGCGCCCCTGCCTCGACAGGCCTTCACTATCGCCTGCGCCCCCGCCCCCGCCCCCTCCCCCCCCCCCCCCCCCCCCCCCCCCCCCCCCCCCCCCCCCCCCCCCCCCTGCCGCCACCGCCGCCGTCCCCACCACCACCACCACCACGCGGCGGCGGCTTCTGCGCGTCGAGAAGCCTCGACAGCATGTCCTCAATTTTTTCCAGGCGCACAGACAGGTCGGTCAGCACGGTGCTCGTGTTGGAGATGGAGCTCATGTTGTCGATCTCGGAGGCGGTCAGGGGGGCAGGGGCGCCCGCCGATCCCACCGACCCACCCCCTCGCCCCCCACCGGCATCGCTAATACTCCCACGAACTCCGCCACCAGCACCGATGCCGTGCTCGGTGCGCCCCGGGTACTGCGCCGGGGATTGCCTCCCTTCTCCCACCGAGTCACCCCCCCTTACAGGGGTACCCCCCGGAGATGGAGCCTGCCGCTCGGGAGAAGAAGGTCCGGAAAAAATTCTCCGAACGCTGCGATTGGTAGTGTGGGGAACGCTCCAAGGTCGCCGCTCACTGCCGCCGCTACTCTCCAGAGCGGCCTCTTGGTCGCGCGGGGAATCGAAGTTCCGCCTGTTGCTCTTGCGCCGTCTCCCTCCATCCGAACGCGGCCCGTCCGGCGCGGGGCTGCCGCCCTGGCCGCTCCCGATCCCGCTCGCCGCCTGGTCCATCCTCAGGGTAGCCGTGGCGAGCCCGGCCACGAGCCGCCCGCCCAGCTTACCCAGCATGCCCGACGAATTCCCGTGACGCTGTTTAGAGCTCGAGGTTGATCCGCTTTCCTGGTTTGCGCTGCTGCCACCGCCACCACTAGCACCCCGACCGTCGGTGGAGCTGTCCCTTCTAAGCCATGCATCCGTCGCCAGAGACCGGGAGGACCCGGTCGAAACCATCAGTCCCGCGCCCGTGCCCATCACCGTGCGTCTCCTGGTCTCGATGACGCGGTCCTTTCCGCTCCGTCGAAGCTCAAACATGGTCCGCGCGAACTCAGCCCGGCCCATCTTGCCCTGCCGAAACTGATTCTTGACCTCGAGAGCTTTCTCCGAGTTGTCCGGCAATGGTTCCGAGTCCACAGCCATGCTGCGAAGTGGAAAAAAAACACAAGCAATGATAGCACACGACGCGATCAGCAAACTAAAGCTGAGAGAACAGTTTCACACCAGACATTTAGCTGTCAAGCATCATATCATACATATTTCGGCATCGGCACGTGCAGAAATACGGCCACGATTTCGTTCATTTCTTGGGAACATGTTTTTGAAACCAAGTCAAAGTGGAGTCAAACAAGCATAACAAAAAAAGCGTAGCATGGGGTTAGTGTTTGACCCGGTCCGACAAATATTTTTTTGTCACCCTGCGAACCCAAAAGCTAAGTAAATAATACCAGTCTGACCTGAACATGTAAGCCACTATTTCGACCTGGTCGAAGCAACATAAAATAGGGACCTTGGACTCACCTAATCAGCTTGTTAGAGGTCTCCAGGGCTGCTACTCGCGCCGCGCTCAGCCACCCAGACCCGGGATCACTCTCGGGCGCGAACGGCCCAGGCTTCCAAATCACCGCGTCCATCTCGAAGGCATTCGGAACGCGGCGCATCTTATCCGGCGGCCCGAAACCTATCTGGGGCACGAGCAGCGACAGAGGCATCCACAGGTCCCTCGGGGGAAACGCGTCGCCTCTGTGCGCGGGGAAGCAATCGCTCCTCGCCGCGAGGGTGGCTGGTTCGACCATGTCGCTGCTTAACCCCCGACCGTCCTCGACCAGCCTAGGGGACCCCAGAGCCGAAAAAACGGGCACCCGTACCACGCTGGCACTAGAGCTGCCGAAGCTGTTGCGGGTTGCCGCTTGCGTCATCGAAGACGGGTGCTCCCGCGGGTCCTCCCCGAACTCCCAGCCGTTGATGGAGATGACGCTCGGCCCCCCAGCACGCTCGGCCTCTCGCTCGCCGGCGGATAGTTGCGACACGTCACCGTCGACGCCGGCAAGCCGGGGGTGGTAACGGACAACGGTTTTGGAGCCGCTGACGGTGCCCCCGCCGGGCGTGAGCAGCACGCGTCCGAACCGATGCGTCAAGCATGCCACGACGTTGTACGCGCGAATCAGGGCAGGCCGGTCACGGTACATGCCTTCGACCCTCCGCGGCGGAAGCGCCGCTCTCTTACCGCTGCCACTGCTGCCGCCGCCGCCACCGCCGCCACCGCCACTGGGTGCAGGGGTACTATCCTGCCTTGACCGGGGGTGCGGCTGCGACAGTCCGCTCCCGCCCACCCCGTCGGTAGCTCCCAAAACTACAGCCAACCCCGCTATCCGTCCTCTGTGCAGGGTGTTGCGGAGACCCAGCCTCCCGTCTCGCCGCCTCCCGCTCGCGATGTCCGCGGCGCCGATAACGTGCGTGAAGTCTAGAGTCGTCCCACCGCCATCTTCGTCCAGAAGGCCGGGCAGGCCTGTAAGCGCGTTCAGCTGTAGCTGCCACTCCAGCTCAAGACACGCGATTCCCGAGCCTCGGAGGCCGCCGCTACCGCCGCCGCTACCCCCGCCACCGCCACCGCTACCGCCACCCCCACCACCAACACCACCAACACCGCTCAGGCCACTACCCCCGCCGCTCAATCCGCCACCCCCGCCGCGCAGGGAAGCCCGTACGCACAACACGCGCCGGTTGCTTATTACGAGGATGATAGCCTCACCCCCCCTTCTGGGGAGGAATTCGGTGGAGACGACGAAATCGGGTTCGTGGACGTCTCGGCGAGAGCGGCGTCGCCTAGTTTCCTGCGCGAAGCAAGCGGTGGTAGGGGACGGAGGGGGGGCAGTCACGCGGTTAATCTCTGGCGGCGCGCACGGACAGTGCCTGGGATGGTCGTGGAGACTTCGTACGCGGCTTTGGATGCCTTGGGGGAAATCGATGAGTCAATTCGCGTTCGGTAGGGCAAGTGGTGACACCGCACAGATTGAATGCTCGACCACCACCAATATCCAGGGCTTACATCTGACGCGTGATGTTATTCATACAGGTAGCCTAGGCTCGACCCCTCTGTTCACAAAGGCCGCGTACGCATCCATTGCAAGAACTAAAACATTGAAGAAGCCGCAGAGACAACAACAACAAAAAATCACACCATGGTTGAAAGACCGGCATACTCTCCACACGCAAATGAAAAACTTTGGAAGCGAGCCGTAGAGACGAAACAACACAAAAACAACGCACAACCATATACAGAACCACCAATTAATGCCGTGTTTATGTAGAGGGTCAAAACTTGAAGCAGCCGCAGCGACAAAACAACACAAAAACACGCACGATCGTTGAATCACCAATCATTGCCAAAATAGAGGACCATCTAGGTATATAAATACACACCTTCGCCTGCACCGTACCACTGCCACCCCCGCCACCACCGCCGGCGATAGCAGAGTTGGCCTCGGTCTTAGCTGCGAAAGTTCCTCGTGGGCTACCGGGCTCGCTGAGAGGAGAACCCCAATCTCTGGAAGCGGCTTCTGCACCCTCGAAGTGCTCGTCCGCCGTGCCGACGGCATGGAAGGGGGATGGTTTTGCGAACGACTGCGCCGAATAGATGCTCTCGTCGAGGGCAGCGGAATCCAGTCGGGGTCCAACGGAGGGCAGGGTTTCCATCGAAATGCCCCCACTAGGGGTCTGGGTTGATGGAGGTCCCGTCGGCAGGACCTCTCGAGAGAAGCTGCGCCGGCTCTGTAGTGACGAACAACAGCAGCACGCGATTGCAAGCAAAGCGTGTCAAAGCAAAACAATGTCAGGAGACAGCACTTTCACCTCGTTGACAGGCAGCAACTTTGCCCTCGACGTGCCTTCAACTGACACCAAACTACTAGGTTTTAGTGTGGAGCACCCGGCCCTACATACACCCTTGACAGCGCCCGTTTTGCCTTGCTTGGCATGTCTCTTATTAATCTTTGGTGTCAAGGTGGGTTACGCATTTCGCGTGCAGGGGGCTTCGAGCGAAATAGATAGTATCACCATCCGACACACCGCGAAATTCAGACGCTTCCGAGATAGCGCACAAGAGGCTATTAGGCAATAGGGCCCGCACTAACCCTCATAATACTGCAAAAACAAAAAACGATCCCGCACTGACTCCAAACGGTTTCGTCCCTAAAAAACGCAAGCGTTTTGGTAAAAAGGCGACGAAACAATCCGACACACTCAGCGCGATGGCTCTATAAAACAACGACTCGGTCAAAAAAAAAAGGGGACCTTTCACTGCCCCTCCCTCGGGGGCAAAACAAATCATGCCATTGTAAGGTGTCAGAACACCCATGCCATTGTAAGATGTCAAAACACTCCATGCCGTTGTAAGGTGTCAAGACACCCATGCCATTGTAAGGTGGTAAATCACTTCATGCCATTGTACGATGGCCTAGAGAACCTCGTCTGAAGCAAGAAAGCAATGGCGGACGGAGCCGTACGGCGAGAGGCCACATACACTCGTTTTAACGAATTTTTATCAACGCCGATGGCTTTCAGACCGCGATTTCGTCAAGGAAACCCTTAACCCTCCGCCGGCACTGTAGGCGGACACTGCTCTTGACGCATATGCTACGGCAGGAGTACAACACAATTTTGTTCCTGAGGCGGGCAATGCCTTGCAGGGGTGGTGCCTTATTAACGTTTTGTTCGCGCAACCCGACCAATACTTCGATGCGCTAGTCCTGAAACAAGTACAACTGGTAAAACGTATCATGCCACCAGTAACCGGTAGTTTTATCACTTGAGTAGAGTATACCATTATAATAGTCAGTCAAAAAATACTTGCCTTAGAAGGCGAAGACTAACTGCAGCAACTCCTATCGTCGGATGAGTCAGGCTCATTGCTCACTTAAGGAGCGCTCTAGCACCACACCCCCAAAAAATGGCCATTTAATAAAAAATACATGTACGTACGTACTCGTACAACAATCCCATTCGTAGCGCAGGTTTTATCACGAAAACAGTTGGTGAAAAAACAAAAAAAACAAATAAATGGCACCCTGACGAGATTTCTGGTACTTCCTCTATAAGTGGAGGAGCGCTATCAGTCGGACAAACAAACAAAAAATGGCCAAAACAGTGCTCTACCCTATGAATGGCAGCACGCGTCGTCACTTCATTTCGGCGGCGTATCTTGGGAGGTCCTTGTCCGAAACGAAAGAGCAAACAACGGACGGCACCCCACGAGTCACACACACAATATTTTACCGAGAAGCCTAGTCAGTCACTGCACTATTTTACCGAGGCACCCCCTCCTCCTCCTCTCCTTGCGTCAACCACTGTTCCCGTCATACACACACACACATTTATCGTCGACTAACCTTCCAAAGCGGAAACCGCGCCAGCAGCAAAGCTCCGCATGCCGTCTCCGCGGTGCGAGGCATTATCCGCCCGTCGGGCCCAAACGGCTGCGGGAAGCGAGACCTGCGGGCGGAAAGGGCACTGTCCCCTGACGACAGCCCACCCGCCATCGCTCGCATAGCCTCGCCCGTGTGCGTCACGGCGTCGAGGCAGCCCACCATCGGCTTGGTGGCAACGCCTGCCAACCCCTGGAAAATCCCCGTGACGAAGCCTTGCACACCATCCTCCTGCAGTCATAGCCAACGCATAGAGCGTGGGTGGGGGCGTGTGTGAGCTGCTTTCCATGGAGATATCAAAAGGCCGACTAGGCACGGTTAAAAGCCACAACCGCAAGGAAACCTTCTCCGCTACGTGGACAGGCAACCACACACGGGAGCCAGACAAATATGTACCACCATCCACGAAAATACAGTGAGATACGGATTTGGTCTTTTAGTCAAAAGTCGTTGTATACACTTGGAGCGGCTGTCGAACCACCGAAAGACGGTCTACGCGCGCTGTGTAATCGAGGGGTCCATTTTTTCGCTCTCATCTCTCGCCTCTCTTTGTCTGTCTCTCTCATGAACCTCTCCCTTTCTCGGCCAACCTCATTCTTCGCCCCCTCTATTTCCCCCAGTGCCGCCGCTACAACTAAACCTTTTTTACAATACAGTTTAACCATAACAACATCCGTAGCAGCTTTAAGGAACGACACGAAAAACAAAAACAAAAACCCACTCCTCTGCGGAAGTACCAAAAGTACAAAGCAACGAAAAAAAACAGGCAAGGCCACACCTTCGCCTTCCGATACGGCTCCAACACCACTCCTGTCAGCCCGTGGTAGATTCCCCCTCCCAGGTCTCTGACCGCGTGGACCATCATTCTCGCCGCCCCTCTCGCTCCTTTGCTGCTGTTTCTGCGATCCACCGAGCCGCCTCCGGCCTCCCGACGCCGAATAATGCGACGCCGCTGGAACTCCTCGTCGAACGACAGAGCGGCTACGCCTCCGCCAACGGAACGCCTAGGGGTGCGTTAAGGGAGGGGAGTGGGAGTGGGGGTGGGTGAGAAGAGGGCGAGGGGTAGGCTGGTGTGGCTCCGCAATGGTGCCGCCCCTGACTTCGTGGATTTCGCAAGCTTCACAAACCTACGCAAACCACCGAAAAAACTCCGAAAAACTTGGCAAACAAATCTGGCAAAGCTTTCGCACAACCCCACAAAGGCCAAGGAAAAGCTTCGCAAAAGCTCCGCCAAGCTTCCCCAAGAAAACCCCAAGCATCACACAAACTTCACAAAATCATCCCAGTCTTTCGCTTCGCGGAAATCAAGCAAAGCAAAGCAAGGAAGCAAAACAAGCAAGCAAAGCCAGCAAAGCAAGGAAGCAAAGCAAGGAAGCAAAGCAAAAAAGCAAAGCAAAAAAGCAAAGCACGCAAAGCAAGGAAGCAAAGGAAGGAAGCAAAGGAAGCAAGGAAGCAAGCAAGCAAAGCAAGTAAGCAAACCAAGCAAACCAAGCAAGCAAACCAAACCAAACCAAGCAAGCAAAGCAAACGAAGAAAACCAAGCAAAGCAAGCAAGCAAAGCAAAGCAAGCATGCAAAGCGCACCCCTCTCTCACCTGAACGTCCACATATACCCGTAACACTTGAACACCCTCTGCACCGCCGCCAGGCCCTCCTTGCCTCCCAAATCGGGCCCCTCGCTAGCCTCTACCGCGAACAGAGCTGCTCGCCGAAACCGAGCAACGTCGCGCAATACCGATCGCGAGTGCCATCGCCAACTTCTCTCCGCCGTGCAGAGATGTTATACAGTGATACAGGGGTGAGGACGGGAGGGGAGGGAAGGGNGTGGAATAGGGGTGGGTTTGGCGAGGAGGGCGGCATGTACCGCTTGACATGCCTCAGTCGTTAGGCCACTGGCCACTGGTCCCACGCCTTATTCAGCGGAGGACAAATATTCGCTCGTCCTCACTGGAATAGTGTACCTCAAAAGTGCAATTTCGGCGCCGGGAGGGCTGGGTATCCACACAATCAACACAAAAGTTTTTGTCCCGATGCCATAGTTCCCCGGTGTAACGGAACAAAAAAAAACGTTTCCCACTGCAACAATGCCGGTGGTTCATCGTATACAGTTTTCGCGTTTTGGCGCCTCAACTTGCCTTTTGGTATTGGAAGCCAAAAAAACAATATTAAGGCTACGATATGGTTCGTTGGGGCAGCCTGTGGCATCACAATTCCCCATATAGATACAACACTACCGCCAATACATACAACATTTGTAGACCGTTCTAAAACCTAAACATGCCATCGAGCACGCTTTGATGGGAGCATCCTCACTACAGCAATATCACTACGTACGGTAGTACCACACCAAGCTTGACAATATTACTTTTGAGGAAACTTTTTAATTTCTCACAGCTTTGTTTTAAAAACAAAAACCTCGTTAAATGTGCACACACGAAAACTGCCCGCTTAGACGACGGCGGCGGCGGCGGCAGCGGCGGCGGTAGGGATCGCTGCAAAAAAAAGCGAGAAAAGCTCACGTAATCTTGGTGGTGAAGCCGAGCACTCCCGACGTGGTGTTGCCGACGAGGGACATGGTGCCTTTCGCCACCCCCTTGCCGAACGCCGTCGGGCTCTTCATCAAACCTTCCGCCGGCTCGTAGAAGAAATCCTTCACTCCAGTGCCCAGCTGTCCACACGGCGGCGAGCGTCATTTCGTTAAAACGTCGAAGGCGTTATTACTAGTTTGGTTAGGTGAGACCGGCGGCGCGCTTTTGATGTTTAGGCGTCTCTAAAATGATGCGTGGTCAATGGTCAAATGACTAAGGCAAGCAGAAAATTAGTACGCCCCCCCCCCCCAGACGTTCGTTTTTTCAAGCTGTGATACATGAAGCTATACACGAAAGGAGCAGGCGCAACGGCATCAGCGCTTAGCCCCCGCGTTTAGAGCGAGTGCGGTACAAGCCGTTGGAGGACCTCAGTCTACGCGCCCCCTCCTGGTTGACGAAGCTGTCGACCTGCATACCTTGGCCACTGCGGGCGGTTTTTAGATTTGTCAAGCGATCAGGACTTGCTGCTGCCGCTGCTGCTGCTGCACCACTAAACACTAACTTTTCCATCCCATGTCGAGGTTAAAGGTTCGGTTTTCTAAGTCGCCGAGGGTGGCGTTTTTGCTTCTAGGGGGTGATTCAAACCTTCTAATGGTACTGTACTATACGTGTACCTACACCTGACTCCAATCTCCAAGTGTTTAGTCACCAAAAACGGGAGGGCAACCCTTAGCCCCTTAAGAACCGGTCCGCCGTTTTTGGAGACAAACTACTTGGAATTAGTGTGGGATGAATTTTGCAGAACTGAACGGGCAAATGTGTCTTAAGGCCTACATGGGGTAGCCCAACCAAATTTTACCCCTGAACATCTCAACTGCGCTGTATCAAAATCACCCCACACCACCTTAACAACCCCTGACCAAGTCTGACCCCCTTGAAAAAACATTCCATGAAAATCGACGAGCAGCGGGATGTTAATGAAGGCGAGTACCAGGGGGGGAGAAGGGACGGCATTTTTGTGACCTGTGACCACGGCTTGACCAGAGAGCGCGAAAGTAGAACTAATGGCAACAACAAAAAATGCTGCGCCTAAAAAACATGGTCTGCGGCTCGTCCGCTGGTACAGTACAGGGCACCTAATAAGAACAGGCTGATAAGAAAGCCAGACTGAGATTGAGAGGAAAATAAGAAATTCGGGAGTCGTTATCTTGAAATTAGTGTAGAAAGCACCCTCTCTCACATAACAAACCCAGCCTGGACCAGATTCCCTGTTTTTTTTTTAGGTGTCCTGTACTGTATACATGTAAGTAGGTTTGTAACCAAGTGGCCCATCACAGTATTGGCCATCTAACCCATGGCTTAGTATGCACGGTATGCCGGGACGGGGACGGGAACGGGGGGGAAGAGCTGCACGGACCTGACTGAGGACGCCAACGGGATCCCCAAGGAAGTCAAAGCTGCCCACGATTTTGTACAGCTGCCTCAGAAGCGCACCGACGTAATGACTCTGAAGAGAGTTCGCGAGCTGCAGCGTATCAGGCAACGGAGCATACAAACATCGTCCGGAGGGAGACGAAGCAGGGTTACGCGGTGGAGCGCGGAAGGTGGGTGGGTGGGTGGATGTGTTTATGAGTAGGTCGTTGGTGTTGTGTCTCGCATTAGATTATGGCCATAACCTAAAGCCCGTGTAGAAAAAACAGTGGTCCGATAGTTCTGGAATGGGATAAAAAAAAGTACGAACCAGGGAAGAAAAATGGAAATATCCGAGGGAAATCGCAAACAAGCAAACAAAAAAATGACGTGCGTTTTAAATCAACTCATAAATATGTGCATCGTAGTAGATAGTACAGGTTGACACAGGAGATCGAAAACCGAAAAAAAACAAATGAAAACGGAAGGAGGCTGCTGGGTTTCACATGGCTTGTCCAACCAATGCTGTTTTCGTTCCACAGCTCGTTTGATATATCTCAGGTCTTCCCCATGATATGATATGTATGTGCCTGCGTTTCACAAAACATCTCACCTCCAACTCGTACGTTCTTCTAAGTTTTTTCGTATGTTGCCTCCTCAAGCATGTCTGCGTTTCACATGGATTTTCGCCTTCAATAGTTTCTTTGTATACCATGTGTTTGGCCTCCCGAAACCGACACCACACCCTTTTTTCACGTGTGCTTTTTCTTTGCCTGTGTCACCTCTCCGACGCCGTCTGCCTGCGTTTAACATGCTTATTATATACAGTACGCGACATATGTTAAGAGTCGCTTATTTCTGGCCAGACTGGAATTGTTACGTAAGACTGGGCGTGTTCCACACTGTTTTCAGTACAAAGCGGTCGCATTCATATTTTTTCCTCCCAATCTCAGTCTCAAATTCTTAATTATCAGATTCTTAACATCTGTCGCGTACTGTATATTAATAGCATCTCCATTAGTATCTCGATTCGGTGGTTGCCCTCCCCCCAATGAAATGTTTCGTGCCGCCTGCGCTTCACGTTGCTATCTGCGCCCTCCAATACTTGCTTCGTTTTATCATGTGTTGCCTCTCCAAATGTTGGCTGTGTTTCTCATGCCATCTTTCCTCCACCTACGTATACTGTCACACCCCTGACAGATATATCATCTACAAATATATCATCTACAGATAGATCACCTAAAGGTATATCATCTACAGATATACCAACTACAGATATATCATCTACAGACAGACCATCTACGTAGATCTTAACCTGCCGTTATTTGCTGCTGTGCAGGACCTGTACGGTTACAGATCCAACCCAGGACACATGTCCTTCCTAGATAATGCAGATTTTGTTTACGGCTCCCACCCGGTAACATGAGTTGCAAGCAGTAGACGCATGCTACGGTAGAGGTGCAGCACCTGCATACAGGACATTTTCTGAGGTGGTATGTATGTATGAGGCATGCTACGGTAGAGGTGCAGCACCTGCATATAATCCCCCGCATGCAACGTTCTTGCCGAAGTCTTGCTATATTTTGGGAGTGCGTGCGCTAGATGCAGAGACAAACACAAAACGATTTTCAGTAACCAGGGACGATGGACCAAGGTTCAACATGTCGCACAGATCATGATCTGCCTGACCTACATCGTACAGATCAGCGGGTTGAGGCACGTGCATAGATCATGCATATATTACGCATGTCCTACAGATCATCACCTGTCAACGTGTACATATCGCACAAGACCGTGGCAGACCAGAGTGCAATGCGCTTACAAAAACCGGGTACACGCATGACAACACGCTTCAAAACCTGGGTATACGCATGACAACATTTAAAACAACACGCTGTAGATCGTTACCGCAAAAACGTGTGCACAAGAGCATCCAGGTCTTGTAGATCGGCCTCGTGGAAACGAAACTTGTGCACAGATGATGCAGATCGGTAGGAGACTAAATGTGTGAAAATGATCTGCACAGTGATCTATCTATCTGATATATCTGTCTGATCTTTCCCACGACGTGTTCACCTGACGAGGGGTGTTCCAAAGGTGAGGGATCTTCATGCCGTTCAGCCTCACGGGCGACGTGCTGATATCGTTGGTCAGGTTGATGACGAACTCGAGCAGCAGACGAGGAAAGTTCCCAGCCTGGGCGCCCCCCGATACATTCCAATCACGAACGAACGCGCGGCGTCACAAAAAAAGGCGGACGATCGAGCTTCGTCTAATAATGCTGCCAACAGGGCATCGTTATTTCGTCCGGGAAAAACGACAGCATCAGGTGTATACTTCATATTGCGTCCCTCTTTCGCGAAGCTAATTACTGTAATCACAATCCGTCCCCAATCCAACTCGTCCCCAACAATTGTGAACATGTCTCGAAAACCGTACTTATCCACCAGTATACCAGGTAATTTGCTATGCTCCAGTAGCCGCACGCACGCACGCACGCGGAGACCACGAGCGCCATTTCGTTTGCGCCGATTTCTCGCGGACGACTTCATTTACGTGGTGCGTTTCTATACGCCAAGCCAGTGCCTAATTTCGACGCCACAAAACTCGACGCATTCCTGAAATATACAGCGCGCCAGCGTTGGGGTCAGCGGCACCACGGCTACATTTGGGCACCTTGACGTATCCAGTTGCTTCGCTCGGAATGGGGAGTGTGTGTCCCCCGGACAAGGTGGAAACGTCACCCAGCAGTAGCGACAGAAAATTGCCAACTTCGCGCAACAAACACTACGGGTTCACACGGTACGCGTACCAAGACTACGTAGGGGTTTACACGCTACATATGCGTACCTGGTACCTGTGGACACCTTGGTATGGGTTTGCTTCAGCTATTAGGTGTTGTTTTGTTTACTGTTTTTTAGAAGAGTTCCGCAACTCCTCCGGAGTTATTCAAGCCTGTCCCGTGGCCACGGGCCCGATTTTGTCGGCGATTTACCGTGAGAGCAACTATCAACAAGTTTTTTTTTTTAACATCAACAACCACCACACCAGGTACCAGGTATTAAACAATAAAACGTGCAGGTTTATTTTATTTTTGGAATCTCACCAAGCCGTGGCTAAGAGATAATGGCGCGACCTTGGCCCTCCCTTCGATGCCCCCCTCAAGCCACTCCCACTCCATCTTCTCCTGCTCTCGCTGATCCAAAAGGCGGAAGAGGTCCTGGTTTCGCCAAAAAGGGCGGCGCGTGTGCTCTCAGTTTCGATTCAAGCATGGCGAGCACGGCAAGCTACCGACGGAAACGAAGACCCTCCAACAGCATGAAACACAAACCAGGTTCATATAGATACGAAAACGGCAACTATTCTCGACAAACGTAGGTTGTCCTCTCCTACCCGAGAGCGATGGCCAGGAAATTCACAAGCATACTTTCCGTCTGGCCCTGAAAGGTAGTTTAAATACCCATAAAGCTTATCAAGGTACCCGGTAGTAAATACCGGTACTTCGTATACCAGGTAGACGACCTGGTACCTACACCTTTAAGGCAGCGTTAAAAATGCCAAATGTTCCAAAAACCAACTTGATAAGATGAAACACAAGCGTGCAACACACACCTTGACGTCTGCGTTCTTGATGAAGCTGAAGTTCAGCTTGATGGGGAACAGCTGCATGGCCGCAATGTACACGTGCAGCTCCTCCTTCAACAAGTCGCCCCCTCGCCCGACCCCCCTGGCGTCCCCTGCTCGTCGCGCGTCAAGGTCCTCCTCGCGTTCGCCCCCCTTAGGATCATGCCCTTTAGAGCCCTCCTTTGAGCCTAATCGAGTTCAGCACGAGGATGAGGTACCGTGATAGACAGCGGCGGGTGTTGTGATTAGGGAGGGCGGAGCAGGGCTCACCGAACACCACAAGTTTTGCTTCGCACTTGGTGCAACCAATGTCTGCCTGTTCGATAAAAATACGACGTGCTCCGTCCCGGCATTGTAGGGATGCGACGGTTTATGGTTATACGACTACGGCCATGCATGACATGAGTACCCCCTCCCCCCTCTCTATGGCCTTTATAGCCATAATAGGACTACGGTCATGCACGACATGAGTACCCCCCCCCTCTATGGTCATACGACTACGGCCGTGCCACGACATGAGTACCCCAAGCAACAAATGAATGAGTACCCCCCCTCCCGCCCTCCCCCCCCC
>MEHQ01002451.1:0-36703 GCA_008828725.1 Saccharina japonica | reverse complement strand
ACGCCTACCTTATGGCCCCCCTGCATCCCAGTGCTTCCGCGTATGTGTCCCACGGGTTTCGACGGTATCGGTCGCGTGTCTTCCCTCGCGGCAGCAGCGTGTACGTTCAGGTCCTCGGGTTTGACACCGAAGTACGAGGGGTTGATGTCCACCTGCTCCCACAGGGGTAAGGGGATGGCAAGCGTCGGCGGAGGTGCGCGGGCGGGCGAGCGGGCGTCTATCGGTTAAGAGGAACCAACTTGAGCATTTTGTATTTTGTGGTGTTGGTGTTGTGTTGTGTTTGTGGTTTGTGTTTTGTGTTGGTGGTTTGTGTTTGTGTTTTGTGTTTGTGGTTTGTGTTTGTGTTTGTGGTTAGTATTTGTGGTTTGCGTTTGTGTTTTGTGTTGTGTTGTGTTGAGTTTTGTTGATGTTGGTGTCAATGTGTTTGTGGTATTTGCTTTGGTGTTTGTGCTTGCGTTTTTTATGTGTTGATAGTGTCGTGTCGTGTTATTTTTTTTTGTAGTTATCGGGGGGTGGTGTTGTGTGTGACGGATGCTTGGGGCTGCCAAGAGCGTGCCTTGATTATAATAGCTCATTGACGCGCATACAGGAGCGGCCGCTGGCCCAACGCCTTGCTGAAGGTGCGTCGGCCCCATACCCACCCCCCACCCGACAGCAGCTAACAAAGTACTAGGTTGCTCAAGTACGACGAGTAATACAGTATTGAGAGCAGAACTAGGAATGTACCCACTTAAGACAAATAGAGACGTGCGTAAGTTGAAATGGCAATATAAAGTAAAGAACATGCCAAATAAGAGGTTGCCAGCCATAGCTGATAAAGCTGTATGGGAGAAAGTAACCAAAGGGCGAGCTGGAATAAGGTGGGATAGCGTAGTCGAGAAAGTATGGAAGGAGTTTATAGAACCAAAAAGAGATGCTGGCCATAAGAAATTTAGCGGATACAAGACAGAAGTAAAAGAAGGATAGAAAAGCAGGGAAAGGTTAGCGCTGAGAAAGAAGATAGAAGGGGAAGAACACTATTAGAGATATACGGGGGGTGAGAAGGAATAGGATGAAAAGGATCTGCCATGGCCCAATGGACTTCGCGAAAAAGCTGAAATTGCGATTTCGTGTAGGGGACCTGAACCTGCCAGAAAGAAGGAGGAGGCTATACCAGTAGCCGGAGGAGGAGGAAGTCAGATGCACAGATGTGCCCATGGGCAAAGCCCTAGAGAGTAAGAATTCACATAGTGGAGACTGTGAAAGGTATAAGGAGGAAAGGATGTGCTAGAGGAGGAGATGAGGAAAATAGACGGAGTGTGACATAGAGCAGTTTGGTACACCAATAGTAGCGAGAAAACAGCATCGCTACTTCTTAGGAGATAGATGGTTGGCACAAGGCGGCGGAAACAGGAAGGCGGATAAGATTAGCAAAAAAGTTTCTCTTTGATAATATATGGAAAAACACGTAATGAGGCGCCCAGTTTGCTTGAGGTGTCTCTATTTTGGAGTAGGAACGGTGCTCCGTCTCGAAAGGGATGCGTTGGTCAATGGTCAAATGACTAAGGCCAAGCAACAAATGAGTACGCCCCCCCCCCCCCCCCCACCCCTAACTCCAACCCTCACTACCCCCCCTACGGCACCACTATCAACCACCCGCCGCCACTGTCACTACTACCGCCATCTCAATCACCACCACCACCACCACCACCCCCTACCCCCACTTCCAGCCCCCCCATCACTACCCCCAAAACATCCCACCACTCCTCGCGTTGTGCTCTTGGTGCGTGCAGTTAGGTGTGTCGCACCACGATGCCCGTCGGAATCGCGCACGGTTTGTCTGGAGAAACTCCACTACCGCGCCACCCCCTACCCCCACTTCCAGCCCCCCCCCCATCACTACCACCAAAACATCCCACCTTTTTGGAAAGTCCCAAGTCGGTGAGCTTGAGGTGACCTTGCCAGTCCAGCAGAATGTTGTCCGGCTTCAAGTCGCGGTGGATGTAACCCAAGCGGTGAACGGTGGCCACGGCAACGATCATCTCCGCCATATACTGCGGTGTTCAGGAGGAGGGTGCAGAATTGGGGGGGGGGCGGGGGGCGGGGGCGGGGAGGTGTACTTCATTTTCATGCATGGCCGTAGTCGTATGACCATAGACCCTCGCATCCCTACAATGCCGGGACGGAGCATGTCGGGTTTTCACCGACCAGGACAGGCGCCGGGGGGGAGACGGGCTACTTCATTTTCATGCATGGCCGTAGTCGTATGACCATAGACCCTCGCATCCCGACAACGCCGGGACGGAGCATGTCGGGTTTTCATCGACCAGGCTGTGCACGTTATATGCCAAGTCGAGCGAAAACACTTGCATCTCACATACGTAGGCCGTTTCTTACACCAAGTTCGATCTGTTAAAACTTCCGTTCGATTCGTTTTTGTTTTATCACAGCAGTTCGTTTTTTTTTTTTTTTAACAGTTAAAAAAAAAAAGTCAGCAGTCAACAGCAACCAATCACAAACGAGGGGGTGCGCCGGGGGTATTTCAGCGGGCCATCCATCACTACGTAGAAACCTCTCACCTGCTTCGTCGCGGCTTCCGAAAATGTGTCCTCCTTCATGAGAAGGCTCATCAGGTCGCCTCCGGGGAGGAACTCCATTATCTGGGAACCACGGGAGAACGACCGACCAAAGACATAATACACGAGCGTTTTGATTGGTCAGCAAGTTACACCGCATTCCCTCCCCTTCCTCCATGGCACACCTCGGATAGTTACGTACTCGATTCCTACTTCATGATCTACAGATGGTTTCTGTATGATTTGTATGATCTGTATGATCTGTGTGATCTGTATGATTTAGCTGATGTTGTCGGGGGGGACCTGTATAGTCTGCATGATCTATGAATAGCACGTGTTTGCTGGGTTGGATCTGTACTATGCAGTTCCTGCACAAACCTGTCACGAAGGCAGGTGAGGGGACTAGATGATCTAGATCATGATCTATCTGTAGATGCTCTAGACCATGATCTATCTGTAGATGATCTAGATCATATATCATGATCTATCTGTAGATGATCTATATCATATATCATGATCTATCTGTAGATGATCTAGATCATGATCTATCTGTAGATTATCTAGATCATGATATATCTGTAGATAATCTACATCATAATCTATCTGTAGATTATCTAAATTATACCGGTAAAGAGTAAGGTATTGGTCCAAGGGGTGCCGCCTCTATTAGGCGATGCTAGCGCTAGCGCTCCCGCTACCACTACCCCTACTATATATTGTACCGGCACCAGGTGTCGTAGTATACACCAGGTACCTGACACGTAGTCTATACCTGGACAACCGTCTACTGCTAAATATGCTACGTCGTGTCCTGGTATACTTCGTATATAATCTTCGATACCTGGATACAACTCTACTTGCTAAATAGGTCAGGTGTCCGACACTACACGACATCTCTCCTTCCCTCCCTCCCTCCCGCCCAACCCAACCCCACACTCACCATGTACAGGTTGATCTCGTCCTGGAAGGAATACTCCAACCCCACCACCCACGCGTTGTCCGACGCCGCCAGCACGTCTCGCTCCGCCTGCACGTGCCCCACCTGCTCTCCGTCCGTACAAGCATCAAACGCCACCAAAGAAAAAAGGAGGCGGGAGGGAGGGGGCCTGGAGGTAAGGCATGGCCTTGTGCTTCATGAGGTAGGCGGCAACGACTGGGTTTGCGCGAACGAAGCGAAAAGGGTGGGGGAAAGGGGGTCGGGGGGGCGTATGTACTCATTTGTTGCTTGCCTTGACCCATTCAGAACTGAAAACAATTTCCCACACTAATTCCAAGTAGTTTGTCCCCAAATTCGTGGGACCAGTTCTTAAGGGGTTGAGTCATTTGACCCTTGACCACGCATCCCTTCCGAGACGGAGCGGGGGGGGGGAGAGGGGGTACTCATGTCGTGCACGGCCGTAGTCGTATGACCATAGACCCTCGCATCCCTACAACGCCGGGACGGAGGAGCATGTCGGGCTTTTCCTTAAGCCGGAAACAACACCATCATCATGATCGTATTAAAATCACACGAGAGCTTGCAAAGACGGAGGCGCCTTTACCAGAGCTCTTGACCCACAAATCGTACCAGATAAAGTACCAAATATATTACGATTTGTTGGTGTTTTTACGTGTTTTTGGGTGTTTTTTTTTAATCAAATCACGAGAACCCGTCGACCCAACCCAGCCCTAATCCTAACCCTAACCCCAACCCTAGTCCAGGCTAAGCCTCGACCCGTGCGCGGCTTCGCCGCGCGTTTTGGACAATTTGAAAAAACAACGCGCGGACCACTACCAAAACCGTAATATATTTGGTACTTTATCTGGTACGATTTGTGGGTCAAGAGCTCTGGTAAAGGCTACTGCAAAAACGAGGTTTTGGACGAAATTTCCTCGGCCTCAAGAGCTGTTGTTTTTCAGGTCCCATTGGGAGCCTGCAGCCCATGTCTCGGTAGAGTGCGAGCTGGGCCTCGAACCCCGGGTTGATGTGGACCGTGGGCTGTGCCTTGCGCACCTCGTCTACGGCCTGGAGGTAAGGCATGGCCTTGTGCTTCATGAGGTAGGCGGCAACGACTGGGTTTGCGCGAACGAAGCGAAAAGGGTGGGGGAAAGGGGGTCGGGGGGGCGTATGTACTCATTTGTTGCTTGCCTTGACCCATTCAGAACTGAAAACAATTTCCCACACTAATTCCAAGTAGTTTGTCCCCAAATTCGTGGGACCAGTTCTTAAGGGGTTGAGTCATTTGACCCTTGACCACGCATCCCTTCCGAGACGGAGCTCGGGGGGGGGGTTGAGGGGGAGGGGTATACACATGTCATGGATGGGATGATCATAGCCCCTCGCGCCCTTACACCGCCAGGACGGAGCACGGAGCGAACTGTTACGTGTTGGGGGCGAGTCGCATGAAGGATGAGCTGCATCCGTGATACCAGGAACGGACACATTGGAGGGGGTACTAATTTGTTGCCATTTGGCCATTGACCACGCATCCCTTTCGAGACGGAGCACCATTCCTACTCCTAATGAGAGTCAGGGGTACGAGCAGCTCATTTGTTGCTCGCCTTAAGTCATTGGACCATTGACCATGCATCCCTTTCGAGACGGAACACCGTTCCTACCCTCTAATACAGTCAGGGGTACGAGTAGCAAAGTAAGGGTTTAAATGCCACCAACAGAATAAGCAGGCCAGGCGGGAGGGGGAGGCCGGGAAGGGGTCACGGGAAACGAACAAGGTTTTTTCTTATATCCCCCGCCTTTGTCACTATTCTTCACCAAGGAAATAAGGAGGCGGGACAGGAGGGAGGGAGGGGGGGGGGGAAGATAACGCCCAGGGGCAAGGAATACGGAAATAATAAGCGTTTATTTATCCCCCGCTGCCGTCGCTATCTTTAGTAATGGCAGTGCAGCACAGCACAACACAGTACGCTACACCAGTACGCTATACCACTAAATATCTTACACGTAGTTAACCTTAACCCCTTAATTTGGGGACAAACTACTTGGAATTACCGCGGGACATTTTTTTTTCAGTTCTGAATGGGGTTCACAAAAAGCATGGAACCACCCTACAGCACTTATGATGCAACACATCAAACGAAACGGTGGCGAATGGATGAACCACGCGCGCACCTGGTTCTTGACGACCATGGCGTCCTTGGTCATGCTCTTGAGGGCCCACACGATGCCCGTGTCCTTCTTGCGCACGATTCGGACCTGAGGGCGCGGGAGGGTTACCGGAGGGCGATAGAGGAATCAGACTCAAAATAGAAGCAAAAAAATCATTTTTAACATTTTTATAAAAACAAAACAAACAAACCAACAAACCAACACACACTAACGAAAAACAATGTGCAGGGCAGGGTACGTAGATACCGTCAATCTCTCATCACAAATGCCAACCATGAATACATTTTCCAGGAGTTTTTAGTCGCCTGTCTAACGCCAAGTAAGTTAGTCCTCCCTCACGATTTAGAGTTCCCCCCCCCCCAATATTTCAGGCCCCCAAAAAATGAATGGGACCCCCGGGGGGCCCTTGGATGGCGTCTGTTAGCAAACCTGACCCTCGCATCGTAAAGCCACTTTGAACAGTGTACGAATTGGGTCTATTCCTTATTTTGATGTATACGTTAAGCGACGTCCGGTCTACGACATCCGCCTCTTTCCTATGAGAGATCTCCTAGCGAGATGCGAGGGTTTTTTTGTGGAGGCACCTCCTTGCCACGTGTAACGAAGAAAAGTGCGCTTCAAGGCCTCGGCCAATTGAAACCCGCCCAAGACCACGGCAAGGCCGATTCCATCAGAGGAGGCGTTTCCCACGAAAAACAAAATACATGAAAACTAATAATAATAATATGAATACGAAGTACGGTAGTAATAACAGAAACCAATCTACGTATGTACGTATATATAATGAAAAAACAGCATGAAGTATCATATTGGTAGCATCAACAGAGGAAAAAAACTCCGCAACAAACAGCAAAAAAACAACCGAACAAAAGAAACGCATGCTTAAACAAAATAAACAGCTGATAGCAGCAACAACGACAGCAACAGCAACAGCGGGACCAACAACAACAATAACAACAACAATAACAACAACAGAAAACGGTAGCACCCACAACAGCAACCGCAGCAGCAGCAGCAGCACCCTCACCACTCACTCTCAGCGCCAACCCGCCAAAACAGCAAAAACATTCAGCAGTTAAAAAAATCTCCCGACTGAAGTATATGTATACCGAAGTATATATCATACCAGTGACAAAAAAAACAGGAAAAACCAAACCAAACAAACCGCTGAACCCCCGCCCCCCATAATTTTTCATATATACGACTACGGCCATGCATGAATATCGAGTACCCCCCCCCCGTGTTGGAAACACTATTTAGTGTGGTGCGCCGGCAAAATAACTGAAAGACACCAGACCCTCAACGAGTACTAGGATTGCTAAATTTTCACCATCGAGGCGCGATAAGAGGGTACCCTTACCCTTACCCTTACCCTTACCCAGTGGAGTTCCACCGCATACTCGACACTATGGTTGGTACACACGGTGCGTGTGAGACAAGTGGGGTGATGCCAACCCAACCAATGGTTGACTGGGTCTGATCTGATTGGTTTAGGGTTATGTATGGGGTTTAGTGAGGTTAGTTTTTATTCGTCCCCGACCAGTAAAGACGACATGTAATAAACCCGGAAAAAAAAACAGCAGCTGCAGCAGCAGCAGTAGTAGTAGAGCTTGACCACTGCTATTCGAGAAACATGGTTTTTGACATACACACTGACTGCTGTGTACTGTGTACGGTATTATACGAGACAAGAGGGAAATACGCCGTACAATGGTTGCTTTTGTCTGATTGGCTTAGGTTTCGGGTTAGGAATCGGGGTAGTTTATTTTCTCATCAATGATTGGCTTATTATTGTCTTACGAGTACTATTGTCTTACTAGGGTTTAGTTCTGTTCATGTCGTACACAGCGGTGACCGTCAACCATGGTGTCGAGTAACTGGTAAAGTCCTCTCACCTCAGAGTAGTGGTCCCTCTATATATATGGAGCTGGTATGCGCCAGCCAACACTACCGGCATAATAGCGGCAACCGGCACTATCTATATACCCCGCACACTATCTGTTTACCACACTTGGTTAACCCCATCTGTGTAAAGCGATTTCACAGGCACTACTGTATATATAGCGGGCAACTGGAAAACTATGGAGGGACCACTACTATTGATACTGCACTATTAATACTCATTCGGCGCTATGGTTATAGGGGTCACTGCTGCGCACGACATATACGAATCCAACAAGATACAAACGTAATAAACATAACCCCAATGACATCCGCTCGCTCCCGGTAGACTAGTGGTCAGCTTCAAAGGCTACTATTAATAGCATTACTAGCATTGGTACCCGAGTTCAAATCCCACCGTGGTGAGATTTTGACTATATTACAAAAAATAAAAAGGAACCAATTGCTGAGAGCGCCTTCGTGGCGTGGGTAAGGCCGAATCCGACGCGAGTCGACGAGGGAAGAAAGTGCTGAAATCTTCTCGCGATAAAAATGCAAGGCACGTACCGTAGTGGGGAGGGGGGAGAAGAGCCTACTTTGTGTCACCGGACCTGAGTTACGACTAAAGAGGGAGAGAGAAGAGAAGGGCGAAGATAATAAATGGGATGGACAGAAAAAACAACAACAACAACAACAACAACAACAGCAACAACCAGTGTACGGGGTCAACCATCTCTTTCTCGTACACAACAGTGTATGAACGTCAACCACAGAGCCAAATAAGTGCTGAACTCGACTCCGCGACAAAACATCTACGACTCCCCGACGACTCCCCGATAAAACCTCGACTCCGCGATAAAATCTCTACTCCGCCGCAACAAAATCACCTATTCATAGAAAAAAAATCCACTCCTCCGCGATAAAAGCTCTACATGAGCGTGTAACTTCGTACAGCAGTGACAAAAACAACTATTTTACGTAAATCACCGAAAACAAAATCAATAGAAACTTCGTCATCGAGGCGGAACCACACCAGCGGTCCCAACGACTATACCCATCTCCGAAAACTACAAAAAGAAACGAACGACACGGACGAAACAAAAACCGACACAGAAACCAAACCAAACCAAACCAAACCAAACGAAAAAACGAAAAACAGCAACAAAAATAGTGGGAAACGGGAACGAAAGAAAGAACGACCCGACCCGATCACCCGACTATTACGAAGGAACCATAGTAAATAGGACCTTCGATACACACAAACAACTACATATTTCCCTGTTTTTACTGACAATATTTGGTCCTATTTACTATGGTCCCCCGTAACATTAATAGATCCGAACCGGGCGACCCAATCGAACCGACCCGAACCGAGCCGAACCGGAACAAAGCCAAAAACGAAACAGAATAAACGACAAAAAACTGCCCTACTATTAATATCATGTGCTACCAGGTCATCTACTCGCAGTATCATGACACGTGCTACGAAAGAGGTACAAAAGGTATACCTTTTTTTTGGCTGAAACGCTTTTCTGAATGACCTATCAAAGGTTCCTTAATCCACAATCGTCGTAATTTCAGTACAGTGTTGCACTACGTATGTTTCATTTATACTTACGAGGCCATGGTTTTTTTTTCTTGTCAGGTAGCACTTTTGTTCATCTCTAAAATCGGTTTTGGGTGACGAGGGTATTATGGAGCTCCTTAACCCATTCAGAACCGAAAACAAATGTCCCACACTAATTCCAAGTAGTTTGTCCCCAAATTCGTGCGACCAGTTCTTAAGGGGTTAAGTTAACACCCGCAGGAAATAAATGGTGCACCTTTACCGTCGCATACGTGTCTCATTTGGGATCGTAATTCATATCATACCTCGCCGAAAGCCCCTCGCCCGATGATCGCCAAGGAGTTGAAGTCGTCCGTGCTCAGACGTTTCCTCGTCTCGCGCATGGTTTGAGCCTCCATTCGTCCCAGCTCCTCTCGGTAGGCCTTCTTCTGCTCGTCCGTCAGGCTCATCTGTTGCCGATACACCCCCCGATCCACCCCCCACCCCACCCATGGCCGAAGGGCAGGGTTCACGCGAACCAAACCAAATCACGCCAAACCACGCCATACAATAGCATCGCATAGCGGTAGCACAGCACAGCACAGCACAACACAGCACAGCACAGCACAAAAAGAAGGGCACGCAGAAAAACAGGACGAAGAACAAGCACAAGAACAACAAGAAAACGAGAACGGAGAATACGAACAGGACGGAGAGCAAGACGAAGAACAAGACGAAGAACAGGACAAAAGAAAAAGAACAGGACGAAGAACGAGCACAAGAAACAAGAACAAGATCAGGACGAATAACCAGCACAGTAAGACCCCGAAAAGTAGCAGCGGTAACAAAAAAAAACGACGGGGTGATGAAAAAAGTCTCTCGTCTCTACGAACACCTGCGGAAAACAGTGGTGGAAATCGAGGCATTTTTCGTCTACTTTCCCTACAAAACTACCTGGTAAGTAGATACTTCGCACATACCCGTACCGGGTATACGAAGTGTAAGCTTATTTCCCCTTATACAGGTCGTGGTCGTTCCTCTCGGAACAACAAACAGCCAGTCGACGCAAATACGTGTGAACTCAATGTTTGTTCACAACGCTTTCTAAACCAGACGCCTGCCCTTGGGGTCACGATGCAACTACCGTAACCATTGATTTCCCAGACAAGAGCTCAACTATTCCAGTGTTTTTATGTAACGAGGCTTCGGCAAAACGGTTGAATGATACTCGCCTTTTCAACCCGAACCCCTCACGACCGTTGAGAAAATTCTCGGAATTTACAATGTGGTGAGGAGTTTGTGAGGACTATAAATATCAACCATTTCGTTGAAGAAGCTAGGCTTTAGTCGTAAACACAACCGGTAGCACACAAAAAAAAAGGGACTGGCAATGGATACGTATGCTGTTTTGATAGCACTCTGTTCCCAAAATATAAGCAACACTTTTATTGAATATTAATGTATAAAATGTGCTTATATTTAGGCACAGAGTGGTAGCACCTGACTCAACGCCGACAACAATAGTTACCGTAAAAACAGTTGTAGACGTATAATATCATAGCTATATTTGAATACGTTATCTCAGGTCCAGCACAATCAGCTATCAGCTGCTCGAGGAGGATTTGGCCCGGCTGTGCGCTACGTACGAGTACAGCTTTTCAAGATTTCTTACGTAGCCACGTATGTAGCTTTTCAAGATTTCTTAGCTACGTATATATTATATGTAGCTTTTCAACATTCCTGGAGGTTAGATTCCTTTTGGTTTGTGTGCCTTTTCTAATCTTCCTTCAGCCACGTATGATATAATTGTCAATTTCGTTTTTTTTTCTTCTGCTGCCACGTGCCGGCTACATATATTCAGCTCCGACCCATTGTTCGTCGGCCGCGACGCTTTTTTCGGAGGCGGATTTTGTTTTCACGATCCAGGTGAGACGAGGGTGACGAGACCCTGAGAGTTTTTTTTTTACGGGCGTCGTGTCGAGGCGCCGGCGCGGCTGAAGCTTCACCGTGGGCTGAAGGGACGGCCGCGGCAGGCACCATTCGACCACCCCGCAAGGGTAGTAGACGAAGCGCGGACATATGATATCAGCGAAATCTGCAAGCGCCAGCACCGCCAGCACCACCTGTCTTCCGTCTTTACAGCGAACTGTCTTCTTCGGTTTTTCAGCGGTCGTCTTTTTTTTTCTTTTTTCGTTTCCGTCCCGCTTATTATCTTTGCACTTCTGTCTCTCTCCCCCCATAGTTGCAACTCAGATCCGGGGTCACAAAGCAGGCTCTTCTCCCTCCTCCCCACTACGGTTCGTGCCTTGATTTTTATCGCGCAGAGGGTTCAGCATTCCCAACGCTCGTCGATTTTCATCGAATTTTGCTAACTCACGCTGTCTTTCCCAGCGTCCATTTTTTGTATGGTGTTAGTTGGGTTTTGGTCATCGTGTTTCGCTAGCGAGAGGAGGCGAAGGGGCAGCCGCGGAACCGGTCGACCACCTCAGTAGCCTCTACCGCATCACTGAATTATTATCTACGATAAAGTATGGAAATCGGGGAATATTTTAGTATATGCCTTTTTAGTCTGGTCGACCAATTTTTCAAATAAATAATTAAAAAACACGCCTGATTTTTTCGAGATCAAGCTCGTAAGGGTGGGTCGCGGGGCGAGGTCGGGGTTGGGGCTATGGGGTAAGGGTTAGGGTTAGTTGTCTAACGTAGTATTTTCAGCGGCGTTTTTTCGAAATATTCGATCTCACACCACTGGAACCACACGCGGGCCACGACGAATTCCCCGATTTCTATACTTTATCCTAGATGATAATTCAGAATTGCGGTAAAGGCGACTCCGACCACCTCACAGAGGTAGGCGAAGCGTAACATATCAGCGCAAGCTGCAGCGCCAGCACCGCCAGCACCCACCACCTGTCTTATTTTTTACAGCGAGCGGTTTTCGCCTTATTACCAGCGGTCGTCTGTCTTCTCTCCCGCGGCCATTTTTTTTTCAGACGTTCTTGGCGAGTAAGGCACAGCAGGAAACGTGAGGTGGACCTTGCCCTACTGTTTGTGTGATATTTTCAAAGGCCACAAGGATGGAGCACGACACGAAGTAAACTATGTCTACTGACTGCTATGAAGGGATGGTACGGACAACGATTGATGTTGACGAGGGATTGTTCTCCTTGGATGCATAGCCCCTTGCTCGGAAACACACACACAGGACAAGAGTACGTGGGAGGTGAACACAGCTCGCTCATGCCGCGTGCTATCTGAAAAAAAAAAAACGACTGCAAAATATAGCCGGCGCGTGATGCCAGAAAAACGAAACTTGAACAGCTATGATAGCTATAAAGGAATCTTGAAAAAAAAACAGAAACAAAAAAAGGAATCCCAAAGGATCTTGAAAATGCGATATACGTACCTAAGGAATCTTGAAAAGCTATTAATGCTCGCAGCGAACAGTCAGGCCAGCTCCTCGAACAGCTGCTGATTGTGCCGGACCTGACATTACGTATTCATCACTACATAATGACTAATATATACATATACATGTATTACCTTCTACCCGGTGTACCTTACTCTACCTATATAACGCAAGCGGAATATTCCAGGAAAATTACCTGGGACATCTGTTCCTCGAGCTTGTTTCTCCTCTTCTCCATCTCGTCCGTCTCCTCCTTCTGCCGGCTGTACTTCTGCTTCAACATCTCTTTCAGTCTCTCCGCCTGCCCCCATCGTCAGTCATCAAGTCAACACAGGTCGGTAAGTCAGGCCAGTATATTAGCGTCAAAGCCAGATACAGCAGTGAGTCGAGTCAGTGGACCATAGTCCTAGCGGGGGAGGAGGGAGAAGAGCCAACTTTGTGACCCCCGGGTCTGAGTTACGACCAGCGAAAGAAGAGAGAAAAGAAGAGCGAAGGAGATAATAAATGGGATGTGGGGGGGCAGTTTAATAGCGTCAAAGTCAGATACAGTTAGTCGAGTCAGTGCACCATAGTCCTAGTGGGGGAGGAGGGAGAAGAGCCTACTTGACCCCCAGGTCTGAGTTACGACCAGTGAAGGAAGAGAGACAAGAAGGGCGAAGGAAATCATAAATGGGATGTGGGGGGGGGGGCAAAACGGGTAATTTGCGGCGCGACCATTTTCAACACGTGCTTGATCTTGCGACCTTCGGTATTCTGGGAGTCAGATTGACCAAGGACGCCACAGGCAAACACGAGTTGAGTGGAAAATTGGTTTGAGATGGGAATATTTTTACACAACACTCCCACAACGGTGGCGATAGACTATATGTACACACAGGAACCGGCCCGTCTACTGATTTGGAGGCATTACCTTAGGGGGTGTTGTATATCCCCGTACCCCGGGTGATGACTAGCTAGGGTGGTCGCTAAGGATTTTAGAAAAAATGGGCAACCGGGTGGTATCACTGTGGGGGTGTGATAGAACAAGATGGGGGTGTGATATACATGGCTGTTGTTACGGTACCGGTATATATGCAACGGCATCCAGCAGACCCGGGTTATTTCGTAGATACTGCTGTAACTTCCCCAAGACAGAGCGAACGTATCGCAGATCACCCCCCGGTAGACAAGACTAGACTAGACTAGACTAGACTAATACGGGGGACCATAGTAGATAGATCCTACGGTACACATAAAAACCTAAACATTTCCCTGTTTTTACTAACACTATTTGGTCTTGTTTACTATGGTCCTCCGTAATAGCGGGGGTGTAACCTCGAGACTCTACTATGCATTAGTATTAATAACGTGAGGCGAGCTCCGAGTGTCCTTGCTTCGTGAGACCATACATAGGTTACTACTTTGTTATTCTGGAAGTGTTTTGCGTTGCTTTACTAATAGTGCACCGGTTCATGGTAAAGACAGTAAAAACAACAAAAACTCGATTGTTTGGTTTTTCGCCCAAGATACTAACATATATGTCCAAATCAGGCTTATATTTCCGACCGGACTGGTAGTGGCGTAACCTCGAGAAAACTACGTAGTAGTATTAATACCGTCGATTGCGCGAGCTCGAATCCCGCCAAGGGACTTTTTTTTTAAGCAAAAAAAAAAGGCTACTCAAGTAGCAGATTGGTACGAGGCGCGCGTAACAGCGCAAGGGACTTTTTCTTGTGCAAAAAAAAAGGCCTACTCAAGTAGCAGATTGGTACGTGGCGCCTAACAGCGCAAGGGACTTTTGTTTTGTGCAAAAAAAAAATGCGTACGTACTCAAGTATTAATAGCAGATTGGTACACACGAGTAGCGGCTAATGGCGTGTGAATGTCCGATTCGACGTGTTTCGACGAGGGAAGAAAATGCTGAAATCTTCTCGCGATAATAAAAGTTAAGGCGGTGGGAGAAGTTGGTGGGGCAAGAAGCGCAGGTCGTGGGGGGGGGAAAAAAAATCACGATTTTAGAGCCGTTCCTGATCTACGCTGGTGTGTGATTGTGTGTTCGGTTGTGTGCATTCTGGATACAGACAGAGGTCTGGGACATGCGTGCACGTCACGGGTATAACGGTAACACAAAGAAAGGTAACCGGAGTGGCGGGTGGGTTAATCCAACATTTCTGGGCCAGTGATGTCGGATTTTACCTAAATACGTGCTTACAGCGAGCGAGCGGTTGTAGCCGTAATAAGGAATTGGTTCGTTTGGTAGGCCGCCGTAATTACGGTATTATACGCCACATTTCCCCTAAAAGAAAAATCCATATATTTCTATAGGAAACCCCTGCATTTTTTTATCCTTTGACTGCCATGTTCTGACTTGAGCTTGCGCTGCGGCCCTGCGACCTGCTGCACCAATGGCGACGGCGGCTAGGACAGCCAAGCAGTCAGAGCACGCTTGTGTGCGCGAGAGATTCGACCCGTTCAACAAAAATAATAGTACGATGTTGGGTTCAACCCCCGCCCCCCCAAAACAAACTTTTCCACACTATTGGATGTGCATTTATACCTTGTGCCTTCCAGTCCTAGCGGGGACGTCTCTTGAACGTCCCCTGTTTTTGCGGTATTTCCCCTAAAGCAGCCCATTCTCTGCTTCTTGCCGTAATACGCGAAAGTACGACCTATTTTTGTTTCTGGCGGTACCACGAAGTGGTGTAACGTCCCCTGAGCGAAAAAGCCTTCGTAAACGCTGGAAACCCTCTCAAACCGCACGTTCCACATTCGCTTTATAGGTGAAAGCCACATCATCAGCAGGGCATTAATGGTCATTTCTTGTGGTAAAAAATAGCGGTAACGTGTGCGATTTTCTCGAGCTACCGGTGACCTTTTGGGCGAAAAATAATTTGGGGTACTACTGCTGTCTGTATCGTACATCGCAACTGCTAAGCATTTGTAGGCTCGATTCTTCGATGGTCTGCTTCATTCTTGTGTCCTGTATGTACTCTGTACCCAGAGGTATAGGCTATACTTCGTGATGTTGTATTGCTGTAGTGCGTATGTATCGCACATGGTTGCTTTTGTTGTTGTTGCTGTTGCTGCTGTTGTCGTTGATGGTGCCGTTGATGTTGTCGTTGATGTTGTCGTTGTTGTTATCATTGATGTTGCCGTTGCATCGGTGTTCTTTTCGGTGATATTGATACTGATTGGGGTTGTTTATTATGAACACTTTAGTCTGTTGTTTTTCTCTCCAAACCCTATGAACAGCAGTTACAAGTTCGTGGGTGGTCGAACTTCTATAATAGGTAGCTAATAATAGGGATGTGTCCTATACTGCTGTTGTAGTGTATACCAGGTACATGATATGTACAAATACACCGGTATACCAGTATAGTGTGCACATGATAATACGTACAAATATACCGGTATACCAGTATACATGAGTTACACTTGCAAGGTCGCAAGTTCAAGTAGCAAATACTTCCCTCCAATTCACACCATCTTGATTGATTAATTATCCCTTCTTCATGACTCATGACGCCTTTCATCGCTGCTGAGGAAATATGTCGGTTGACGATCTACAGCTATGGGCTATTACGGAGTACCATAGTAAATAGGACCAAATATTGTTATTACGGTGGACCATAGTAAATAGGACCAAACATTTTTACTAAAAATAGGCAAATATATAGGATTTTGTATACACCGTAGGTCCTATTTATTATGGTCCCCCGTAAATAGTAAAAACGAGGAAATATTTACGTACAGGTTTTTGTGTTTGTCGTTGGTCCCTATTTACTCTAAGTCCCCCGTAATTTGACCCTCCAAAAAAAGAGGTCATAGCCCATACCAGGTATATATAATATAGATCTACAACAGCAGTAAGTTTCGACTCCCTCAACGCCTCATTAGACGTAACATGCTACTTTTAGTGTGGGGAGTTCCTTGACGGCTGTCCCGTCAAGGCTGTCCCGTCAAGAATGTCCCGTCAAGGGGCACAACCGCCGTCAACCTTCATACTCCGTACTTGGCAGCTGAGGATGGCGAATGTGGCATTCGGTGGGTGATGCGCGACGTATAATATGACATGATATAGCGGTACCGATATGCATACACACCAGGTCGTCATATGCATGAGCATACTATTAATACTCTCTTTTGAGGACCCCTTTCAAGGGGCGGCGACCCAGACAACGACAGCTTTGCCTTGGTGTTACCAATCGTCTACGCACGAGCAGCGTGAGCACCTATGATCTATGGGGACACCCCCCATAAGCCTATGATACCAGTACGGGTAGGATGATCATGTTGCGCCCGTGCCCGTGCGGCTCCTTGCACTGCAACCATTGCAACTCGGGACACCAATTTATATCATCCCCAAAAATCACGCACGGGCCGTTCGTTGCTGTAAATCGTCAGGTTTTCTAGTCAAGTCTCCCCTCTCAAGTCCTTAGAGGGTTAAAATGTTGTGTATACAGTACGAGTATGCAGCCAGTACTTAGGCCTTCAGTATTACTGCTCATACTCCCAGTCCTCGCAGCATTTCGGCCTTCAGCACTGCAATACGCTCACAGCACTCGCAGTACGAAATGCACTCGATACTCACGAGTATATTCGATACTCGGGAGTATACTCGATACTCGATACTCCCGAGTAAACTCCGGAGTATCAGGTATGCCGGGAAGCATCTGCGCAGCCACAAAAAAAAGGACGTCACATGAGTACCAAGCATAGCCAGTATTCCCAGCATCTGGCCAGCCTCGTAGGTAAGTACGACATACCCGCAGAGCTGCTGCTGTTACTGCTGCTGCTGTACTCTGGTATATACTGCTGCTGTGACGGTACTTTTCAATAATTTCAACACAACCTTTCAATATTTTCAGCGCTGCATCTCTGTAACGAGATGTATACAGAGTGGGTACTCGTAGGTACCCCGGAGTTAACCCATTCAGAACTGAAAAGCGTATCCCACACTAATTCCAAGTAATATGTCCCCAAATACGTGGGACCAGTACTTGAGGGGTTAATAAGACGACGTGACAAAGCCGAAACACGTGCTCTTATCTTATATATCATACGTATCTGCATGTTGCTCTTGTACGTACAACAGGAGTAGTGGGAAATATACAGCTTTTAGTGTAGGAGGGACAAGCCGTTTTGACCGCTCTCAACCCTTTTCGAACTGCGTTGACTCGTACGTACTGCTGTACCGAAACTTACACCTGACTCTAGACGCATACTACAAGCAGTAGAGGTGCACCACGTTACAGATTTTGCCTTCTGAGGGTGGTGGCTTGATTGTAGTATAGGACCTCTATACCTGCAGTAGTCTAAAAGATGATTTTGGAGGAAAATAAAAGGGCTACGTATGATACGTACATACCGGTACCAATGAACAATCAAAATCCCATGGCCTATTAAGAAGTATAAAATGGAAAATATTTTCAACACAAGAATGAAATTCCGAAGATTACGGGTTAACCCTTTTAGTACTCCAGTGCACATAACCATATATTTGGCTCTAATTCCAAGTAATTTGTCCCCATAACGGGACTGCAGTCCTAAAAAGGTTAAGGTGAGCCCCGTCATCATTCAGAATACGCCTCAGCCAAAAAAAGGTATACCTTTTGTACCTCCATCGTGGTACGCGTCTCTAATTCCAAGTAATATGTCCCCAAAAACGGGAGTGCTGTCCTAACCGGGTTAAGATAACGCCAGAATACTCTGAAAATTGAAAATTGGGCGCTCTTTTAGCTCGGACGGGGTACCAAGAGAACAAAACATCTGCAAAACATCAGCAAAACCTGCATCTACCTACCTCCCCATCGACCAGCCGGTCCCGGTGGCTGATCTTTGCGGCTGCGAACCAGCAGTAGTACTGCTGTCAGGGCTACGAGTATATATACGGGAAACCCACGTTCGTCTCCGTTTTCGTGCATTATTATACCCCTTCAAATAGACTGGTTTACTGGACCACTTAAATAGACTGGTTTACTGGTTTACAGCAGTTGTTCGTTTTGCCGTGCCCGCATGGTAAAAACCCTCGATTACCGGTATGGTTTATATGCATGTATGGTCGTGTGATATCAGGGTGCCTTAGATGGGCCCTGCCTGCAGGCGGTTAATTCTATCCCCAGGGTCAGTGTGGAGGGCTCAGGTCCGGGTGGGATCAGGGTGCCAAAAGCGGGGGGTGTGCCTTTAACCCCTTAAGAACTGGTCCCACGAATTTGGGGACAAACTACTTGGAATTAGTGTGTGGCATTTTTTTTCAGTTCTGAATGGGTTAAGGTCGCGGTGGACAAAAAAATGGGCACCCGCTTTTACCGAACAGAGGCGCGATCGTTTTTCAGTGCTCGTTTTTTCTCTTAACAACGTTGAAGGGTGCAAATACCGAATGATTTCATTTCGGAAGGCTCTCGACCAGATCTTTCCGAAAAACCTTTGCCGTTTTGGAACAGTGGCGCGGGCACCTCTGTGCGAAGTCAACGCTCTTCACTGAACCTCTTGACGGTACTTGGGGTGGGTGTCTCGAACACTTTGCTGCTCCCCACGGGGATGCCCACGGGGACATTCATCAAGAAGTAGCATAATGTCAATCGTCGTGCTGCTCGTACTGCTGTGCTGCTGCTGCTGCTGCTGCTGTACCCAAAGGCTCAGAACAGTTATTTCGTTGCCCTCCCCCCCCATCAACCATCTTTGCTCAGCAAATAGCCCAAAAAAAAAAAAAAACATGTTGATAAGAACGGACATGAGAACTGCTGCTTCTTGTATGTAAAAGTATTATATACGTACTTGGTATACGTTTTCGCTTTGTATTGTATTCATACGCGTCTGATTCATATAAGCGTCGACCATCTCACGCAGTTTTTTTTTTTTTTTTTTTTTTTTGTCCATCCCATTTATTATCTTCGCACTTCCGTCTTTCTCCCTCCCTAGTCGTAACTCAGATCCGGGGTCACAAAGTAGGCTCCTCTCCCTCCTCCCCCACTACGCTTCTTGCCTTGCATTTTTATCGCGAGAAGATTTCAGCACTTTCTTCCCTCGTCAACTCTCGTCGAATTTTGCTTACCCACGCTATAATATGCGCTCTCGACAGACGGTGTCATTTGAGAATAAAAACCTCCATGGGGAGAATCGAACCCTCGACATCCGGGCCTATAGGCTTCGTGGCTACCAGTTAGACCACCGGGGCGACCGGCTCTATATACGCATATATACAAAGCACAGGCAAGGGTACAGCCAGCGGTACAGCAGCAGGAGTATCATACCAGCGACAGGACAGCAGAAGCAACGTTTACATATATACATATATAGTGCCGTTGAAAATTGATACCAGCACCCATGAGCCATGAGGAGGAGGAGGAGGAGCAAATAAGTCGGAAGACAGATGAAGACAGACAGCACTTTCACCGCTCTTGACAAGACACAAATTTTGCCTTGACTTGCCTTGGTCAGACGCCAAGCTACTACCGTATATGCCAGTGTATATCACACCCCCTGGGGTGAATTTCAAAGCGAATTTTCTCCATAACCAGGGGGGCACAGACAACGAAAAAGGCGGCTTTCGGAGCATCTCGTCGAGATCTTTCCAGAGACGGGTCGCTCGGGGTTAGCGCGCGTTATTCAGGGGTTTCCACTGGTTTCCTGGGAGGCGGTAGTTTCTTTGGGATTGGGGATAGTGTTAGTGTTTTAGGGTTGGAATTATCATATACCTCTGTTGGTTGTTGTCTTCTTACTCTCACGCATAAAAAAAGCGAGAGAGAGAAATCCCGCCGCATATGTACTTCGTAAGAGTCTACTGTATAAATAATATAATATCCCGGGCGAACGAAACCATTATTTGCGCCCGACATTATTCAGGGGTGTTCCCCTGATTTCCAGAAGGTGGGACTATCCTTGGGGCTGGGCATGGTGTTAGGGTTATAGGGTTAGGGTTGGGATGGTGAAAACAGAAAAACGACTTATCGCACACCAGAGAGAGAGGGAGAGAGAGAGGGAGGGAGGGAGGGAGGGAGGGAGAGGGAGGGAGGGAGAGCGCGAAAGAGAAACGCTGCTGTACGAGCGTAGGATAGTCTAGGCGAACGAAACCACGATTAGCATATCACGTTATTCAGGGGTGTTCCGCTGGTTTGGAGGCTAGTACGTACTGTAGCATCTTCGGGGATGGTGATACAATACAGCAGTAGTAGTGTTAGGGTTAGGGTTGGCATTATCAAATAACGCCTTCGTGCACACCAGAGAGAGAGCGAGGGGGAGAAAGCGAGAGAGAAACGCTGCCGCGTAGCACGGTCCCTGGCGGACGGAACCACGATTTGCGTAACATGCTATTTAAGGGGTTTCCAATTTCCAGGGTGGTGGTATATTACGAGTATCTTTGGGGATGGGGTTCTATGGTTTGGGTTGGAATTGTCAAATAACGGCTTTTCCCACACCAGAGAGAGCGATACACAGAGAGCGAGGTAGAGAAAGCTAGGGAGAGAGCGCCAGGGAAGGAGAGTCAGGGAGAGATAGCCAGAAAGAGAGAGCGAGAGAGAGAGCCAGAGAGAGAGCGAGGGAGAGAGAGAGACAGCGAGACACAGCAACACAAAAAAATGCTGCCGCCTATGGAATTGTCCGGGCGGACGAAATCACGATTTGCGCCCGACGTCATTCAGGGGTGTTTTCCACTGGTTTCCAGAAGGTGGAACCATCTACGGGGTTGGGGTTGGCTTATAGGGGTTGGGGTTTCCACTGGGGATGGTTGTTAGGATTAGGGCTGGAAATACCAAATAACGCCTTCTTGCACACTAGAGAGAGCGAGGGAGAGCGAGAGAGAGAAACGCTGCCGCATAGCATGGATTGGACGGACGAAACCACGAAAACTGCGTCCGATGTTATTGAGTCATTTAGGGTTTTCCATTGATATCCAGGGTGGCATCAATGCTATCTTTCGGGTTGGCGATGGTGTTAGGGTTGGAATGATCAAATAACGCCTCAATATCGTCCGCCCGGATCATTATGCTGCGAGGGAAGAAAGAGAGAGGGGGCGGGGGGCAGGCTCGGGACTCCGGACAGCCCCCTATAGCAGCATGATGATGATAGGATGCATACGGGCTGCAATTATCTCCCCTCCCGAGTTGCTTCGAGCGTGCATTGTGACATGTTTTATTTACCACGTACAAATTTCTACCGATCTTGTTGCACGCTACCAGCATACCTGGTACTATATGCATATATAATATATAGGGCAGTATATACGAGTATAGATAAGTTTCGTGGGAGATGTGAGAACGGCAACAATAGCAACAACATCCATGCATGACCGAACCGAACCAAACAACAAAAAGGATCACAGAAGAGTTTTCTATAGGGGGATCGCGAATTTCCGACAGGCCAGACTCCCACAGACATGATGACATGATGACACAGATGGGTTCGATGGATCGATTCACCGTTTCGCTCCTCAATATACACATGTATACGAAATAGTAGTAGATCAGTATATATATTATTAATAGTATATACTGCTGCTGCTGGTGTACCGCTGAATTTCAAGTCACCCTGTTTATACTATTTAAGACAATTAAGACTATAAAGCAGCAGTACTACGAGTTGCTGTTTAGTTTCTGCTCCGACTTGCTGTCGTCTTTCTATAAGATGATTGCCCTATATTGGTAGGAGCTGGTCTACCATATACCAGAGCTATGGGCTGTGACGCTATGAAACTCCCATAGTACCAAAGGGCTACGATTACGGTGTTGAGACATACCTGGTATAAAACATGCCATGCTACTCTCTAACAAAAACAGTATCTCGAAAAACTTGTCAAAGGTAATCTCTCAATTTTGACAGCTTCGCATGTACAAGTACCGGTATAGTACCATACCACCCTCTGGAATATACTACAGGTAGGCGAGGATAACGAGTCATCAGGCAAGATGGGCCAGGCATATATATATGGGGATGATTTGCCACGTGTCACACCCAAGGAGCCAAACAAAGTAGAAACAACAAAAAGTGAAGGAGGGATCCATGCCAACCCTTATAGAACTGCAGTCCCGTTATGGGGACAAATTACTTGGAATTAGAGCCAAATATATGGTCAAGTGCACTGGAGTACTGAAAGGGTCCCTTAACCCTTTTAGGACTGCAGTCCCGTTTTGGGGACAAACCACTCTAATTCTAAGTAATTTGTCCCCGAAACGGGACTCCAGTCCTATAAGGGTTAAACATGTTCGACTTTCATGTCCCGGGGTTCGTGTCTCGGGGGTCCCCGGGGTGGGGCGGGGTGGGGGGGGCAATGGTGCTCTGTGTGTGTGTGTGTGTTCTTCACATCAAACCTTTCTTTCTACCCGTCGACATCCAGCACACCCAGTGTCCGTGCCGATTCTTCATCCTAAAAAGGTACCAGTTCTGTGGTCACAAAACTACGACACAGAGATACTACACTCAGTGCAGTAAGCAGAGCAGACAATGCAACTACAGAGTAGTGGTGTATCCATTTAAGACCACCCCGTGACAAGCCCAAAAAAGTGGTCTTATCTTTACTCATGGTCTTATCTTTTTTACTATTGACCATACTAATTCCAAGCAGTTTTTTTCGTCGTGACAAGCCGATTTTCCTGCCTGGTCTTATCTCTAGCATGGCCTTAAACGTACCTCTACCATGGACTTAAACCGGGTGGTCTTAAATGGGGGCGTACGTACATCACTGCTACTACCCTGTATTTCGTACCGTACAGGAGACCGCCCGTTTGACCCCTTGAGTGACCGCCCTGTATCATAGGTATACTGAAACTATTACGGAGGTCCATAGTAAGTAGGACCAAATGTTATTAGTAAAATTACGTAAATATAGAGGTTTTTGTGTGTGCCGTAAGTCCTGTTTACTATGCTCCCCCGTGATAGTTTATCGGCATATATTAAGAGGCTATGGCGCCCCCAAAATCACCGATCTCCAATGTACAGATTATTAATATTAATATGAATAGTATTCTATTAATCTTCGGTACGTGGGGCGCGCGAAAACTCCAAATGCTCAGGGGGAATAAATAATAAAGAGTGAATGAAAAGCACCGACTGAATGCTTTTCTACCGGCTGCATTCTGGACTGCGCTCGCTATTTTTTTTTTAATTTTGACTGAAAAATGGAAAAAGTCGTACGAGCGAGAGAGAGTGTGATGTCGTGATGTCTGTGGGCTGCCGGCAGGCTGCTGCCCGACGCAGACGTACGCCAAGGCAGGCCGAACGTCTGTTCGTAGTCTGTACGTACTTACAAAATGTCAGCTGTATGATATAATACGCGTGTAGACTTGTAAGCAGCATGATACGTACTGGTACTCTGTTGTATCCGGTGCTGTCATAAGCTCTACCTGATACTACTCTGTATCCGTAGACTTTTCACAGCAGTTCGAAGTACCATACTTCTGCTGTACGCTGTACGGTACCTTTACTCGTATATATGATATCATACCCAGTTTGCGTACGTAGTAAGCAAGCGGTAGAGTTTCGCTTATAGGTCGTGTGCTCACTACGTACGTACGTGTTGTACGCACGCGCGACTGCTGCTGCTGTGTTACATACGCCGGCGCGCCGACAGACAACCCTCACGAGATCACGACCACGAGACCGAGAGAACCAAGCACAGGCCGTACACCAAAGCAGCGAAGTTCAAGAGCAGCATCAGTTATCATATTATACGTTGGGAAACAAGTATTGGTACCTGGTGAGCATAACAGCCGGGAGTCGTACGTACGTACTGCTTGTAGGAAAGGAACGGAAAGGCCAAGAGGGGAAGAAAAATCAGGGCCAGCAGAATAGACCAACACATTTACGTAAAATATTGAAAAAAATATCTGAGAGACTCGGAGAGCCGACACAATAACGCCAAATGACTATTAATACCTGGTACCAGTATCAAATAACACGTGGTGCGGTATTATGGGGGTCTTCGTTTTCATGCTGTTTTAGTCTTCAATTCAGTTTTACGTTTGTTTTACGTTTGTTTATTACGGAGTTTCGGCGCGTGATGGTGTCGCCTTTCGTCTTGAACCCTTTTGGTCTGACACAGGTATCATACTAAACCTGCTACTTCTGAGTAACTTATGCACGCTTGCTTTGTTTTTAGGGACAAAATACTTCACGTGAAATACTTGGAATTAGTCTATTAATAGGACAATGTGTGCAGTACTGTTAATATTAATAGTCAACTCTCTCATCAACTATGACGGGGGAACATAGTAATCAGGACCAAATATGCTTGGTAAAAATACTGGAATATATAGGTTTTTGTGTGCGTGATAAGTCCTGGTTACTATAGCCCCCCGGAATACTTGAATTAAGGAACACACACTGCTAGCGCTGATTGTACAGAACCGCATACGATATCCGATTCAAATTCCAAGTAATTTGTCCCCATAATGAACGGTACGTACTACTTGTAGTGCAGTCCTACTAGAATTCCTTGTATCAACAAGTATTTGTCAAAGATATATCCATCGAGCATCCAGCACAGGGGGTCCGTCGTCCGTCCGTACAGTAAGTAGTACGAGTCCGGCGACTATTTTTCCATTTTTCCTATATACGTACTTTCGACAAGTTCCGTTGTCACAAAATATGACACGTTTAACGTTACTGCTGCTAGCCGCTGGCTGTGTTGGTCTACCCTGGCAAAAGTGAAGGGTCTGAGAGCGCTTTGGGAGAGTTGTGTTGTGTTGTTCATTGACGTGATGACACGTCAATATGATAGCGAAGCAAGTTACAGCACAAGTCGTCGAATATCGTATCATACGACATGAAATGTACGACGAATCAGGTTGCACTCGTATTCGTCGTATATACAAAGCAGTACCATGTACGTACGATTCATGGCTCATGGCACGCTGGCAACCACAGTAGTAGTTCCTTCGTGTATAGGAAAGAAGACAAAGGTACGCGACATATAGAGCAACGCGGGAGCAAGGGAGGCGCAAGCAGAGCCAGAGCAGCAGAGCCAAGCAGCAGAGCAAAGCAAGACCACAGCAGCAGTAGCTGAGTCGCGAAGCAAAGCAAACACAGAACACAAGGCAGAGCAAGGCAGGCAATAAAGCAGTGCCGAGCAGTGCAAAGCAGAGTGTGCAAACAAGACCACGCAGACCATCGCTAATAGCACAAGCTAACAGCACCAAAGCTGTCATAGCAACAAAGCAGAGAGACAATGCAGATACCAAAGGCAACCGCAACAGAGAGCGACCACCACGACTACCACGTCTGCTGCTGCTGCTGCCGTTGATCTCATCTGCTGCCTGCTGGCTGGAATGGTCGCATATCGGCTTCGAGGTTCGACATTGATTGATAGCACCGCATCTTCTCCTCTGGTCAATCGTCACTCACACAAATCACGTAATATTTTCGAAGAGATGCTATCGTACCAGGTACAGTATAGTGCCAGCACATTTTTTTAATTTTTTATCGACGTATTTTTAGTGTCCCTCGAAGAACTGCATTCCATTCCGCTTACCTTCATTTGAGAGTCCACCGACCGCGGAGACCGCCCCGTCCCGCCGCCAGGGCGAGCGCCGCCCCCTTTCGCCCCTCCTGGTCTCAACGCCATCTCTCGGCCGGCCTCGCGTCTAAGCCTATCGAGGAACCCCACCACCGTCGGTCGTCTTCGCTGTCTGTCAACGTTCGCACGAAACCCTCTCGAATATCAGCTATCGGTAGCTCCTCTTGGGAAAGGGAACAGGGCGAGACCAGACGGCACCACCACTGGACTTCTACCGGAATCGGAAGGGAGAGACCGAGAGAGAGAAAGAGGGAGAGAGATAGGAATAGAGGGTGGCCGAGGTGGCACCACTGTCGTAGGATTGCTGTTGTGTTCACGCCCTCACGCGGTGTTCCTAGGAACGATAATTGTTCACAAACACGGGACAATGCGCGAGCGAAGTCGCGATGCGTGTTGTCCGCTGCTTGTCCGCCCGTCTCGAGGAGCTCGACGAGAAATTATTGGCGGCGTAACTACCGACGTTTCGGGGACCTCTCCTGATTTTTCGAAATTTGTCGACGTACGTTTTTTTTCCTTCACTTTTTTCCAACATGTGACATTTCAACCTCTGGTCGTGCCGCTGATGCTCTGCCTACTATGCGCTTGCTGTGCTCTGCTGCTCGGCTGGGTCTGCTGCCGCCTGCTGTTGCTGCTGCTGCTGCTGTTGGGTCTGTCCTGTCGTCGTGTGTTTCTCGGCTGTGCGCTGTACTATATATATAGCTGTTACGTGTCAAGTATCTACGTATCATACGTTGTTTACGTGTTGTCCTTTTGAATGTTGAGTAGTTGAGGAGGAGGAGGAGACGCACTGACTGCTGTGGCAAAAGCTTGTTGGCATGCCCACCCAAGTTGGCCCACCAGACAAAATAATACCAGATAGCTGCAAAATACCAGCAAACTACGTACCAAATGCCGCGCACAGACGCACAGACACCAGACAACAGACAAACAACACCGACAACAAGAGACAAGACACATCAGACAATATAGACAAACATATCTCGCTCGCCGTCTCGCCATCATGTGCGGAGTAAGGAGAGATACTACTACCGTTCAATGGTTATTGTACACAGAGAAAAGCCGCAGAGTTTACACCATGCACCAGGAACAAGGCAATATTCAACAAGCAACACATAATAATAGATAGATAGACAGGTACATCCGCGTTACGCTCGCAGAGCACCCATTGCGGCTGCTTGCTTTGCTGTGTTTGTTGTTACTGCTGCTGCTGTGTGTTGTTGTTGGCGCGTTGTTGTCCTGGGTGATCTTCTTGTAGACTGGCATACATACCGTACATATATGCTTTGCATACAAACACCTGGTACACTTGGTACATGCGCATACAACGCCATTTAGCATTATATCTCCCCACCTCTACCTCCCCTCAGTCCCTTCCCCCCTCTGGGTGCGCCCCATCGTCCCCCCCCCGTGGGGGGGCGAGGGCGTCTGGGCAGGAGCTCAGCGCACGGAGGCGGGGGGGGTGGGAGGAAGAGTTGGGAGGGCAGGGTGGCGGGGGGGGGCGGGCGGATGCGGCCTGGGTGGGGTGGATGTCGGAGGATGTATAATCTCAATATTGGGGCGGGGGGGCGGGGGGGGCATTTATGTGGTGTGGGGTGGGGCATTGGCGCATGAGGGGGAAGGTGGCATGTATAGTATGGTGGCGGCGGTATCCTCGCAGCGGCGGGTCTGTTGTGTGTGTGTTTGGGTCGGGGGGGGACGACTGGGGCGCACCAGCAGGGCGGGGAAGGGACTGAGGGGAGGTAGAGGTGGGGAGATATAATGCTAAATGGCGTTGTATGCGCATGTACCAAGTGTACCAGGTGTTTGTATGCAAAGCATATATGTACGGTATGTATGCCAGTCTACAAGAAGATCACCCAGGACAACAACGCGCCAACAACAACACACAGCAGCAGCAGTAACAACAAACACAGCAAAGCAAGCAGCCGCAATGGGTGCTCTGCGAGCGTAACGCGGATGTACCTGTCTATCTATCTATTATTATGTGTTGCTTGTTGAATATTGCCTTGTTCCTGGTGCATGGTGTAAACTCTGCGGCTTTTCTCTGTGTACAATAACCATTGAACGGTAGTAGTATCTCTCCTTACTCCGCACATGATGGCGAGACGGCGAGCGAGATATGTTTGTCTATATTGTCTGATGTGTCTTGTCTCTTGTTGTCGGTGTTGTTTGTCTGTTGTCTGGTGTCTGTGCGTCTGTGCGCGGCATTTGGTACGTAGTTTGCTGGTATTTTGCAGCTATCTGGTATTATTTTGTCTGGTGGGCCAACTTGGGTGGGCATGCCAACAAGCTTTTGCCACAGCAGTCAGTGCGTCTCCTCCTCCTCCTCAACTACTCAACATTCAAAAGGACAACACGTAAACAACGTATGATACGTAGATACTTGACACGTAACAGCTATATATATAGTACAGCGCACAGCCGAGAAACACACGACGACAGGACAGACCCAACAGCAGCAGCAGCAGCAACAGCAGGCGGCAGCAGACCCAGCCGAGCAGCAGAGCACAGCAAGCGCATAGTAGGCAGAGCATCAGCGGCACGACCAGAGGTTGAAATGTCACATGTTGGAAAAAAGTGAAGGAAAAAAAACGTACGTCGACAAATTTCGAAAAATCAGGAGAGGTCCCCGAAACGTCGGTAGTTACGCCGCCAATAATTTCTCGTCGAGCTCCTCGAGACGGGCGGACAAGCAGCGGACAACACGCATCGCGACTTCGCTCGCGCATTGTCCCGTGTTTGTGAACAATTATCGTTCCTAGGAACACCGCGTGAGGGCGTGAACACAACAGCAATCCTACGACAGTGGTGCCACCTCGGCCACCCTCTATTCCTATCTCTCTCCCTCTTTCTCTCTCTCGGTCTCTCCCTTCCGATTCCGGTAGAAGTCCAGTGGTGGTGCCGTCTGGTCTCGCCCTGTTCCCTTTCCCAAGAGGAGCTACCGATAGCTGATATTCGAGAGGGTTTCGTGCGAACGTTGACAGACAGCGAAGACGACCGACGGTGGTGGGGTTCCTCGATAGGCTTAGACGCGAGGCCGGCCGAGAGATGGCGTTGAGACCAGGAGGGGCGAAAGGGGGCGGCGCTCGCCCTGGCGGCGGGACGGGGCGGTCTCCGCGGTCGGTGGACTCTCAAATGAAGGTAAGCGGAATGGAATGCAGTTCTAACTTGGGTGGGCATGCCAACAAGCTTTTGCCACAGCAGTCAGTGCGTCTCCTCCTCCTCCTCAACTACTCAACATTCAAAAGGACAACACGTAAACAACGTATGATACGTAGATACTTGACACGTAACAGCTATACATATAGTACAGCGCACAGCCGAGAAACACACGACGACAGGACAGACCCAACAGCAGCAGCAGCAGCAACAGCAGGCGGCAGCAGACCCAGCCGAGCAGCAGAGCACAGCAAGCGCATAGTAGGCAGAGCATCAGCGGCACGACCAGAGGTTGAAATGTCACATGTTGGAAAAAAGTGAAGGAAAAAAAACGTACGTCGACAAATTTCGAAAAATCAGGAGAGGTCCCCGAAACGTCGGTAGTTACGCCGCCAATAATTTCTCGTCGAGCTCCTCGAGACGGGCGGACAAGCAGCGGACAACACGCATCGCGACTTCGCTCGCGCATTGTCCCGTGTTTGTGAACAATTATCGTTCCTAGGAACACCGCGTGAGGGCGTGAACACAACAGCAATCCTACGACAGTGGTGCCACCTCGGCCACCCTCTATTCCTATCTCTCTCCCTCTTTCTCTCTCTCGGTCTCTCCCTTCCGATTCCGGTAGAAGTCCAGTGGTGGTGCCGTCTGGTCTCGCCCTGTTCCCTTTCCCAAGAGGAGCTACCGATAGCTGATATTCGAGAGGGTTTCGTGCGAACGTTGACAGACAGCGAAGACGACCGACGGTGGTGGGGTTCCTCGATAGGCTTAGACGCGAGGCCGGCCGAGAGATGGCGTTGAGACCAGGAGCCCCCCCCCGCTCTCTCGTACTGCTGCTTTTATGTGTTGTTGTTACTGCTCGTTGCCTGCTGTAGATAACCACAAAGAACACAAACCAGGGGCATACCAATCATACACTACTGCAGTGTCAAGCACGTACTGTACGAGTACGTACGTAGCAATGCACATGCATGTAGAGTCACTATTCCTATTATTATTATTATCTTTGCCATCCGACAATGTGCAGCATGATCTTCAGCGTTGATCACTCATAAAACTAACAAAAGCAGAAGACCACGGAAACCAAGGAAACCTCGTATGCGTACATTATTGTTGTACGCGTGATATCATACAGGTATCACATTATTATTATAAAATCTCATGTTTGCGCCCGACAGTGTGCAATACAACAAATAAGACTTGATGTCGATCGCGCATAAACAGCACCTACTAACTATAATACTATACAAACAAGTATCATGTGTTATACGAAGAAAAAAAGAAAGCCCGGGGAACTAAAATAAGGAATTACCAGGGGGTATTACAATTAATTCTAGCTCCACCAGCCAATATCCCATCGTAACTCCATGGTCTACTAAATGTTACGCACCGCACTTATTATATGGGCTGGGAGGGTCATAGCCCATAGCACCGCACGAAGTGTATATTCTGGTGCTTAATTGTGATTATTATACTTAAACACACTAACGTAGGGTGTCTGAAAATCGCCTCAATATATCAAGTATAAATAAATACGCGTACATAGCTCGCTCGCTCGCTTTCGCCCGTAAAAGCCCCGCGCTCACTTAGTCTCGAAGACATCCCGACGCCAATCATTCATCATGTTGTTGTTCTTGTTGCATGATTTTTATTCCACCCACTCCAGTCACCAAAATATTTTCGTCCGACCCCCCTCGCTCTTTTTCCTCTCTCGTCATGCCAGTGATGAGGAGTATCCACATAGTATGTACGTACCCCCCCCCCTACATACACCCTGCACTCACTGAATAAGGGCTATTAAACCTGTAACACTACTATTTAATACTGACAACCTCGCCGCTACTTTTAACCAACATTCAGAACTGAAAAAAAAAAAAAAATGTCCCACATTAATTCCAAATAGTTTGTCCCCAAATTCGCGGGACCATTTCTTAACCCATCAGTCAGAACTGAAAAAAATGTCCCACACTAATTCCAAGTATTTTTTTCCCCAAATACGTGGGACCAGTTTTGAAGGGGGGTTAAAGGAGCCCGATCATTTTCAGAAACTATTTCAGCCAACAAAAAAACGCCACCTCTATGACCGTAGACCGTAGCACGCGGCCATAAGCGTCTCAAGTTTCTCGGTGCGACCTTACCATATACAGGTGCCGTACAGCAGTATAGGTAGCCCCTTATATGGGACTCACAGGATTACCCTGGGTTGGGTAATCGATCGATCTTTTACCCCTATAGCTCAGCAGGTAATACCCTCACAAGTGTGCGTTCGGCATTGGAGGGCCCTTATGTTATGGTACTGCTGTTGCGATGTGGAATCGTTGGTAAATACCTGGTATCAGGTATAAGGATCGTATTGGTACTACTTGGAAGGCGTATCTCAGATGGGAACCAGGGGGCTCCTGACACTTATTATATAGACCGAGGTCCCTTATCAGCGTTGGTACCTGACCGGTCCCTTGAAGTCAATAACAATGGGGGAAAAAAAACGACACCCAGGAATTTGAGGTCCCTTATATCTTATATACTGTCATTTTTTCCCTTATCGCGGGTCCACATACAGTACCTTAACTCCTTGAGAACTGGAAAAAAAATATCACACTAATTCCTAGTAGTTTGTCCCCAAAAAGGGGGGGCCGGTTCTTAAGGCGTTAAGAACTGGTCCCGCGAATTTGGGGAGAAACTACTTGGAAATAGTGTGGGATATTTTTTTTTCAGTTCTGAATGGGTTAATACTTAAAAAGGGTGGAAGATACCCCCCCCCCCATGCGGTTATTATGTGTATAGCAGGAGTTGCTGTAGATATGCATGGCCTACATGGGTACCAAAGGGGAACGGGGGGTTATACTCGTGTACTGGGTGTGCTGGATACCGACGGGTAGAAAGGCCGGTTTAATGCGAAGAACAAACACACAGAGTAGTGGGCGAGCAGGGGTCTGGCACTGTGGGTACATAGTTGTATATTTACAGAAAAAAAAGGTACGTTCTTGGGAAAATGTGACCGGTCTCTTGTCACCCCGCGCACAGTCTATATCCTATACACCTGAGGGCTACTGTTAATCCCTTAACCCATTTTAGAACTGAAAACAAATGTCCAACACTAATTCCAAGTACTTTGTCCCCAAATTTGTTGGACCAGTTTTGAAGCCTTAAGAACTGGTCCCACGATTTGGGGACAAAGTACTTGGAATTAGTGTGGGACAAGTTTTTTTTGCAGTTTTGAAAGTTCCCTGGGGCAGGCTAGAGGTACAGGGTAACAGAAGTAAGTGTGCGGTGTGGGGCTTACTAACCCTACGAGCAGTACTACCGGAGGAAGCGGGTTGTGAGGCGAGACGCACTCAGGCACCCACAAGGTTAGGGTTTAGATGATACTCTATTATTATTATTATCTTTGCCATCCGACAATGTGCAGCATGATCTTCAGCGTTGATCACTCATAAAATTCCCAAAAAAAGCAGAAAACCACGGAAACTTTATTGTTATTGCCGCTTCGCTCTGGTTCCCTGATCAGCGATAGAAAATCCTGGGATAAGAGCGGGGGCGAGCAAATAAAATGATATTTTTTCTCGGCGTGTTTTTATCAGAAACACACGCCACTTCAACGATATGACAAGAGGGGAAACGGGGATACCATGAATACCATGATGACAGTACTTAGACGTACGAGTTCGCATTATTATTATTATTATTTTATTTGCCATCTGACAATGATGTATAGCGATTGTTCCAATCATAACACTACGAGTTCATATATATTAACATATTAGTCTAACCCTAACCCTAAGTACGTGCAATTTTTCGCGAAATAAATCGTAGAAGGGTGTTAGACTGTACGCATAGGTTTCCTTGGTTTCCGTGGTTTTCTGCTTTTGGGAATTTTATGAGTGATCAAAGCTGAAGATCATGCTGCACATTCATTGTCGGATGGCAAAGATAATAATAATAAATTAATTATGGAAGGCCCAGTTCGAGTTCCCGAAATAAATGCAAAACTAGTGGAATGGAGTAATGGTCCCTCCATTGTGCCGGACCGGGATCAAGTAGTAGTAGTGCCGATTTCCCGCTGTTGTGCCTGTGTGTAATGGACATGTGTGCGTTCTTCACATTGAACATTAAACCGTCCTTTCTACCCGTCGACATCCAGCACACCCAGTGCCTGTCTGTGCCGATTCTTCATCCTATGAAATCGCGTGGTAAAGATGGGATTCACCAGTCAGTGTGATATACAGTGTGCGGAGTATATAGTGCCGGTTGACGCTATTAGTGCTGGTGTTGTTGGCTGGCGCCTAACTGGCACTATAGAGGGACCACTACTGGCACTATAGAGGGACCATTATTTTACGGGGAGCCGTAGTAACTAGGACTTGCCTACGGTGCATCCAAAAACCTATATATATATATTTACAATTTTTTACTGACACTATTTGGTCCTATTTATTATGCTCCGACCTATATATATACTTATTATTAATAGTATATATATGTACATATTTTTGCTGACAATATTTGGTACTATTTACTATTATGGTCCGCCGAAGGAGTACTGCTATGCAACCAAGTACCTGGTATTATTATATTATTATACAATCCTACGCTGCAATTACGGAGGGCCATAGTAACCACTAGTAAAGAGGACCTACGGTACACACAAAAATCCCAAGGTCGGGACGGGACGGGAAAATGTGGTCGGGACGGGAACGGTACGGTACGGGAATGGGAAACCGTCAGATTTTTCGTTCCCGACCGCGATTTCCCGACCGGTACCATCGTCAGTTTCTGTTCCCGAGCTTTACCGTCCCGCGGTGATGGCCGTGTTCCCGTTCCCGACTGTTTCCCATCCCACTGTCTGCCCATTCCCGACTATTCCCGTCCCGCTGTCCGCCAAGTCCCGACTATTCCCATCCTACTGTCATATAAGTTATTCCCGTCCCATCCCGACCATGGGGCACAGCTTCTCCCATCCCGCATCTCACTATTGGGGCAGATATTCCCATTCCATTTACCGCCGATTTTTTCGTTTTCCCATCGCATGACCATGGATGGATGCAAGTGCGTATACTGCATTTTTACTCGTATATTTCCGAACTATAAAAACAAATCGTCTACGCGCGAATATATATTTCCTTTTTTTTTTATTCCCTCTCGTTTTTTTTTAAATTTGAACACGAAGTTAAAATTTGTATTAACCATTCAATCGGCCCCCCTCACACTTCGCTATTTGAAATAATCCATGGTACGTATAAATAATCGTACATTTGGGAAATTATTATGTCAAAAATAAAACCAACAAAGAAACCCACACCACCACCCGGCCCAAAGACAAAACATGGCATCAAGCATGGACGTTGTGGAGGTGGAGGATCCCGGCGGATCTGCTTCGACGCCTCAAGCAGCGCCAAAGCAATCAGCCCCGGTTCCTGCTCCTATTGGTAGTGTTCTCGCGAATGTTATACTCGTCTATCGTAGCATATCAATACGTCGAAGTCACAAGTCGGTAGTATAACTAGACACGTAGAAGCTACGAGGAGTACTACAGTAGTAGTACTCGTACTCGAAGAAGACTTTTGATTATATTTCGCTCTCTTCAGCCGTTGTCTCCAGCCTGTGTTCCCGACCGTGTTCCCAACCATTCCCGACTGCGTTTCCCGACTGCGTTTCCCGACCGTATTCCCGACCCGGTTCCCGACCTATTCCCGACCTATTCCCGACCCATTCCCGATCCGTTCACCGATCATTTCCCGTGCCGCCGAAAAATGGTTCCCGTACCGCACCGTACCGCCAAAAATCGGTTCCCGTCCCGTCCCGTACCGCCAAAGAATCGTGTCTTCCCGTCCAATCCCGTCAACAAAATGGTTTCCCACCTTCCCGTCCCATTCCCGTCCCGCGGTAAACAGACGGGAACATTTTTCCATACCGCCCCTTGGGAAGACCCAAAAAAATTTCCGCCTGCGGCGGGCAAAACGGTCCCATCCCGTACCGCGCGGTGCCTTCGGCACCGCGCGTACCCTTGGAATAATCTGGTTAACTATTTCCTAATAAACATTTGGTAACTGCTTCACTATGGACTCCTTTTGTAGTTCAATGAGGCTCGCATGCGGTAAATATACAAGCATGGATGGCTTGACGGCTACGATAATAAGTTTACGTTTAGGGCCCCAATTAACGAGTATAAAATAAATTCAATTTGGAAAAAATAAAATTCAAATTCGCTTTTCATTGGTCAACACACGCACCAGCACCAAATATTATGCCCCAAGATCCTAATCTTTGGTGCTGGTGCGTGTGTTGACCAATGAAAAGCGAATTTGAATTTTATTTTTTCCAAATTGATTTTTTTTCTTCTTCGTTAAAACGGGCCCTTACAACCCTTACATGCTATACGAGTATACACCTCGTACTGTTGCGGGGGGGGCATAGTAAATAGGACCACATATTGATAGTGAAAATGAGTAAATGTATAGGTTTTTGGATGTAGTAGCTAAATCTGGGCGGTGAAGTAGACATAGAAGGATGTTAGACTTTGGGCGTAGGTTTCCTTGGTTTCCGTGATTTTCTGCTTTCGGGAATGTTATGAGTGACCAGTGTTGAAGCTCATGCTGCACATTGTCGGATGGCAAAGATGATAATAAAATGTACCCCAGGTCCTATTTACTAGTGTTTACTATGGTCCACGGTAATAGTGTATATACGCTGCTATTCATAGTTGGTGGCTCGACGGAAATTATTATGTTTTACGTTTGCTCGCCAGTTCTACGTACTACCCGCTACGCTGCTATTAGTAGTTGATGGCATGACGGCAACTATGTTTCACGTTTACTCGCCAGTTTTACGTACTACCCGCTACGCTGCTATTATTAGTAGTTGATGGCATGACGGAAATTATGTTTTACGTTTACTCGCCAGTTCTACGCACTACCCGCGAGCAGGTTTCTGTGATTATTACGATGGTGGTGGCCTTGGGGTTCATCCGATTATTCTCACAACACTATTACGGGGGACCATAGTAAATAGGACCTACGTTGCACACCAAAACCTATATATTTGACTATTTTTAGTAACAAAATTTGGTCCTATTTACTATGGTCCTCCGTAATATGTACGGTACTGACTGCTGCTGTACCTTGTTGTGAGATCGATGTTGATGTTGATGTTGATGTTGATTATGATTATTTCGATTGTTGGTTCGTGGTTGATTGACCAAATACTCCGCACACACGGTACACGCTACGCGAACTTCTAAACTCAGAAATTAATGTGCGCCTGGTATATATAGGTACATGTTTCTAATTAATCGCTTTTTGCGTGAGTTTTAAATACGTATTATATGGTATATATATATACATGAGTTTTGAATACGTATGTATACGTATGTAATATGTAATGGTTTATTTCCTGTTTTCTCGCTTCCATCAGCGCGGGTTCATGCCGCGGAAATATCACATATTTCCCCCGCTCTTTTGTGTACGTGCTTTCGTCCGCCAATCTGTCTTAGCAGTGGAAAGGTAAAGGTTTAGGCGCTTCGGGGTAGAGCGCGGCATATTTATGGACCAGCTGGCTGCAAGCTTCG